>VZTD01000434.1:422639-592038 GCA_013397725.1 Rhagologus leucostigma | reverse complement strand
CTGCCTGCCTCGTGTGGGGTGTTGCCAGGTGAAGTCTCCCCAGAGACGAGGCTTCCCCCGCTCCTGGCTGCCTCCTGCAAGTGGCACATGTGCACCCCTCCTCCACGTGCCTCTGACAGCCCTGACAACTAGAGTTGAGGCAAACTAAAACGGCTGAATTGGCTCCTCACAGATGTTTCAGCCATAACTTAAAACATTCAGTCTCCGACAGGGCTACAGTAAAAAAAAGACCATTTCAAATCTTCCTATATCTTTACTCACATCATCTAGAATTTTTAGCAAAAAGTTTAAAACAATAATCTTTATATTGCTTAGTTTTTAATCAGAAGAAATCAAAGAATAATTATTATCTTACTTCCACTGAACATGACATTCATTAAAACATTTCCTTATTTTCCAATGCTAGAAAATGGGTAGTTGCAAAGGCATGATTTCTCAGTGTGATATTGTGGTAATTCATAGGCGTATCAGGAAATTATTCTTCTGGTTTGCCTTTCCTTTCCTTGCTGTTCCTGAGTTAACTAGTGGCTTCTCTATTTTCAACAAAGATTCTAGAAATTAAGGACTAATAAAAGGACTCAATGAAATTCCAATAGAAAATATTGAAATTGTTGATATTTTTTTTTTCTGAACTCATTACTTGATTTTGTTTGCACCTTTAGCCCCATGGATTAAAACTAGATTAAAATTTACAGAGTACTTGGATAGCTAATGTCACAAATATTTTTCTTATGAGTTTACTCATAGCTTGGTATAAAAGCAGCAAATCATAAATTTCAAAATATATTATGTTGGCTTCTAGTGAGTTTACTAATTGATAGCGGTATGATAGCAAGACAGATAGCTTTAGAACATTGGCAAATTCCTTTTCATAGTGTATTAAAATTTTCTGACTTCTTCTTTAAATACTTTGACAAGACTTTCCATGTCTTATTTTCATAAGTTTTCTGACATAAAATGTTTATGCATTATTCATCAAGTATAGTAGTTTTTCAACAAACCAAACAACATTTCAGAAATATTTGTGTTGATGGTGTACTGTGATGTAGTTCTGCGTTATGTATTTTAAGAAAAGCATGATGGAAATTTCATAATTTTAAAACTAAAATACCCAATAACTACCTATAACAGTGTCTATAATTTGTCATATGTGGACATATGGATTCAGAAGGAGACCTATGCAACTCACTGACAGAACAAATGAAGTTTCTTTCTGTAAATAGGACTATGGACCTATTTGTTAGTTGTATGTCTTGCTTCTCATGCTGATTAGTCCACAGGTGCAGTCCTTTCCTCCATCTAAGTCTGAGGTTGATTTTAAGTAGGTGGTCAATGAGTCAGTGGTCACTATTGCCCACTGTAGGAATTACTTTTCCACCAAGTGCTTCTCAGTTCTTCTGACTTCACTCATGGTGACTGTTGTCCAGACAGCCTATTCATCTTGGGATTGTCTTCTCTTTTCCTTAAAAAAAAAGATTAGTCAAGCATGAAACACTCACAATGTAATTGCTTAATCATAACTGTTCAGCTACAGCTACTTATTAACAACTAAAAAAAATTGCAAAATTTGATTCAAATTTTGAAGGGCTTAAATCTTGAGGGGCTTGACATCAAGACTGGTCAAATAATAAAAGAGAATCTCAAAAAGGGGTGAAGGTATGAAAGTCTCTATCCTTGAGGTATTCAGACCTTGACTGGAGAAGCCATTGACCACCACTGACCACCCTTATTTAGTTCTCCCTCAGCATGAACTTCAACTAAATGGCCTTCAGAAGTCCTTTCCAACCCAAACTGTTCTGTGATTCTGTGTTCAGGTATCACTGCTGAGTTTCTGCTGAATGCCATTAAAAACTTAAGGCACAAGAATTGTTTTTAAAATACTTGTTTCATTTTCAGAGACTACCATGTCTTTTTAATCGAATACTATGCCTACCCCAAGCACAAAGAGTTGTGTTTTGATAGGAGAAAGCTCATTATTCCTACTTATGCATATTTTTCAATGGGATCCAAGCTGAATTACGCGCTATGGCAAATTCTTTGCACAGATGACTCAATGTAAGAAGTCATTTTGTCTTCTAAAACTGATGGCAGATTTGTATTTGTGAAATATTTGAATTAAGTGAAGGAAATGGTGCCTAAAGTGTGGCAACTGTTTAATCAGTGAGTAATTTACTCTTAATGTGTGAAGTATTTTTTATGGGCTCATTTATGATAACAGACATTCGTGGCTCAATCAATGTAAGCAACAGATTTATGGTATATTTAGTCACAACATAATCTGATGTAAGTGCTCTTATTTATTACTATTCACAGTTTAATTCTCTTTTTTTTTTCCTTCGTACCACTTACAGCATGCAGCTAAATTCATATAAAGCATTTATCAGAACTTTTCAAACAGCTTTTATTCACATCTGTCTTATCATATTTTTACACTCAGATGTTGGACTTCAAAATAAAATACTATTATGTCATTTGCATAATTGCATGGATAAAAGGATGTTGACTTTTTTCCCATATCTAAGAAACAGTGAGAGAAACCATTAATGTGACAATTGATCATTCCTCTGAAATGTCTTTCTTTTTATCAAAATATTGGGGTCTATTTTTCCATTTATATATTTCTGATTTTCCCTCAGAAGCTGGTAATTTCCCTTCTGTTCCTTCAAATGCCATGCCAAAGAATTAGCACTGGAAATTATGATCCTCCAACCACTAACAGATTCAAATTATCTGTAGGTGCTTGGATACATCATAAAAAATACTCTAATTTTACATACTCCAGAATTTTCGACAATTAAGAAGTGTAGTCCACAAGAGTGTTTTATAGATGCACAAGATAAGCTATTGTCACCTAAAGTGATATGTATATCCTACAGTTAATTGTCTTTTGTTGTTACTATGCTACTTTTAACTGGGATTCTTACCAGTTTGATAAAAGGATGATGATATTTTCTTACATTATTTACTTGAAATTCCTGAATTAGCTAGGAAAAGGTTGCTACAAGAAGTGCAAATTTTTTCGTAAGACATTTTGTACGATGTCTAAGAGATCTGTATCATAATATATAAAGGTTAAAGACTTCTGCTTCACTAGCAGAGAATGATCAGTTAATCAAATATTGTCTGGATATAAAAGTATTACTTGTGATTCTAGACTGCCAAGTTACTCATAGCATCTGAAGGATCTTTAAAAGAATGGACAGCTTGGCATTCCTCTCAAGCCCTCAAAAGTTCAGCTACAAAGATTAAGAAAATATCTGTGGTGGAATATCAGATGTTGCATGGCTATAAGCATGTGCAGAATTAAAAATCTCAACATTATGATGAAATTCTGCATTTAAGCAATTAACAAAACAGTAAATATACAAAGCTTCCTAACCACTTTGATCTGAAAGGTAGGAAAAAGTTCCAAATTTCATTTGTGATGTTTTCTGCATTATACTTAAATGAACATTTAGTAGGGAATTGTGAGGTGTTTTTATTTGAGACTGTGTAGGAATTTTCAAATCTTCATGATTGGCCAGAAATATGAATGGTGATAGATCAGAAACAATATTCCCTTCCCACCAAAACTGCAAACAAGCTTTTTCAGTGTTTTCATTTTTAATTTTGTTGATTTTTTTGCTTTTAAATTCATAAATTTAAATAAAGTCAACAGCCTAGCAGAGGACAAAGTCTGATATTTTGCTTTATTTAAGCTAGATAGACATATGTCTCATAATAAATTACCTGTAATATATAGGAACATCTTCCTGTTTCTTTTGCCCTAGTTCATATCACTGGTTAATTTCAGCAAGGCCTCCCTTCTCTAGATCTGCAACATTTCTTCATCGTTTTCAAACATTTTGGTTTCTACCTATATGTCTCTGTTATGTTGAGTTTCTTTCTGCTTTCTTAAGAAAAAAAAAAAAAAGACTCCTGTTTATCTTCCCCAAAACCCGTAAATTGGGATAATTGGGATGGCATTAGATTAAGCAATACTTGGGATGTACCCAGCTTCTAAACCATGTGACAATCAATCATGTCAGTTTAGTTGTAAATGTGCCAGTTTGTTCATATTTTAAACTATACAAATAAGATTAGTTTGCTACTGACTGTTCCATAATACTGTGAATGTGTCACTCTGGTTATGTAACCAAATTCAAATTCTTGAAGGTCAGTATGACCAGAACTTTACATTTTATTTAAAATACTTTATTCTTTCTTTCTTTACTCAAGTCTGCTGTTGTTAAAACACATATGGGTTTCTGTGGGTTTGAGTAAAAATGAGAGACTCCTAGGTTACATTAATTTTTATTCTGGAAGTGTCTTGAAGAGAATTATGAAACCATGAATATGATCTTGAATAAGAGCATTCGTTTTGTGTGCAGTAAGACAGTTGAGAAGTTAGTTGCTGCAAGCCAGAAAGATGTGTGAGAGTACCTGTCTAAAACTGGAATATTTTATTATACAGATTAGCAGCAAAAAATTCCAGAATCAAAGAACACTGAATTTATTTCAGTTTTTGAATAAAGATATCATATGAAAGATATGAAACTGTATCTTCCTACGTTAGCGCCAGCAGATATTGTCTAACCAGTACTTCTTACTTCCTCTGGAGTTATTCTTAATCATTTGATATATAGATTTAAACTGGTTTTTTACTATTCGAACTCCTTCTTGGGGAGGAAGTGATGTCTAAATGAGTTAGCTAGTCATTCTAATGAGATACCATAATATTCCAGAACACATGAATTCAAGTGCTGTTAGCCTGCATATTAAATAGATGTCATAATCACTGAAGTGCAGCCCTAATATTCTTTACATCCAAAGGACCATTTTTGTTAGTAAATACATTTAGAAAATCTGATTTAAAAAAATGAATGATCACAGTGACTTTGTATTTGGATTCCTGGATAAAGTACTTACATAAAAAGCAATTCTTAGCTTATCTACACCAATGATTAAGTATTATGTCATGTGAGCTACTTGCAATATAATCTAAATAAAACCTGTTCTTAAAAATATCTGTACTGCTTGCAGGTCATCCAGGATCCTGGTTTCAAACAAACTCTAGTTAGCAAATGTATCAAACCTAACATCAGAACTACTATCAGAAGAGAAAGTCCTTTGGATACTGATCAGTGAGACAGAGTTTTTCGTCACTCTTGAAGGCACAAATACCTTTTCTCCGTGTTTTAATATGCTCAAGTACATAGGCTTTTTTTCCCTATTTCCATTGCTAATATTATATGCCAGATAATTTAGAGTGTATTCAAAATACTGGTTTTAGTATAAATTGAAATAGCTGAAAATCTTTCCATTGGTTTCAATTTGTTTAATCAGACATACAGGTTTCCATTAAGGAGAGATCAAAAATATGGGAATCTCTTGTTCCTACAGTTAAAATAAAACTCTATTTGTCAACATTATTTGAATCACCTGAATAACATAAACTGTTTATTTTACAATTACCATACAAAGAGAGGACGTTTATTGAAAAATAATAATAATAACATATGATTTGCATTGAGGCATTTAGAATATGGAAGTCCAGTCCAAAACTTACCCTAAAAGATAATAAAATTCCTAGTAAAAGTTTACAGTTTCCAGATGTGAACAGAAAGGAAAAATGTTTTACATATTTTTGAGACTAACAGTCAACAAAATAAACAGCATTTTTTCTGAAAAATTAAATTGTCCAGTATTGTCTCTCTCCCAAAATTAAAAAACCCCTACTTTTAATAAAATTAAGAGTGTCATTGCCATTTTTTGAACAATGAAAATAGTTAACTTAAATTTTGAAGTAGATTTTCAAGATTAAAGCACGTGGAAATATTGTGTTTGATATAATCTTTGATCTTATTCGGCAATCTATTCTTATTTTGCAACTAAAACATCCCATTTAAGTTTTAAGGAAAAGATCATAGGCTGCAAAATTTGAAGAGTATATTCTGCTGAGCTGTAAGTACTGTAATATTAATTATGTGCATTATTAATCGTATGATAATTTTATTTCTGAATTTTGTTCAGAACTAACTTTGAAAAACGACACATTTTTACTTGAAAAATGGCTGTGTATTCCCTCATAATGTTATCTTCCGAATACTTCGTATTAAGACAAATTCAGTTTTGTTATAACGGCTAAGGATGTTTTTTCTTGCTAGAGTATCCACTTAAAATACTGCAAAGATTACATTCAGAAATGTGGTAATTTAGTATTTCAGCTTTCAGAATTAGTATCTGCTAATCACTCTGTAAAAGCTGCTATATCGTTTCATTTTCTTGCATATCAATAATCCACAATATCAAACAACTAATACATGAGTATTTAGCTGACACTATGATTGCACGGGACAATATGACAGATTCTCTGTATGGTATAGAACATACAGAGACCAGTGACTCTCTAAGTGATTGCTTACCTATAAGTGCTTCTCATTATAAATTTTAGGGTTTTTTTCATAAATCCTAGTAAAAAAGTGTAATATAATGCTATTAAGGTAAAATATGCCCATCTATACAAACTTGTGATGAGAAACATCAAAGGAAAAAAGGTACAACAGGAACAAAGCTGAAAAGACTACATTTGGCTGAGATACTAAGAGAAATTTTTTGTCAGTGGAATTAGTCAAAAACTCAATTACCTGAAAGGTTTGGCAAAGAGTTGTTGTGATTCATGACAAAGATTCTCTGGCTTATAACATTAAACGAGTAGAAGGTACTTAGAAGTGACTTAGATTAAGAAGTGAATTAGATTAGAAAATCTATGAGAGGTCTTTCATAAAGCTTTCTTTTCTCCAGTTTTGCATATTTGGTGAGGATTTAAAAGAAACGTTCTGAATCTAAATTTTCTGCCTAGCAAGTAGCCTGCCAGATACAGCTCCAGTGCCTTTTAGAAGCTCTAGATCATGGAATGTAAAGCATTCTACTGTGACATCTATGAGAATTAAACAACTATGAGAAAGAAACCACACAGAATTTGTGTATATTAGATTTACTTTTAACCTTTAGTTTCAGAACAGTGGTTAGCTGGTCCAGGGTTTTCTCTCTTTTCTTCCTTCTTTTCTTAATATCTAGCTGCTTTTCTCCTTCTCTTCCTCTACTTGTTTGTGAGTTGTGTTGATTGACTGTCTTTTTAAAAAAAAATAAATTGTATGACTTCGTTGTTTAATATTAATGTCTATTTAAATGTTATTTTTGCAACTCATAATATCATGTTCTTCAGATTTTTATTTTAGTATGGAAAAAACCAAACAGCATTATTGTCATTAACAAGGCCTTCTTTACAGTAGACAGGGAATCAATTTCCATTCATGAAGGAATAAATATCATGGCCTTTCCTTTCAAAATGTAGAAACATAAAAAAAAAATATATATGCCTATATGTATGTATATATGTTTGTTTGTGCGCGTCTAGATGTGCATCTTGATACTATTAAAGTTGTAGGCAGAAATTAAAAATCAAAATCATATGACCTAGATTTAACTTTTAATGCTGATGGGGCTTTCCTACAGGATTTCTTCTTTTTCTGGAAATTGTAGTTATCTTTCTGCATTATGTTATCATATTATTACATAATGAAGGAAAGAAAAACAATTTCCTAAAACTGAAAATAATTTTTTTAAAAAATCAAGTATAATAAGAATAATTATTGGAATTCATATTGAAATATAGTGAATACAAAGGTTTTTCTAATTTTTCTATATTTCATCTGTGTTTTATGTCTAGGCAAGAAGTGTTGACTACTGTGTTAGGTGACAATCATAATACTGTAATCTGCATCATGAAGTTAGGGAATTTGCGACAGCTGCCTCCTATCAGTATCCAGAATCTCTTCCTTGCCAAGGAAAACAACCTCTTTTGTTGCCAGATGAACTATTTCGTTCTGCTGGTGGAAAGATACAATGCTTATTCTGAGAAACCACGAGCCTATGGAACCTCACAATGCTCATTCTGCAAAACTACGTTCAACATCAACCAAGAAGAGGATGCAAAATAATGAACCAGTCTAGTAATGCCAACTCACTTCCACATTTGGGAAGTAACACTGAGTTCATCAAGCTGTCAGGTATAACTTTGGGGTTGACAACCGAGAACCACCAGAGGGACCCCTGGGAGAGGGGTTGCGTGTGTCAGTGGTAAGGAAAATATGTTAATGATTTTGGGGAAATGATTATCATCTGTATGTGTTTTTCAGGAAAACCAATGAATATGTATATAAAATATAGTACATAAACATGACCTTTATAATACTTGGTATGCACGATAGGCTTGAAAATATTCCCCGTGCATCCAGCACCGAATGAGAGTGCCTGCTTCTTAATGCTACTCTGATGTTAAGGAGTTTTATTTTACCTGTTTTGTTAACATGAGACTGACATTCAAATATCTATGAGGTAAGAAGTTATTTGGAAGACACTTCACACTATTGTTGTTTTTGTTAATATTTAAAATTAGAATACTATTTTTTATCCTTATTGTTAATTTTGCTGTAGAAGTACAATAAATAAAGGGTATCAGTGAGCTCAGTCAATAATGTCATTTCAATTTCTTAAATATGAAATGTTACAAAACATGTTTTAAAATCTTGCACAGAAACATATGATATAAGCAATTTTTTTCTCTTTTGACATCAGGAAAACCCACCTGTGAAATTCTTTTTGAAGTGTCCTGGTTCTCGCCAGAAGAGCGTTAATTTTTGCAGTAGCTGGCAAACCACCTCACATCATTGCCCGAGCAGGGAGAAGGGAGTCCCTTACCATTTATAGGAGGGTGGCAGAGGGAGCACTTGGGTATTGTTGTTTCTTTGTGAATCATTTGCCTCTTTCTTGTACCCTGTGTCATTAGTATTGTTGCTGTTACTGTTTGTTTTCTTATCTCATTGCTCTTTCCAGTAAATTGTTCTATCTCACCCCGTGATCTTTGCCTTTGTGTCTCCAGTTCTCCTCTCCAGGGAGAGGGACAGAGGGAGAGGAGGGAGTGAGCAAACAGCACATGAATTCAGTGGGAGCACTGAATTGGAGAATACCATTCCTAAACCAAAACATAAACATCTGTTTTCTTCAGCTAGAGGGCTAAGCTTAGTATATTGACAGGAGTTTATAATATACCTTGCAAAAAACAAGCAAAAAAACCTGATATATTTTTTCTTCACAACCTAATGACAATCCACTGAGTAGAAAATAGAGACTGTAAAATTCAGGATTCTTCTTCTTGCTTTTGTTTGGTGGTACTGTGGGGTTTTTTGAGGAGGCGTACACATTACAGAATTAAAATAATATTTTTATTTAGATCTGCAGCTGAAGTTGTAGCAACAGAGTGACAAATGGGAACTTTTTTGGTTTACATATTTGGACTTTATTTATAACTTGTATTGAAGCTCCGATATATATACTTTTTTTAAAAATCTGGAGCATGTTGACCAGAATGGGTAGTTAACACTCTAAAAATATTAAATAATTAAATCCAGAAGTGATCGCTGCCAATTACAGGGACATTATTTAGGAGAAAAATTAAAATAGAAAAGATGAACTGTATATGCTCTTAGGGGGTTGTGTTAGCTGGGTCATATAGAGGGAAATATAATGAGTTTTCACTGTCAACATTCTAAGTCATTATGGAAATTATTATAAGTGAAGATGTTTATTCAGCCCATGCCAGGCTGAGGGAAGAGATTTCCAGAAGGTAGGCCAGATGGTTAAGTATGTTTCACTGCAGATCTATGCTGACCAATCCCCAGTGCTCCAAAAGTCCCCACGGTGTCTCTGAGACACTGAAATCAATAGTAATGTCAGCTGAAGTTCAGATTGTCAGAGAATACAAATCTTTGGCACCTAATTCTCATGATTCTTTACACACTTTGAGGAATTTTCTTAGCTCTCTGGGGAACTGAGTGAACTGAGGACAATCAGAACCTGGCCATTTCATAAAGGTTTGGTTTTCTTTTAAATAGTGCACTTCTGCATCTTTTAGTGTAAAGTACTCTATGACTAGCAGATTTTCTCAGCACTCAGAATCACTGGTTTTGATTCTCTTTTTTGAAGGAGTAACTTTTATTTTGATAGTCTTCAGCTGTGTTATTAGCTGAACATCTTGTCTTTTTAAAAATATTTATAAACTTTCAAGAAAACTTTCAGTTAAAACCTAAGCAATATCAGGTTTGCCAGACATAAAGGAACACTGTAACATACTAGTACTGTAGCAGTGTAATAGCAGACTAAACTAGTACCCACCATAAATTCCAGCTCTTTCTTGAAAGCTTTTCTTTATCAGAGATACTTTCCCCAGTAGAGAACTGTCCTCTTATAAGAATATTATTGCCAGAATGTCTTTCTGATAGTGTCCTTAAATATTACCTTGAAAAGTAAGATATATGTGACCCTAGTCTGAACGCTTTTTAATTGAGCCATTTTGTGGGGGCTTGTGACGTCTCTTTCATTGATGCTATATTATCATAATCCTCTTTACTTTTTTAAAATTTTGTTTGCAAGACATTGACCTTTATTCTCAAAGGTATTAAGCAGAAAAAGGCTGAGGCAAGAGGAAAGTGAACTAGTCACTTTATTTATGCAGCCAGTTCCCAATAGAAAGGTTTATTTAGAAGAAGACTGGCTAGGATTACTCAATTTCCTGTTGCATTGAGGATCGTGCCATCGTAGTTCCCTTGGCCCTGTGTATGAGGAGCTTAATGAAGTGGGAAATTAATTCTCAGTGACAACCACCTGTAGCTACTAACTTAATCACTCATGCTCTCAGTCCTCCCTGGCCCCATCTGACTGTGAGAGCATTTGTCACTCATTTAAATCCCATTTTCTGAGCACCCTATGATGCTGCTTGGGTTTCTATTAGATGAATGGTATCTAGTATAAATAAGCTACAAATACTTGTGTAATCTTTTGCATCAGGAGTAGTTCATAGTTATTTCAGTGCAGTCCCTCTGGTCAACAAGTCTAGGCACTTTGCTGGCTGTCCTCTCTCTGATGGGACTACTGGACCCCCAGCTACAGCTGGTACCAGGTTGTTATCAGAACTTCAACAACTAAATACAATACTTAAGTCCAAAGAGAAGTTCGGAATTAAGACATGCTTAATCTTAAGAACTTGACTATCTGATTTTAGATTCCTGTGGTTGTGTTCCATATGGTTCTGGGGGTTGTCCAGTCTGACATTTTGCTCATTCCTAGGCCCAATCACAACTGATAAAGGAGACATTCCATCAATAAATCTCAGAACTTCTGATTTTGAAGATAATGAACTGAATGCATGCTGACATGCTTTCAATCCCAAAGAAATCTAATCTTATGAATTTTTAAAATACATTAATTTTTTTTCTGATTTTTTTTTTGTTGTTGTTGTAGTTTTCATTTGTTTTGGTTTTATTTGGTTTTTTGGGGTTTTTTTTTGTTCGGGTTTTTTTTGTGGTTTTGTTTTTTTTTTACTGATTGGGATAGAATTGTTAGTTTGTGTTGGGTTTGCATGACAAGATTTTGGTAGCGGTGTGTGGAGGGTGGCTACAGGGGTGTGTTTTCTGCGAAAATGCTAGAATCTTATGCCATGATCAACAGAGCCAATGCCAGACAATTCCATGAAGGACCTACAGCTGGCCTAGGCAAAGCCCATCAGTGATGGAGGTAGTGCCTCTGGTATAAAAAACTTAACAAGAGGGAAAAAAACCGCACTATTTCAGCTGGAGACCAGAGTGTGAATATGTGAGAGAAACAGGCCTGCAGACACCAAGGTCAATGAAGAAGGAGGAGAAGGAGGAGGAGGTGCTGCAGGTGTCAGAGAAGAGATTGCCCTGCAGCCCGTGGTGAAGACCATAGTCGGGCAGGTTGTCCCTCTACCTCCCAAGATAGGCTCGCCACAGAGCAAAGATCCACCTGAAGCCATGGAGGACCGCACAGAGGAGCAGGTGGATGCCCAAAGGAGGCTGTGACCTACTGGGATGGCCACACTGGAGCAGCTTTGCTGGCAGGATTTGTAACCCTGCAGAGGGATCATGCTGGAGCAGCATGTTTCTGAAGGACTGCACCTCGTGGGAGGAATCCAACCCTGGAGCAGGGGAGGAGAGCAGGGAAGCAAGAGTGGCAGGGAAGCAAGAGTGGCAGAAAAAAAATGCAATAATCTGACTGCAACTTCATCTCCCTGCACCTCTGCAGGGGAAGAGGTAGGCAAATTTGGAGTGAAAGTTGAGCCTAGGAAGAAGGGAGGGGTGGTGGAGAAGGTTTAAGATTTAGTTTTTATTTAACGTTATCCTACTTCAATTTTATCCTTAATAAATTGAACTAATTTCCCCAAGCTGAATTTGTTTTGCCCCTGATGGTAATTGATGAGTGATCTCTCCCTGTCCTTACCTCAACCCACAAGTCTTTCATTATATTTTCTCTCCGACATCCATCTGGGAAGGGGAGTGATAGAGCAGCTTTGGTGGGCACCTGGCATGCAGCCAGGGTCAACCCCACCCATAATCACACACCCCTAAAGGCTACATTAAACACTGGCTGTAACCAGAGAATTAAGTCTCTAGGTGCTTTGAATCAAACACCAAAATGTACATATGGCTACTTAATATAGCAGATGAGAACATGTTGCATGAAATAAGAATTTGCATGTTTTTCTCAGAGTAACAGAATCATTAGTACACAGTCTGAAGACAGATGCCTGCAATCATTGCTGGCCATCATATCTCCCACTTACAGGCAATTTAGGTTCCTTTTCATGACATTAAGAGATGAAAAATCACTTCCTTTTTCTTGCCATAAGGTATTTATCTTATTCTATACATAAGTTTTCAGACTACAGGAGCGGTCTTTTTGGATGAAAGCTTTTCTTATCTCCATGCTAAAAGAGTTGCCTGGACTATTTCCATATTTTATAATTAATGTTGACAACAGTGACTAATCTCAGGACTTTTTTTCCCTTAACAAGCACCCTAACCCACCGTTTTATACTTTCAGTATGACTAGTCAAATAGTTCACTAATTTGTGGAAAGTAGTCTGTCAACTAGTTAACTAGATAGTTAGACCAGTGTTTTGGGAGATAAATTATGAGCTGGTTATTTTCAGACACAGAGAAAATAAACTTGCATCTCCTGGAAGTCTACTAATTAATGAAAACCTGATAAGACAAACAATTTTTCTTTCATTAAACACTTTTTTTTTCCTTAATGGAAAAGGTCTTTTATGCTGACTAAATAGGGTTTCTTGGCTATGGAAGATAGAATTAATGATGCATTTGTTGGTAGTAGTTTACTAAGTTAGAACATAAAGAAGAGAGTCGAACAAAAAACAGTGTCTTTATTTTTTCCTACAGGAGAACACAGTAAACACCTTGCTTCAAAAAGCAGATGATTTTAGATGAACTATAGAAAAGTTAGTGTATCTATATGTTTTCTGAAGCAAGGTTTGAGAATTCTTAAAGATTAAGACTCTCCTGGTTGTCTAACTCAGAATATCAGTGGAAATTAGTTTCCTGCATTCATTGCTATATTCACTGGACTAATCTTTAGGTGTTCCTTTCGAGAAGGGAACAAGAAAACAGACTTCTGTTCTGTGGTTGAAACATTTACGTGGGTTAAAATTTGTTTCTTCCTGAATATTTGGTTTATGAGGAAGTGAGCTGATTAGCCCAAAATACCTCATTTTACAGGAAAATTCTAATCATGTTAAAGAACATGCATACTTCTTGTGGAAAAGGTGCTCCCTGGAGTATTTGTAGCCTTCCTCTGAAAGACAAAATACCTTTTAAGAATTCTGAAACCATAACTTCTGTAAAGGTATGCAAATGTAAAGATATGCTTGTATATATATTTTAGACTTTCAAGCTCAATTCAAGTCTTGCCTACTGTTTGGAAGTATTTTGATGGGAAAATATTCCATTGTCTAAGATTTGCACTGTAAGCTTGTAAAGAAAATTGTGAAGGAGAATATCCTGTGGTTGCCAGCTTGCTTACATAGGCAGTATTAAAAATCTTAAAATCTACATTAATACAATGTTGCATTTTGGGTCAGTTTCTCCCCACGCTTACTAACAACTACTATGATAAAGTAGTTCTTCCTGCTTGTTATGACAGGGTTAAAAAGAAACAGGGATCCATCTTACTATTTCCAGAAGTTTCACTGCAAATATAAAGACAAGTATTTTGTATAGCCCATTAAAATAAAATAGAACAAAGTCTGAAAAATACTACCATCAGTATAAGTGTCACTACATATTTCAGGTTCAAGACCTACCTGATTAAACATAGCGTTAATAAGAACAGCCATAGGATCATAGAATATGCTGAGTTGAAAGGGACCCATCAGGATCATCGAGTCTGACTCCTGTGCCTGCACAGGACACCCCAAAGATCACACCATGTGCCTGAGAGAGTTGCCGAAATGCTTCTGGAACCCTGTCAGACTTGGTGCTGTGACCATTGCCCGGGGGAGCCTGTTCCAGTGCTCAGCCACTCTTTAAGTGAAAAACCTTTTCCTGATATCCAGCCTAAACCTCCCCTGACTCAACTTCAGGCCATTCCTCTGAATCCTGTCACTGATCATGAGAACAAAGAGATCAGTGCCTGCCCCTCTATTTCCCCTCATGAGGATGCTGAAGACTGCAATTAGGTCCACCCAACAAATTTATAATTTCATATAAAGAAAAACACAAAAAAAAATTGCATGCAGAAACTACCACACCTTAGAAGAGAGTAAATCAGATTTTAATTTTCACTAACATTTCCTTTTTATTTCATTTATTCTCTTACAAAGCTTGCAGAAGAATTTTGACCACAATACTCTTAAAACAGTTCTTCTGTGATTTATTTTCCCTCTAGCTTTTGGAATTCTGTAAATATCTATAAGTACATGATCAGAAGAAACAGTCAAAACAGGAGAAAATCCATCTATATATATATATGTGTATATATATATATATATATATAGCAGAGTAACAGTGTTGTCACTGACATTGCTTCAGCTGCAGCTAGGATATCCTAATAGTTTTCATAAGAAATCATTATTAGTTTTTCAATAAATCTTCTATTTTAAACTGCTAATTCCAGGAATGAAGAAATGTGAATGGACAGAGGTTTTGGGGCTTTTTTTCTCATTTTATGTCTGTTTTTGAGGTGCTGTAATTAACTTTTTAACAGGAACATTTTTTTTTTTTTTGCACAGTTTTTAACTGTGAATGGATGGTGCCAGAGAAAGTTCTGTAGAGTAAAATAGAGAATGTGTAGCGATTGAGAAAAACAGATTGTAAAGTATATTCTTCCACACTGAAATCCTAATGATGACAGATTGCTGTCATCATTAGAGACTGAGCTCTGCTATTTGCCAAAATGATTACACAGCTCTGACAAATAAGCTGGAAATATTTCAGCACAGAATATTTGAGGCAGTAATATGCTTCACAACAAAAATATTTGTGTGTATATTAGAACATATAAAGGCCTCTCAGGCTACATAGCTCCGTGTAAGTTTTCAGCTGTGCTGATCTGTCAATTTCTTTAGCTCCACAAGAAACTATTAAAATCTCCCTCCAGCAAACTTCACTTTTCCCACTGATACTACTTTTACCAAGAATCCTGCATCCTGATCTTGCTCAGCATCAGCTCTTCCTTTTCTATTTTCTCACCACCCACTTCCCTTCTTACTTTCAGACATCCATCTTATAACTTTGCTGCTGTAGGTGTATGGCTGAATCCTATGGAGAAGTGAGTTATTTTTAACCTGTTGTCTACACATTTGTGCTCTGCTTAATTGTGAATTTGTGATGATTTAAAAACAGAAACCACCTTTATAAAATGGAAAAAAAAGAACACATGAGGCCCACTGCATGTGTTTATATTTTTTCAACCTTACTGATCTCTTAATTTTTCTTTCTTCTGATTTCCTTCTCCCTTCATACCATCTGTTTCCAATTTTATAGTATTTTTTCACATGTTTTAATTACTTAGGATTTTATTTCTTTTATTTAAGTGTTTCTACCAACACTTACCTCAGTAATACTGGTTCTGTTATGACAGAAATATTTTTTCTTATTCTTTATTATGAAGAACTACTGTCACTATTTCACTGCTATGACTGTTTCCTACCCACAGTTTCCTAGATATCATTTGACACAACATAGAACAGGTCATGAAAAGCATTTTATTTTTTACAAAATGTTCCAAATTTCCAATGTTAATAACAATTTTAGTTGATGTATTGAATTTCATAATGTTACTCTTCCATCGTTTGTTTTCTCAGAATCAAAACCAGACATTTAGTTTTGTATTTTCTTTGGCACTGTTGCAATAAGAATGGAACTTTCATGGAGTAGTGCAAACTAAATAGGACTTTCTTAAAGTATTTTTCAACTCTACACACATGAATGCAGAAAAAGAAGATCAGAAAAAATGTCTAACCAAAAGTGAGTTACAGATAGTTATAATCCTATTAGTGAGAGATGCCTCTGCCCAAATCAAGGTGCAAACAAGATCATATATGGAAGTCAACAATATAGATTTTATTTACCAATAAATGTGATGCAGAGAGATAGAAAGAAAGAGAAAAGAGGAGAAGGAGAGAGAGGTGGGGGGAGTGAGAGAGGGGAGAGGTCAAGCAGAAGATAGTCACCGCTGTGGATCCAGGGCTTCCTGTTGGTCCTTCTTCACTCTTTTTAAAATGATGAAAATCATCTCATTTTGGGAAATTTTTATCCTAAATAATAATTTATTTGATGTTGCACTTAATAAAGCTATTTTTCAAACCGATTCGTTCCTTGAACTGATTGATATGTCAATCAATCACCTACAACCAGACCTGGCCTTACCACAAGTTAGAAAAACAAAAAGAAAAATTAATCTGACATTAGCCAGAGTAAGTCATGAATGCATTCATTCTCTGATGAATCCTCTTATGTTGTGTCTGGTATTTGTAAGGATTTATGGTAGAAATAATTTTGATATCTCATAGGTCCCTTTGGCACTTAATGTTGTAATCAGTTATTGATCTGAGACACCATGTTTGTTACCATTTATCTATACCCATTCCTTTCTTGATATACAATCAGTAACTTGTCTTGTAGTCAAACACTGAAAACAGTGTTAGAAACACACTCCAAGAATGTCAGGTGAGGATGCTCTTGTTATGCATCAGTCACAGGGAGATTGGTAGGTATATGTATAAAATACAGTTTATTAATTAAAAAAAAAAACAAAACTTGGTTTCCTACTAGAACTACAAGACAGGGAAACAGCAGATATTGAGGGATCATGTTCTCATTCAAATAGGCATTTATTTTGCCCAAGATAGCTCACAATTTTAAAAAGAAAAAAAGTTTGCTGCTGAAACAGAAAATGAATCTTCCATATATATTTTTGGAAGTGGTTGCTTATTTGTTCTTAATATAGCCAGTACTGTTGCTTTAGACATATGAACTACTAAATTGGTAGTTTTATCTTTACTTAAATGATCAATTATTAGTGTCATATTTGTGTCATCTAAGCAAGTTAACAGTTAATTTATAATCAATAAAGCATATGTAATTAATTTTATGTTTCTTTCCTCTGTTCAACTCACAACACGGTAACAGCTATCAATCCATGGTCTCTAACTCTTCCTTCAAAAGCCAAATTTTCAATTTATCAGCATCTGAAAGGATGTGTCTTCTATTTATAGTTCTAGTCATTGAAGTCTATACCTATCTTTATGTCTTGATTTAGTTTCCGCACTGTATCTAACTTCATCTATGATTATTAATAATCTGTTAGAGCTTATCTTTACCTTGAGTCCTTTATAGGGCCCATTACAATAAGAACTGGGATCTCTGTGCTTGTCTGTGATAATACTGAAGGACAATGCAGAAAGGGATCCCCCTGGGTCTTTGACTCCTATTCCATGCCATAACAACTATTAAATCTTAGTATACAGTATAAAAATTACAGTAACATGGGGCTAGAAAGTTTAGAAAACTAATACAAAAAAAAAAAATTTAAATGATTTTAAAACAGTATAAGGTGTCCTGCCCATGGCAGAGGGTTTGAACTAGATGATCTTTAAGGTCTTTTCCAACCCAAACCATTCTCATGGTTCCATGATCATGCCTAGGTTTAGAAGGACTTTAGCAAAGTTCCATTGCTTAGTTTAGATTCATATAAAAGGGAAACCTCTTAATGCTAGGAAACAATGATGTGTAGGCTTGAATTCTAAAATGTAATGAAGTCTATAAGTCACATGAAATCTGGTAGCATATTCAAGCTTCCTATTTAAAGCTGCTAATTTATAAAATGGATTTTCAAACAATGTTATTGTTTTGATCTTTATTTCTGAGTGACAACCACAGTTTAATTTTTAAGCACAAATAATATACAAAAATTATTTAAATAAATAAAATGTGAATGCTGTTATCAGTGAACAAAAGCATGTTACACAGAATGGAATAACTAGGATAACTATGTGGTCACTGTCATCACATAAGCAGCAACCAGCTGGAAGCAAGACAATGTTTCGGTCATTTGAATGACCAAATTTCAATGCCACAATAAAGGCTAGAAAAGGAATAGAGCCAGCAGGACTAACAGGAATAATATGATGTCTCAGTCAGGAGAATACAATGGGCATTGCACTGGTAATTAAACATGAACTCACTCAGTGGAAAATACAAATATCCTGATAGCCTTGTTTACAAGGCTCAGTGAGTGGTTTCCTCTGAAATTAATGCAACACTACTCCACATAAGTAAATTGGTCAGACTAGGATAGGTGAATATTAGGCATGATTTCTTTGTAAATAATGTTAGTTGTTGGCAAAAAAAATACCCAGCATGTTCACTAATGGACTTTTAAGGATCAGGAGCGTTTAGGTAACAGAGAAAGCTATTAGGACTTTGTTTATTTTTGTTGTTTTATAATGCACTTCAGTCACACCATTTTTAAGATTTTAATCTTCAAGGTCCCATATTTTTATGCAAAATATATTCAGTAATTATTAATAAAGACAAAAATGTAATCCTGTAATCATTAACAAATTGAAACAGTATCTTTTTTTGTCTCAGAAAATTAAGATGCAGATGAGCAACTAGTCAAAATCTATTATCCTACTTTTTTAATATGAGAAGTGTTACCATGGTGATTGTAATCTTGCTGTAAACCTACAAAAAATGCATAAAATTTTGTCCTCACTCTTCATGTCTGAATAATAAAACTATTCAACTGACTTAAGAATAATTTTACTGGGTTTTTAACTTGAACAGGGCTATATTTTATATTAGTAAAATATCTTTATTACTTATAGCTTGTCAATAATTGTGATAGTCATATCTTCATAGTTTGTGTTAACAATTTTTCTTCCTTTTTTCATTTAACATCATTCTTTCTTTCTTAACAGTCATCTACTAAGATGATTTTTAAATTCATATCTGTGTATGCTAATAAAGCCGCTGCAAGTGGTTTGATCTCATCCAATTTTTGATGATGAAAACATAAATGGTTTAACTTCATCTTTTTTACTGCATCACTCATGAGAAGAAATAGGCATTTCTCAAAGTTGTTTTCAAAGATAAGTATTTTAACTTTTTTCTTTGGGTGGGATGGAAAGGTTACATTTAAATCTAACGAGCTAGACCTTAGATTGCTCTTTTAGATGAATGAAATGAAACCAAACTTCAATGATTATGTAAAAAAATCTTTGAAGTTGATTTGATTTTAATTAAAATTTTCATGCACATTTCAATTATATGCTAAAAACTCTGTTAAATTTTCTTCAATACGTAATATGTAAACAAGTTCAGATATACTGTTATGGAGTACAACCACAAAAAATACCTGGATCGGTCTGGACACGTATTTCTGCATGGTGTTTTTTTGTGGATTTTTGCTCAATGGAATTCTTTTCCATTAACTGATGTAATCTTTTAAAGTGAATGAAGGATAATACTGTCTAAATAAATTTTCAGGAGAAAACTTTTCGAAAGACAGATGCTATCTAATTAAAGTTCTGTTTCATTCAATATTCGCATTACAGATTAAATAGGTTTGCTTTTTTGGGCTGCATATACAAATGGTTGAGATGAGGCTACTGAGCACATTTCAAAACTCTTTTGTTTCCCTGCTGCTCTTTCTTTTGTAATTAATTGGGCTCTACACTGATTTTATTAGTTAATGTTCTTTATGTTTAATGATGCAGAGAAATACTGATGATAGTTCACTTTTAATACCTAGCTCTCACAGGTTTGTTAATAGTAATGTCTGCAGGACAAGAGCTGCAGTCAGGAGAATGGAATATCAGGAAATGTGATGGATCTACAAAAATGATTTTTATTCCTTTTTTTTAAATTCATCCTCTTATTATATATGCAAGTTCAAACTCTGCAGAAAGTTATTAGAAGATTCTCAGACTATTCAACATTTGAGCTTAAATTCGAGGAAGTTAATTCAACATTTGCAGAGGCGTCAATGTCCTGTGGAGCCATGAAGAAGTAAACAAAAGTGTCCTATGATAAAGTTTTTTGGTGTGCAGCTACGTATAGAACTGGGATTACTGTACTAGGTTCTTACAGGTTTGAGGTCTGGAAAGAAGTTCTATTGTTTCGCCAGTTATTTAAGGTAAGCAGATTTTAGGGTTTGGAAATCATGAAAAAAACCCAAAACATTTGCATTTTCCATAGGAACAACTTTAGAAAAAGACAGGTGAGACAAGGTATTTGTATGCTTTTATTTCCTACAGAGATTATTTATTTTAAATAGAAATGCATATAATTAGCTGATAGATAAAGGAACAATAAATTTTTTAATGCTCAGTGATAGCACTATTTTCTGAAATTAGATACATCAGTTAGGGAGAATGAAGTTCAAAAGATATCATACATCAAAGTTTAATTTTTTTAGTATTATTTTCATTAATCAAGAGAAATCAAATTTCTTTTTAATCATGATTTAACCTGAGGTAGCAGTGAAGTACTATGCAGCCACTCACTTCCTCCCTGTCAGTGAGAAGGACAATCAGAAATAAAAGGTGAGCTGAGATAACAGCAATTTACTAACTGAAAAAAAAAGTTACTACTAATAAGTTAATAATAATAGTAATAAGGAGAGAGTGAGGCAGTAACAGGACCCAAGAGAAACAAGTGATGCACAGTGCAATTGTTCACTATCCACAGAGTGATGCCCAGCCCATCGGTCCCCCTTCCAGGGAGCTCCCTTAGTTTATATACCGGGCATGACACTCTGTGTTATGGAATACTGCTTTGGTCAGTTCAGGTCAGCTGTCCTGGCCATGCTCCCTCCCAGCTTTTTGTGCACCTCCTCACTGGCCGACGATAAGCACTACTTAGCAACAACTAAATCATCGGTGTGTTACCTACATTATTCTCATACTGAATCCAAAACACGGCCCTGTACCAGCTACTCAGGAGAAAATGAACTTTGTCCCACCTGAAACCAGGATATTTGTGGGAACCGACAGCTGGTCTGAAAGTCTCACAGACTTCAGCCTTGACACAATCAGTTTGTATCCCTGAGAATAGCAAGATTAACAGAAGCAAGAAGCAAAATAACAGAAAAAGGAATTAGCAGCTGCAGAAGGGAGGACACTGGCTGATAAGTAGCAAGAATGTGTGTTAGTTATAGGCAACCAGTAACATTGCATTGTAGAAAAGCTAATAGCCAATGAATATGCAATGTGAATGCTAAGAAACTGTGTAAGAGTAGCTGTGTAGAAATAAAGAAAACTTTCTTTGCTTGGAGCTATCAGTGTGTGTGTTTGTGTGTCGTGCCCGTCTCAGCAGCGACAGATATTTTTATTAGTGTATACAATGTAAGATTTGAAACTTTTTACAGTTTTATTCTAAATACTAACTTTCTTATTTTCTGAGGTTCTTTAAGTAGTTTATTCACCATCTAATCTGCAGTATCTGAAAAGATTAGGCTTATACATAACTATATGCTTTAAATCAATCCTCTGGTATTCCTAAGAGGAAATTTCTAAATCTGCATTGCCGATATGCATTGTCTCTCATGTTTCAATAGCAATTATATTAATTCTAAAGTGAACATAATAAGATCTTGATTGTCCTGCTTATGGTTTTATAGAACTAAATCTGTGTTGATACAAATTCTGGTCATTATCTTCCCAAGCTCTATTTATTCTTTGAGGGTTTTGACTTCATTAAAGTTTAAATTTATTGTTCAATTCATCATTAGTTAAAGCAAGACAGTGAAAATTATAAGGATTCTCCGAGTGCAAATTAATAGTTGCAATAGGCAGAATACAATCTTATTGTCACGGCTATCAAAGCTCATGCTGGGCTGGAAAATCCAGATGTTCGTGGATGCTTATTCACATGAGAACATTTACAAATGTGATTGTCCACACAAACACAGATTGTAATGACTAAATGAATAAATGACTGTTTACTGAGTTTCATAAGAACAAAAATAAGGACTATATATTGCCTAGGCACAATATGTATAATTATGTAGATACTCTAATAAAACAAAAACATAGATTAGAGACACAGGAATTAAAAAAAAATTTGAACATATATTCCTCAGCAATTGTCTAAGTTTATACTATAAAATGTTACAATACAAATTTGTATGTTTTTTTTAATGAGGATTTCCTTAGGTCACTGACAGTTTTTTTTATAATTCTGTAAGGATTCAGAAAACTAGAGACAAAATAATATAGACTGAAAAAAAAGTTAAATACATGAGACACAGAAGATTGTAATGATTTAAGTACATATCTGAGAGCCTTTTTTCAAAACAAGAATAGTAATTGAGAGAATTAGCTATATTTTAAAAATTTACTGCCTTGTGTGAAACCTTTCTTCTTGTATAAGCAAAAAATATCATTAAAGTATGTACATCTATGTATTCATGCATCTATCCAAACATTACTAATCAATTGTTTTATTTAGTTTTGCAGTAATGCATTTGAAAATATCAGTGAATGAATGAAAACCAGATTAAACCTATTCAAACAAAGAGGAGTGGCAATGAATTTTTCACTAAATAAAAACACTACTAATTCTTTTGTTACTATTAAAACAGTGGACAAAATAGAATTTGATTGCTAAATCCCAGCTGAGGTCTGTTTGTGTAGGTTACAATGGTTTCTCAGAGACGGTAGTAAAAAGTTTGTGATTAATTTAAAACTATTGTTTTTCCTCTCTTTTCTCTTCATTGGATGACTAAATTCCATCTGGCAATAAAAAAAAGACACCATGGGTCTGGTTCTTGGAGACAAACATAAAAAGCCGTCAAGTGGCTATGATTGTTGGGGTATTATTCAAACTCCTCCAACTCAGGATTATATTCTACTCATTTATCCCTGTAGTCCTTGCAGTGTTTAAACAATGAAACACCTCAATCAGTCATCACAAAATTTAAAACATTCACACCTTAGACCTTATGTTTCGTGTTTGCTCCTGAGATGACTGTGCCTCTGGTTGGGCTTCCTTTGGAATTATGGTATTTAGACATTCAACAGCACAATCAACAATAACAAATGCAGAAACTCAGGAGAAAATATAAGAAATAAAGAAAATATGGAATGTAATATAGACATTGAGCACTTCGCATTGGCTGCTCTGCATGAGACATTAGATCAACAAATGCTGATGTGCCAGTAACTGCAGTTCTTAGCTGTGGTCTGCAGACACTTAGCAAGTTGACTCTTACTGTCTTCTGCTTCTTTTTCTGTCTGGAAAGAGAAAACTGCACAAATAATTAAGAATAAGAAGAGATCCTAAAGATCTCAAATCTCTGAAGTAAGGAATGCTAAGATTTCAGGAGTGCAGTTTGCATCTTTATGCCAAGCAGTGTTAGATTTTATAATATATTTATCGTCTCAATATGTTTCTATAATGTAATGACTCCCATCAGATTCTGGTATGGTAAGTAATTGTATAGAGCAGAAACGACAGTTTAATTTGTCTGTCATTCCAAGTACTAACAAAAATGTTTCTATGTCATGCATAGTTGTACATAACGTAATCTAGCTGAAGTCCCCAGTTATGCCAGCGACTTGAGCACATTCCTAATCTGCAGAAAATGCCTCTTGGTCTTCTGGCAAAATAAATCATTCACAGATGATATTACAAGTGGTAAGACAATGAGAAAACATAATCTCTGAGAAACAATCAGGTTTATTTAGATGAGAAAGGAAAAGACTGGGAGGAACCCCATAGTAGCTCTGCAATATATTCAATGTCTTCATAAAGCCAACAGTGAAAACTATTTCTTGTCTGCTCTGTGTGCTTCATTGAAGTAGTTTTAATTTGATAGACATGACTTCTCTGTTTTCAGAAGTCTGATTCTAGTGAATTCTGACATTGCTGGGCAACCAAAATATGATTTTAACTCCTTCACGATGCCTATGTCTGTTACTTAACACAAGAAATGGTTTAAAATTAGTATGAGACAAAATAACACCAGTAAAATGTTAGTGAACATGATTGACAATAACAAAGATACACCCTACTCAGATTTAATCCTCCTCAGAGTAACTTGGATGACCATCGAACATAAGAATTGCAAACAATTTGGAAATAAATAAATAAGTAGGCCAGGTTACTCTTATGCAAAAATAGTAGAAAACTACTATGAGTATCTATATCTATATCTATATCTATATCTATATCTGTATCTATATCTATATATCTATATCATCTATATCATCTATATCTATATATAGATATACATAATTTATACATTTCAGGATAATATTAAAAGCATCAGTCATTTTGTATTTGTGATACTAATGTAGAAAGAATTTAAATGCATTGCAGTGGAGAACTTGTGTTCATTTCAGGATTTCCATCTTTTTTCTTTTAAACATTATTTCTCACTGTCTCTCAGTTCAAGTTTGATGAGTGCAATTTTATTCCTAACAGACTTAGTAACATACTTTGAAGTAAAATATAAATTTAGACATGGGAGTTTTTTTTCTTTATTTTTTTCCCCATAATATTAAATTTCGTATTAGAATAATTTCCCCTTATTCTTATTCTGATTCTCTGGTTCCTTCCTATTTTATTGTGTGATTACAATTTTAAGCAAAATCTTTGCCTCTTAAAATTCTAACTGAAATATGTTACTTTGACATCTAAGTTTCTCTGGATTCTATTGCTTCCCAGCGGAGATCTGGGGAGGCAGGCTGAGATACTCATATAATGAAGAGTTTTATCACTGTGCTGTTTTCTCATTACCACTGCTGTTGGCACTTCTAGGTAAAAATAAATTTGATAGTAACAGTACAATTACATGTAAGTCCAGTTCTGCCTGATTCACAAGGTTTCATTCCTGGGCCTCAGGTATCGTTCTGTGTCTATGTCCTTCTACAACAATTTTTATTTAGGAATCATTAACAGTTCAGTATACACATTTTTATCGTCATTACTATAAACTAAAGTTTAACTAAAAACGTTTTAGGCAATAGTTACTTGTCTGCAGGACAAATGCTATCACAGCTACCAAAGTAAGATCAGAGTAATAAAAAGTCAATGGCCTTTTGCTAGTATTGACAAAAATAATATTTCCTATGCTTTATAATGCCATAACAGATTAAACTGAACAAAGTTTTCATGCTACATTCCTTGTTATTCACAGTTTTTCAAATACTTAAATATACTTTTTATCTGCATAAATTAGGTGAAGACAAAATTTTGATAAAATTTGGACTTCGGAGTCTTGAACAAAAAGGAGACAGAAAAATGAAAGAATATGATAAAGAAAGATCTATTATTTTTTAAAGACAATCACTATAATCAAATTAGAAATGACTGACTAAGACTTGGCATAAAATTGATGCTGTATTTTTTTAGGAAGCAGGTGTGGCCCTATTTTGGATTATCTAAAATTCCTGTTTTTGTCCTCCAATATTATGTATGACTTCCAAAGGCCTTAATATTTCCCTTCTTTGTTCATTTCTTTTACATTTTCTATTATTATTAATGAAAACCAAAGTCCTATACAATACACTTATGTTGTTTACAAAATGTATTTTTAATTTTTTTCACTCTTAAATATTCAGGTATACCTGTAGAGAATATGTGTAAGCATACCACTGAGAACATGTAATAGAAAAGTAACTCTTTTCAGTATTGCAGCTATTTTTTAGACAGAAGCACAATTTGCGAGTTTTGTGCTGGGGACTAAATGTAATTTACATGCATTTTGGCAATCAATTTTCCATCTGAAAATCAGTCAATAGCTACTTTATGTTACTGATTTTTTTATGATGCCATGTAGTACAATGAGCGTGGTGTTTCTTCTTTAACATCAATCACTTTGGAAATTTGTAAGCAATTTAGATATATTTTTAGATGGGCTGCAGTTTCATTAGTTATTATTACACAATTTAAATTACAGAATTTAACATATGAGGGAAGAGGAAATCAACACTGTTTTGGGCAGTGGTAGCTTCAAGAAAAGAAACAAAGAATCAACATTAATAATATTTCTTCCCAAGACAAAATAAACATATTTGGTTTACTTATTGAATGTTCAATGTCTGAAGTAGCTATGATATTAAGGAAAAGAGAAATGGCAGGGAAGAATTATTAAGTTTAAAAGCCACTTCATCAAATGCAGAATCAATAATTTTCCCAGTGACAGAATATCACAAAAGCAAAACTGGGAGAAAAAAAATCAGATTCCCTTTCTATGCCCTAATTTCTTCCTGGCAAGGGTGCTCTCTATGTCTCTTCCAAATTCCCTTTCTTTTTCTTTTTTTTTTTAATATATTCAGTGTGATAGAAAGAAAGGTAAAGAAGAGAATCATAATCACAAAGTAAAAGTTAAATCATACTATTATGTCAAACTAGGATGTAGTAACAGAATAATCATACTATTGCTCTGCAAATAATATTATCATTTCAAGACTATGTTAAAGTATTAATCCCAAAGGACAAACTAGGATGTAGTAACAGAATAATCATACTATTGCTCTGCAAATAATATTATCATTTCAAGACTATGTTAAAGTATTAATCCCAAAGAACAACTAATAAACCAAGTTTTGAACCTATTTATTGAAGTAAATATATACCCTAGTTCATGAGACTAACATTGCTTTTGCTCCTAATTTTACTGCAGGTATAAGATGCAATGTTATTCTGATCCTTCCTCGGCTTTCACAGAATGGGAGATTTTTTGACCTGATTCTAGTAAGGTTAGATAAGATTCAGTCTGTGATACAACAGAGAAAAAAATATAGGCTATAATACTATTTAGTGTTATATTTTAATTAAATTGGAAAGGTTTAGTTGTATTGAATCTTTCAAGTTTAGTAGGGAGAAATATTTCTTAAACCTTTAGAATATTTCAGAAACCAATTAGATTTGTATTTTATTAATTTTATTTGTCTATTTTTCTGTGTTACAGGAATGGACAGTACAGACACAAGTATGTCCCACATGTATCATTTTCTATATTTTATCCTCTTTAAATTTTATCCTCTTTATGCTGTTGTATACACACACAATGTTAAAATCATAATAAAACCACACTGTTTATATGTTAAAATCATAATAATTTACTTGGAACAAGTTGTTGAAAAGAATTATTTTGCTAAAATTCATAAAGAAAGAAGTAAGCTAGTGACATATTACTACATGTTTGTGGATTATTTAATTTTTGTATCTGAATTTTCAATGGTGACCTTTTTCAGACATAGAATGGAATTGCTGCTTACAAGAACTGCCAGACTAATGGCAAGAGAAGCACATATTATGTGGCAGCAGTGTCAAATCCTTGACTCTTCTGTTCTAAGGAACCTCACCTCTACTGGAGACTGCTCAGTGAAGTGAGATCATTTTATGTTCATAACCATTCCTGTTTAAGGTCTTTTTATATTGTTTTTTTTATTTTATTTTTTCCAGTCTGCTGATTATTGTTCTAAATCATCTCTCTTGTAAAATAGCAATGCTACACATTAGGAGAGCAGTGGATCAAAACTGCCCATTGAGGACCTGTGATCCTCCCATGAAATTATAAAAAAACACCATAAATGTTATGCTAGAACTGTACGTGAACTGATAGCATGAATAATAAAAAATTCATAGCTAACACTTCTATCCAAACTGTTTAATATGCTGCTTATTAAAACAGACATTACAGAATTACACTAAGAATTTCATAATATACCTTAGTGCCAAATTTAAGATTATACAGTTAGTTTAACAGAGAAAATATAGAAATTAGAAATGAAGAAATTTTCATGATATTTTTCTAAAATGTTTCTGGTTTCTTATGCAGACGTAGGCAGGCATGAACTTCAGAATTTCATTGAGTGATTTAGAAAATGGTATGAGAAAAAGATTTTAAAATTTACAATAAAGCCATAGTGTTTTTGCTTTAGCCAACAGCTAGTAGATTGTCAGTATCCCAAACCAAAGTCCCACTAGTCTGCTGGCACTAGAAATGTAGTGGGAATGGTTCAAGTCATAAAACCAGACAGAGGAAAGAAACCTAAATGAAGAGGTCATATACACCATTAAAATCAGTATACATCTGGGCAAATACAAAACTCTTTCCCCTGCTCTCTCCCTCTCCCATTAAATATCCATCATTTAAGGGAATAAAAAATAGATAAAAGAGGTGGATCATTGTTGAACACCACTTGATTCAAGTGAGCTAAAAAGCCCAATCAGTTATTCCTGAATTATGGTTTAAAGAATGAGTAAAGAGCTTAGTAAAATGTAAAAGTGGTGCAGTAGAATTGCACATATAAGCTTGGATGGAATTTGAAAAATGTCTGTGTAAAGAAGTCTATACAGTTTGATCCACTCCATTTAAAAAAAAATCACAAATATTACAGATTGTTTCATTAGGGAAGAATATTGAGGGCAAAATTTGGCGTGGACATGGAGAGCAGAAGAAACTCAATTTAATAATGTAGTAATAACTAGTAACTGAAAAGTTTAGATGTGTAGAGATGTCTCGTATGTGCTTTATGTGTGAAGAGTCTAGGAGTGATATAAACAGTGCATGCACCAGTCATTAAATACTTGGAGGAAGACAGTTCTTCTACGAACAGATGTTTTTATAATTATGGTTTTTTATAGAGATCTAAAAATGGCAGGTATCAGAAATAAAAAGGAAGGCTGTAAAAAACTGATTTGACATTATGGTACCCTATTTAATCTTTTGATAGAGGATTTTGATAAAATTGAAAGCATTTTTTGATAAATAAGTTATTGTAAAAATCTTAGTCATTCAAAAAAACAATGCATTTTTCTTCTTCTACTTCACCCTAGAGGGATGCTTTAACACAGTAGTAGCAAGTTTGCTAAATAAATTTATTTAGTGATAAAAAGTACTTTTCAAGAATCAGAATAATTATTTTCTAGAATATCTCTGATATGAGTCAGTTAAAGATATAGAAAATTCCATTCAACTAAGTCTTTTCCAGGTCACTGATATTATAACTGAATAGAAGAAAAATTCTGTAGAACAGACACAGCATATAAGCAATGGGTTTTTTCTCCTCAGGAAACTGATCTGCAACACTGAAAAAGCAGCTATGAAGGAGAAAGATGTAACTGTATATAGGAGGAATATGTCTTTGAAAATGCCTTCACTAGGTAACCCACTTCCTGCTCTCATTTGTTAGTAAAATATCCAGGACCTCAGAGAAGTTTAATCCATGAGACTTGAACTCCCCACTGGTATTAAAAAATTCTGATATTTATAGTCAATCGACAGCAAGTTTCATCTAACCCACATGATCTTTAGCAAAACAAATAAACAAAAATATATTTAAAACAATCAACCAAATATTTCAATCAAAGAATATGTCCAATGTGCATCACAGTTTTGTTATAATATCAGACATATGTTTAACTGTTAAAAAAAGAGATACATAATATGATGGAAGTTTTGTAATATTGGCAGAACTGAGTTTCTGTTGAGGCAGCTATAGCTTTTTTCCTCTATCAAGCAATTTCTAAAGTGTAAGTTCTACTTAAATGAAAACTATAGCAAACTTTCTTGGTTAATGAGATTCCATGTTAATCCCCCATGCTGCAAATCAATTATTTAAAGCCTTTCACAGCTAATGAATCATATAGTACTTTCTGATTAATGCCAACAAGCTAGTTGTAATGCAGTGAAGCAATCAACAGTCTTAACCACTCTGTTTTAAGAATACTTCTCTGTGGCTAAAGAAGAAATGACACAAAATATTTTAAAATAAAGTATTTTTGCATAAGAAAAACACAGAACTCAAACTGCAGCAGAGAATATATAGTCATGCTTACTAGTTAAAGTCTAAGAGCCATTATATATTAATTGCAAATTCTGGAATTCAGTAGTCTAATATCAATAGTCAAATATCAATACTCAGCATTTTTCAGGAAAGCCTTTTCTACTGAAGCATATATTATACTGACTGTTTCTCACTAGATGTTGATGAAATAAAGTACTGGTACTATAGTAGAAATATAGTATAACAGAAATATTAAGTGTTCTGGATATTTTATTAATTTAAGTAATGTAAGTCTGTTGTTTCTCAACTTATCTGTGATGTATTGCAGTTGATATTCTGCACTGGCACTGAATGAGATTTTCTTGATAAATGTATATAACAATGATATGTTATTGAGGAAAGAACTTTGGGATAATAAGGGAAAAAAGATAACATGGTAAATTACTAGTATCCAGGCAACAAAAATTTATGTGATAAAATTTGTCATTTAAAAGAAAAGTGTTTAGGTACTGTGCTGGTTTTGGCTAGGAAAGAGGTAAATTTCTTCACAGTGACTTTTATGGGGCTATGTTTTGTGATTGAGACCAAAACAGTGTTAATAACATAGAGTGCAGACCACTTTGTGGGGTGTCTGGTACACCTGGAATCAATTGCCCTAGGGGTGGTAACAAAGCCCCACCATTTGCCATGGACGGATACAGAGTGCATGGGAACAGGATGAAGGTCCTGAACACCTGCCATATATTGATGACATTGTTATGTGGGGTTTCATGGCTTATCCTGAGCCAGCAATCAAGCACCACACAGCTCACTCCCACACCAACAGGTGGGGAAAACCAAAAAACTCCAGCACAAACAAAACCACCAAAAAACAGATTACAAGGGAAACAGGATAAAGACTAGAGCTTTATGTAGTGTTGGACACATGGAGTTACCAGTTTGTGAGTTTTGTCTTTCACTTGATTTAAAAGAAATGAAAAACTAATCAAGGTATTAGACATATATAGGTCACAGTATAGCCAGCAATAAAGAGGGTTTTTATTATGAACAGTCAAATGAGATAAAGTATGAAGAATATGAAACTATGAAAATGAAGTATTGATTATGGGGCATTTTTATTTTCCTAAAAAATATTTTCGTATTTTTACCTGACTATCGAGCATTTTCATTTCTTAATATGAAATACTTTTGTATTTTAAAACAAACAGATACAAATATATAGAGAAATTGAATATCTTTTAGTGATAATTATAAATAGAGACTCTTGTACTTAATTTAAAAATATTTAAGAGATTTTGGTTGAATTTTGTTCAACTTTATCTTCATTCAGAGAAGGACTTAAAAAGGAAGTATAATAAATGAAACTCTTCCTGAAATATGCCTTAGGCAGATAGCTAAGAAATAGCCAATGAATTCCTTAGCAAGGATCTGCTCCCAGATACCCGAGCTCATTCACTAATTCATTATTTCCTGGGACTACTCAGGAGTAAGGCAAGCAAGATCATTATGCTTTTAGCAAATTTGCAATTGTGTTGTGCATGCATGTCACTGGTAGGTATTTGAACTTTATTGCTTTTTTCCTTAGTAAAGCAGGACGAATAAAGCCAGCAGTGATTCCATCATCTATTGGAGAATTATTAATATTTAGGCAAATGTCAAAGAAGGTCTGGGTAAACTTAATCGCTACAGCACGAAGGAATTAATCTCTCATGTCACGTATGACGATAAAGTCCGTAGGACATTCAGTCTGAGGGTACTTCTATCTCTGGAGCCAGCAGCTATGTAATTGTGGGATAAGAATGGTGAGTAAGGTCGAGGAGCATCAGTCTGGTGTCTAGTACTATTCACATACAGAAGCTAACAGCTTGACTGCAATATCTGCACCGAAGGATTATTTTTGTCTTTCAACAAATTCTTCTGGAGGTTCAAAAAGAGAAACGGTGCAGGAACATACAGAAAATATAGTCTATAAGAGGTCTACACATTAGCTGTGTCACTTACTCTTGAGAAAAACACAATCCAGCAGGTCCTAGATAGCCCAAAGATTGCAATAGGAAAAAAAAAAGTGCAAATAAGTCATGAAAAACATTAAGTATTTTAATGAAAAAAATTGAAAATATTAAAAGCAGGTTTTTTCAGTGTTACTTGTTCTCACATTATTTTGCTAGTAGTTTAAAAATTTCTACCTAAATTATAAAAGCTTTTGAAAAAAACCTATCTCTAATTACTTTTTTTGAAAGATATCTCTTTTTTCATGCACTCAGAAAAATCTCATCAATCAATTATCTAAATATTATCAAATTAATAATAATAATAACAACTATTTTTGGGTGTTATTCACAAAGGGACTTAAAATGATAATAATTATGCTCAAATTTATGTGTTAATGTAAAAAAGAATTCCCTCCATCCCTTTAAAATCACTTATTGTGCATTTGACCCTATACATAAATATATTATTACAGAACATTAATGTGAGGATGATGGTTGCTATAAGAGTTAGGGAAGCTCAGAAAGATAGCAAATAATTGAAACTTACAGTACCACAGATGCAACTTTTTAGAGGATTCTGACTTTTTTGCCTTGACAAATTTTTTATAGCTCCAAAGATCCTAGCGTTTTTAAAAACGAGTTATTCTTATGAGGGGGAATATTTTAAAGTAAATCTAGATGTTGATGGTGTGGGAGGCTTGACATTTTGAAGTTTCTACTGACCAGGCAGTAATTTTCAAATAACTTATTAAAAAAATTTAAACTACTAGACTGAAGGGCAGAGAAGGAACCTACCAAAAAAGTTACTGAAATGTAAGCTTAAATGGGGTGAACATAGGAATAGAAACCCTTTAAGAGCTATTTTTCCCTAGGATTTAATACCGACTTGCCATATGGTATAAAAAATATGATAGGTCTGCACTTATAAGGAACAGTTCTTACAGGGCAACTTTTCTGGAACTGTCAAGATCTGTGTTTTGATGAATGTAAGTGGGACAGCTTCTTAACATCATGTGAAGGTATAATATAATTTATGGGTGTTTGCTTTACTTCCTCTATTTATTTTATTAAATTTATCTGACTGGCAGTAGAGACAGATCATAAAACAAGTCAACTAATCAAAACAAAGTCGTATGACTCCTTTGTGTGAATGATAAATGATTTCCATACAATTCAAATGTTTTTGCTGCTATTTTTGCTCAACACTCACTTATTATGAGAATTCAGACAAAGGAGTGAAATAAACTAAAACTGTTCCTTGTTTATATGGAATCATGTGTTCCTCTGTGTGTGAGCCATAAAGGAGTGGAAAGCTTAGTGTAATTGTTTGTACGTTCTTGTGATGCTTTTTAGTAATTAAGTACTGCACTCACACTAACAGATATGCTTATAAAAATTCTCATTGCCTCTAGAAGGTATTGTTATCCTCTTTTTTATAAGTATGAGATTGAAGCCAATTAGCCTATTTTTGCTCTAAAAAGTCTTGAAATGTTTATTGAGGATCGCCCTGTAATAAAAATACTGCCTAGCAGCTTTTAAGAAAATTAGCTTTTGGTGAAAGTTGCCCTACAATCAGTTCTTACAAATTTGGCTTTGCTACTGAGATCTGGATTCTGCCTTTTTTTCTTCCTAGCAGCAGAGCATATATTTGCAAGAGAAGTACAGTATTGCTTAATCACATATGTGGTGTGATTTAGGAAACCTATGTTAACTTGATTAACTCTGTTAATTGATCATATTCTGAAGAACTGGTGATTCTATTTTGATTTTATTCTGTAAAAGTTAGAATATACTCAAGTTCAAATTAAAGGGTATTTGCAATGCAGTAAATCTTAGCATATCATATATTTAAAAGTGCAGTCAGGCAGCATCACTTCACAAAGATAAAATACATTAGGGCATGTGCACTTGTGACTGAGTGATTGGGAAACTTTGGAGTAACACAGATCTATTAGGGTTTGCAGACATAAAATGAGGCCATAAATAAAACCTCTGAAGAAATATTTGCACAGAGTTAGTAGCTGGGGTGTGTGTGTTAATGTCTCTAGTTCTATCCATGTCACTTACTCAGCAACCAAAAGAGCTATTGAACTATAAAATGTATGAATTGAAATTTCTTTTAAGGACAGCATCAGTATTATAGAGCCCCAAATACAACTATTGTAAATCCATGGGGACCTTATCAAAAAGAAAAAATATCAAGGGAACTATTACATGTATATTTGTTGTTTGTATAGAATAATACCAGTTTTCATGACTGAATTTATCTTTTAAAATTTGCTTCTTCAAAAGAATGCTATGGAAAGTTTAGAATTATTTTAGTACCTCTGCACAATATTTCTTTTGTGAACTGATCTGTAAAAGCTCCATTGAACTCTGCATATTATAATAGGGTAGGCAGATTCAGACATCCTGCATCCTTGCGTAGAAATGACATAACTGGTTTTACCAGTACATTCTAAGATTAGATTGCACAATTAAAAATATCTACCTTCTATATCTGCAAGAAAGTTTAGAGGAAACCAAGAAGGAAGAGAGGCTTTCCTTTCATAATCAGTGCAGAAATCCAGATCTACTGAAACGCTGAGTGGAATTACATGTTCTTATGTCAGTATGTAGTTTTGTCTCTTAAAATTAATTGGATTCAACTATTCAAGTCAGAGTATATCTGAGCATGGGTACATTAAGGGTAGAAACTGAAATCCATTATGTTAATGTATCAATGGTATGTTCACCCTGCTCAGTGCTGTTCCATGCCAGATATGCTGAGAGTAAGTAGCAGTCTTTCCATGGTTTTACAGTATTCTCTTTGTCTAACACACTGCTTTCACACTCATATGCTGCTTGCTTCTCCTGAGACGGGCAGGATATCTTTTTGCAGCCTCGCTTTGCACCGTGAAGACTTAACAAAAAAAATGACATTTTAGTATGTTATAAGCCAGCAGTGTTGATCACAGGATAGTTTCTTTTGGTAAAGGATTTCTGTAAAACAGAATCTATTCTGTAAATCAACTGCCAAATATGGATGACCAGATATATACCGGAGAGATACCTTCTCACTGACAGCTTCATTATTTCAATTGAGTTACTCTCAGAGATTAATTTGACTCATTAAATCAAAACTAAGTTCTCACCGAAATTAGTTGTAGCCCTCCTGCTTGTCTAAGAAGCCTTAAATATCTAAACTATTATTAGATCAGATAAATTAATTAATATGCTTGAAAAAATGTCAGTCAAAACATGAAGAGGATTTTATATTTCCACCTTTCCGGCTGATTGCAATAGTTCCAGCTGAGCATGATTATCTCTCAATTATGAAAGCAACAGCTAAATGGAATAATAGAATTATAGAATCACTTAGGTTGAAAAAGACCTTCACGATCATCAAATCCAACTGTACATTTAAGGACAATGAATATTAAGGACTCTGAGAAGAAGATGCAATAGAATATTTTTCCTCAGTATTTTGTAGAGTGGCACAAATCTAACTATGTATTTTTATGATCAAGAATTATTTTCCTTTGGGTTGTAATGGAGGGGAGAAGCATCTAATGGAATTTAACAAAAACATCAATGCTAAGAGAAGCACAAATCAAAGATGTCTTAAGAACTGAGGTTACATATTATTATTATTATTATTATTATTATTATTATTATTATTATTATTATTATTACATTATCTCTTTATTAAAATACACTACAGAGCAATGGAAGACTTAGAAATTATATCCATGAGTACAGTCAAGTTAATATGTGAGTAATTTGTGTGGACAATCTGGATGAGGAATTGGGCAGAGAGCAATGCTATAGAGTTCACACGTACTCCAAATTTGTGCTGTCACTTAGATGCACATTCTTCAAAGCAAACTTAAAACACTTTTTCTGAATATAATAAGTACCACTATGGATATGCTTTTATTAGCATATACATAAAAACATATATACAGATGTCTTCATTATGAATAGGGTTTTTAAAGAAAGGCAGTATCTTTTATTGGCTAAAAGCATCTAAGCTTTTTGTATCACAGTGGTTTTGCCCTACTATTGATTGCAACTAAATTTGGCCAGGACACATTTGGTTGATTTGAACCTGAAATCTAAAGCAAGCTGGGGCATTTTCATTAAAATCCGTCTATGATATGCAAACTTCTCCGTTCAATTTAAACTGGACTTTTAATCCTTTAGATACTGAGCAGTCTTATTACTTGCTGCAAGTCTTAGTGAGTGAATATTAGGGAGCATGATGGATATTTATTTGACAGTCATATTTTATTCATGACACATAACAGAATGTATGTGGCTATTGGCCAGGAAATAATCACTCTTTTGCTGAATGCATGCATTTAGGTGTTTTATGAAGCTGCTTTAAATCAGGTTATTCCCAAAAGAAAACTGCTACTTATGCTGCTGATATACATTACCTAATTCCAGAGGATAATTCAAACTTTTTTGTCCATTCCTAGCTATGATACTAAAAACTTTGTAAGAAATTATAATCTGATAGTCTGCTCCTCTGAGTTACCTGGCAAAAAAAAAAAAAGGTTTTATAGCTGGTTGAAAAAAACCAACTCACATGCTTTCAGAAAAGTTTCTCCTGTACTCACACAAATTATGAATTATAAATTGAGACCAAGTGCTTAACAGTAGTTCAGATGATGTGTGAAATTATTGAAACTGTTTATACTTACATATAGCTTAATAAATTGGCAGTTGAATAGAGGTAAATTCTCATTCGTACACCACCAGTAAAATGAACCTTAGAGAATTTGCTTTTTGTGATGAGAAATGTAATTGTATTGAGTTAGAGAAAAACAACAGCAAAAATCTTTAATTGGGTTTTACAACAAAAGTGAAACACATTTTCATAAAACACATTTTCTAGATGTCTGGTTAATATTACTATTATCCTGTTCTAATAATTAAATGAGACTGGTTTAATTATTTTATTATATGGATTTAAATTTTAATTAATCGTGAAGTAATAATTGCCTTTATTGTATTTTGTTATTTAAAAAGGTAAACTGAAATACTTCTCTTCTGTTTTAGCTACTTGTATTTTCTTAATCATATTTCTACAAAAGAAGGACCCTCTGAAAACTAGATATGTCATCAAGCACTCTGTTTAAAGTCTTACATTGTGATTAATCTTTAGCTCTTAAAACAAAACTGTTTTAACACTCGAGAAAAAAAGCAAGTACTTTAAATAAATGATGCTTACACAAAAGCACACACATAAACAAACACATGCTTAAGGATTACAAAATGTGCTTTTCAGTAATTACACACAAAGCTATTTAGTCCTCTCCTCTTAAGCATTAGGTAATTGGTTTTGAGGAAGGTGAAGGTTCTAGATAAGTTCTGGTAACAGATAGATAAAGAAAAGTCATATTAGAATATGAAACTTCCTTAAAAAGCTTATTAGACAAGATTGCCAATGACCTCACTGCAAAAGGAATGTCAGTGAAGCCCATGCAGCCTGACTCTGAAAGACATAACTTAGAGATCTAAGCAAAGCAAGGAACACATTTCTGCAGATGAAGCAAAAGTAACAAAGGATAAAGAATTTTGAAGTAAAAAATTACACTCAAATGGATTTTTTGAATTAAGGAAGTAAAGACCGGAAGAATACGGGTGTGTGTCATATAAACAATTCTTAGATGTAAGTAATCTTACAATCTAAAAAGAGTTATTTGATACATATAAATAAATGACTACTGTGTATAACTGTGATCTCCAGCTAAGGCCATGTAATTTTGGGCCACAAACACTTGATGATCTTAGCCGTTTGATTGTCAGGCATCTTTAAAACTGATACATTAAAAACTTTTCTTCAAAAATCTCAAACACTGTTACAACTGGAAGCAAGGGATTGAATTGTCTGCTTCTCAGGGTTATTTTTCTCAAAAAAATAAGGTTGGGTTTTTTTCCCCCTGTTGCTTAAACAGGAAATTCTAAGATGAAATAAATAACATTTCATATTTTTTAATCTAAAATTGATCCAGATAGGTAGGGATATATTAACAGTTAGAGAGAGGTGAAGGAGAATAAAGAGGAAAATAAAACAAACAAATTACAAGTAGTTTCAAGTGATATTTTAGTCACTTTTCTGGGCTTTCTGTAATAGTATGAAAAGAAACTTTCAAATAAAAGTTAATCCCTCCTTTTTTTTACAAATTGAAACTGTAATTTTGCAATTAAATATTGTAATCAAAGGTTTTCTATGAGCTTTTATTGAAGATGTGCAGGTTCTTTGAGCATCATGGCCAAAGTCTGAAACTCACCACTTCACAACTAAGACAGTATCAAAAGCCTTTTTCAAAAATGTGACACTAAGGGACAAAATTGTCTGGAATTTTCTTAGTAGTCTCTGGAATTTTCTTAGTAGTCTTCAATAGTAATAAAAAGAAACAGTTGGCATTTGCAAGAGAGCATTCAGGCAAGTTCAAAGTTACCTTGACTTTAGATTTTATTACTTCCAGGAATTTCTTTTTATAGTGTAGAAATTTCTGGTATCCTGAAAAGAAATTGCAAAAAAAAAAAAAGCTTTAAATAAAAAAATTAACTTTTCACAATATTTTAAAATTTTTCTTAGAATTTATTATTTAAAAAGATAAAATAAAGGTGCCTTTCTAAAAGTAACTTTTCATTTAAAAAAACCTCCACATTTTGAGGGAGAATTCCAACCTGTTCTATAGAGTTCTCAGAATGATGTTGGAAGAAGCTTGCTTTTATTGCTGTGTATTCTGCTTTTTTATTACAAGCCTAATGCTATAGAGACCACTGAACATATTGAACAGATGAATATATTTCCTTGATTTTAATGACATTTGCTACCAGTTCAGTTTTACACTTCCTTTTCAATTTGCTTTTTTTCTGTATGCCATTGTCCTATTGGTCTCTTCTGTCCAAAAATAAGGAAGACATAACTGGACTTTGCTCCTCCATTCAATAAGAATGAGCAGATTTTAGTGGATTATACTGTGTCTCCCAATATGTTTTCATCCTTTTCCGAGATCTTACTTGGTGGTCTCAGCAATAAGAAATAACACTTCAGTCAAAGAGGAGTAGAGTGGGAGAAGAGGGAGTATACCATTAAGCAGTTGTAAACTAGAATTTGGATGAATAAGATAAAAAGAGATAAAGAAATTCAACTCAGTATTCTAGGAGGTTCCAGTTGTATGTTCCTAGATTCCCGCATCTAAAGAAGGAAGAGGATTTTACAAAACTTGTTTTATTAAAAAGACCGATATATTAATCCTCCAAATCTTGAGGTTTTAGTGCAGTTCAAAAACATTTACTGAGATTATGAAAACTGGAATCCAAATTTCTCAAAATACGGCTTTTACTTTTCTTGCTTGTTTTCGATGTTTCTCATGTTCAAATTTATCTGAGAACCAGAAGGGTGAAGATACACATATTGTCTTTCTGAGTAGTGTTAACACTACTGACCATTCTGTCTATGAAGAGCTCTCAGAAGTGTAGACGGCAAATGATTCAAAACCTGCACTAGTAGCAAGATATGGCAATCTGAGGCAAGACTGCATGATTCCTCTTAGGGGGTCAGGGAAGAGAAAATTTCAGTTATACAGCACATGTATATATTATTATGATTTATATATATATATATATCTATATATCGCATTCCATGGTTGCTATGATTTTATAAGGACTGTCAGCTGATTTTCTTTACATAAACATATCTGCTATGGCTCACATTTCAGACAGTTGTTAATAAGTAGATTAAATTATTGAAGTGGTTAATGGTTCTTGTTTTAATTTGCTTAATTATGTTATTCTTTAGAAAAAATGCTTTCATATAAATTAACTTCGGTACTCCCTTCTTTTTCACTGTGTTACTGAAATGAAACTTTCTATAGAACCAGTCTAAACCAGATGTAGAATCTTCATTCTGTAATTAGGGATGAATGGGTTTTGGATAATCTTTCCAAAGTTAAGATGCTTAGCATGTGTTTTTATGAAGTTATCTGGCTGAGGTGATGTTTTTTCAAGGAACATATAGCTTCTGTCAGTATTCAAACACTTTGTATATATTGAGTAGTTACTCCCTAAAAATGAAAGGATTCTCTAAAATAAAAAAATTATAAAAAAGTTTATGGCAGAAAATTCAAATATCAAAAACAGTTTGGGAAGGAATTCAGCAAGGTAATACTTCCCATGGTAGGTGTTCCTACCATTTTGCTGCTTAACATTTATCTTCTCTTTTCTCCATCTTGAAAATTGAAACAGAAAAGTATTTGCACTGCCCTTTGGCACAAGGTGAACTTTAATATTTGCACTGAAATGACAAGTCTCTTTTTCTCTTTCCTTTTTCTTTCAGAAATTGCAAAGATATAAGTGGATGTGTACGTTTTGTGGCAGATAGAGGCTTACATCATCACTTAAGTTACCCAACCATTTTATTCCTTATAGATCAGACATATTACTGTGCGTGTGACTTTGAAGCTGTAGCTATTTACTTCTGGTGTAATAAGACAGGACTCAGCATTTGCAATTTTGCAACTCATTCTGACAAGAGAAAATGACTGAGGTGCTTAACAGACTTTCTAATACACTATACCTACAATTCATGTTATATAGAAACAGACTTCTCTGACTTAATCTCTTGAAGGTTTTGTTTTGCTTGCATTTTTCCATAAATTATATTTCAACTTTACTGAATTTGCATACATTAAAAATTTAAAAAAGAATATTATCTCCTTGTCCATAGTGTCAAAATATCTAGTTGTGATAAAACTCAAATCGCTTTGAATAAAACTCTTTCACTATATCTGATTTATGGACATAAGTACTGTAGCATGAGAGGTACATTTATTAGGCACATTTAGGTATCATGGGTATTTCTTGTCTAATAATAGCTCATCAGCTTGTACTGTGGCATGCTGACATGAAAGCCTTTTCTCAGTCTTACAAGGAGATACAATGTTTTAGATTTCCATTTGCCACACAGTAAACAGAGTAACAGTGTGACTATATATCTTCTCTTATTTTTATTTCTGGCAGAAATACTTACGTCAGGGATATTCATTTATGATTAAAAAAACCCTAAGTGGACTTTCTCAAAACTGAATGAGTAAGATTGTGAAAATGTTTGGTTTGGAATTTTTTTTTTGGGGGGGTTGGGTTTTTTTGGGGAAAGTCCATGTTTTCTTTTTTTTCCTCTTGAAACATTCTAAGTACTTTGTTTTATGACAATAGTTTTAAAGGACAAAAAAAATAAAACAATGAAAAATTTTAAAAGTCAGATATTCTGGACAGCATTTTTGTGTGCCTTTGTATGTCTGTATGTGTTATGGCTTTCTTTTAATATACTTGGTAGAAGAAAATGTATGCATAAGAAATTGGTGTATAATCACTAACTACACCTCGATTAAACTTGTGATTGATAGCTTTCTGTACATAATATCTGGAAAAACTTCTTCAATTCCACATTGTCTTGCAAGATCTCAGGTTCTGGAATGAAAAGGAACACCTTCCTGATTCCCATATAATTTGTTTACTATTGTAAATCACAACCTTCCAGTAAGGTTACAATATTTTGTCTACTCTGTATTATACTTGTTTTTTTAATCAATTGTGTAACTTAGTATGTATTTATGCAGATACTTTTGAACTATTATTATTCTTTCAAGAAATTGATAAGATCTCAATTATATCTAAATGATGGCTCACTTTTACACATTTTTGATGCTTTCATTTAAAAGCAAATTGGAGTTCAACTATAAATACGCATTATATTTTTTTACTTTAGAGAATCCTTTCATTATTAAGGAGTAACTACTCAATGTATATGAAGTATCTGAATACTGATAGAAGCTATATGTTCCTTGCAAAAACATCACCTCAGCCAGATAACTTCATAAAATCACAACTATAAACAGGCAAAACAGAAGTCTGATAAATAAAATAAAATGTCTCAAACACACTAGGAAAAAAAAAAGATATATCTAAACATGCTTTTCAGAGAACACGGCTTGATTTATAGTAAAGGAACCACATGTAGATTAACAGATTTATTAAACTGTGTATAATGTTTCTGACATTTTGGATCTCTTCTTATGACACCTTCTTTTTATTCAGACAGTGGAGAAATCTTTCCTTTTTGTGACCACTGCTTGCAAATAATTGAACAACTTGAGGTGAAAGAAAGGCATTCTGTGTAAAGGCAAAAATAAATATTTAGAATTTCTAGGTCTTTTTGTGTATTTTATGATAACCCTCATTGTGTCCTCTGAAATTACACAGGTCTCTAAAAAATCTAAATGAAAAAATTAACAGATACATGGAATGAGAAAATGAAAGCAGGATAGCTTAAAATCTCAGAGGTAGAATATGCAGTAACAATGTCACATGCAGTTTAAAAACCCCAAAATAACTAGTAGCCAAACTAAAGATACTTTACCAATTAAAAGGAAATATAAAGTGTTTGATTGAAATAGGGCAAAGAAGGGTAATCTGTTTTCGTCATGGAGATTAAAAAATGGTACAAGAGACAGAATGGAGACAAAAATATCTGTGACCATGCCCACATGCAATTAGAAAGAAAAACAGTCAGGAGAGACCCAAAAATGAATATTGAATGCAGCACACATACCCATCACTAGTAATAATGATAATAATCATCATCATAGTGATAATAAAAAAAAAAATGAAAGAAAACGAAAGAACCAACAAGATTATTATGATTAGATAGTTACCTAGTTTTATATAAAACTTCTCAGAGGCCTTTTTTTTCCTAAGAATTTGTGCCAATTTGTTCTTTCTCATTGAATCTTTGCTATTTCACCCCAGAAAAGCAAAATTATGAAATAAAATACACCATAGAATTAAATACTCTGAAGCAGTTATAGAAAAATTTTAATCTGTGAAGGCTTTAATTTTAAAGCAGCTTGATGTGAAAAAGTCTGGTGTAGGTCCTTAAAGATGATTTAAAGTTAAGAGAAAGACTCTGAAGATTTTCAGCTTTGAAGAAAAACACACATGTCATGGAAGTTTATCATTTGCCTCGTGATGGTTACAGTATGTTGTAGTATGTGTGTTTGCTCACTGAGTGTTTTGTCTTTTCATTCCTAGTCTTTTAATTCAGGGAAAGTCAGTATAAATTGAGTGGAGCTGCAGAAGTGGGGTGAAAGATCAAGAGAATAGGGTCATGTATGACAATGTGGCTCTTGGATTCTAACTGTGTAATAGCTAAACTATGTCTATGTAACAGTTAAAATAAAACATGATATTCTGTACTCCCACTGCCTACTTATCTTTACCCTCATTTTTTCTTTTAATGTTATGTGGCCTTGTTTTTATGAAAAATATTTTCAAGCTGCACATTACACCTTTCTTTTAGAATATTATGTGCCCCTGCTTCCTTTGAGATGAAAGGCATGGCCAGCCAGAGAGGAACACCACTCTGTTTAAGAAAGAGATGAGTGAGAGAAGGTCACAGGTCACATTTTATACTGTGTTATATGATGTAGGATTCAGCATCTGAGCAGTACAGATCTAAATAGACAGTCTAAGAAAACTCAGTCCTTTTTATACTTTTCAATATATAAAAATAAGTACGTATATAATTTATATTCATGTTCCTTATAGATGTTCCTTTATATCTAAAGATTTCCTTAATATATTTAAAATAACAGACATTTGAAAAAAATCAGTTAGTAATACATTATTCATTAACAGCAAAGCACATCTGCCTTATTCATATCGTCTGCTAAAGATTAACACCTGTTTTGTAACACATTACTTTTTAGTTTGTCTGTCAATACCATAGGTTTATTGTACAAAGAAGACTCAGCAGTCAGACCCTGTCTGGAATTTGAGTAATACCAGGAAATCCTTAAAAGCTGCACCTAATCTTTCATACATATTTAAATACTGGAATATTATGTTATGTCTGGGGCTTTAACTTGCGTTCACTTCAGTAGATTACATAGTGTCTGGCCACAAAAAAGCCTGAAATCTATTTTAATGTAAAATAAATAATTTTCATTTCAATTAGTATCTCTAATTCAATTAATTAGTATTAGCAAAATAGGTGAAATTTTTCTAATTTCGGCATAGACATGTGTAAGCATAAAAATATAATTCTCTTACTGATTTCTTACCATAAATTTCTTTTTTTTACCCTGAGTTGACCACCTTTTTTCTTCAACAACTTTATAGAAGCCCCCTTGAGAGACAGTAGATGTTTAAATAGGATATTAGCTGACAACCAACCTGAAAAGTAGAAGACATGATTCCTAATCAGCAGAAAGCCCAGTGATTTATTGCTGTTGATTGGTTTGAGATTCTCATTTGTCTTCGAGGACCTGGAAAGCCAGTCAAAGGCTTCTGGGAAGTGATAGACTTTTAAAAACTTCAATAGCTGCTAATCAAGAGCTTACCAATTGATCACTAAACCGCAGGTTCATGAGATCATGTGGGATATTTCAACCGCTTTACAACTGAAATACTCTGGACTAGTGCAGTAAAATTATGCCTTAAAAACTGTTAAGGAGTACATAGGATGGAGCACCACTCCTGTGAGGAAAGGCTGAGAATTGGGTTTGTTCAGCCTAGAAAAGAGAAGGCTTAAGGATGACCTGATTGTGGCCTTTCTGTATCTGAAGGGAACTTTCAGAAAGAGGAGGCAAGACTATTTACAAGACCATGTAGAGCTCTTGGAATACAGGACAAGAGGGAATTGGTTCAAATTGAAAGAGAGTAGGTTTAGATTAGATATTAGGGAAAAGATGCGTTCCTGTGGTGAGGCACTGGAACAGGTTGCCCAGAGAAGTGAATGTACCATCGCCAGAAATGTTTAAGGCCAGGTTGGCTGAGGCTCTGAGTAACTTGGTCTAGTGGAGCTTGTCTCTCCGTGTCTGGGGGCTTGGAACTAGATGATCTTTAAGGCTCCTTCCAACCCAAACCATTCCATGTATCTATGATTCTACATACTCTAGTGGGCTCATTGTGAAAGTACAAAATGTTACTCCTTCATCAAATTATCAGATTACCTCTAAGTGAGAGAGAGAAAACAGTGGGACAGTGACAAGCGGCAAATCCTGTAATAGCAAATGCTTATCTCTCCGAAAGCAAATTGACTGGAAGATTTGGATGGTTTATTTCCTAAAGAAAGAAAAAAAATCAATCCATTTTGTTCAGATAGGCAAGTCAAAAGACTCTAAAAAATGGTCACATGATTAGGAAGACCTCACTATATTTCTCATTCTGCATTTCTAGTTGCTTTTTGGTATGGCTGCACTTTGGCTCTCCAGCAATCCAGAAAACAGCTTTTATTTGAAAACTAGAAATGATTATGTATTAAATATAAACTGAAATATATCAATGCAATATTACTTTTCATCAAAAATTTTCCCAGAGAAGAAAATAACAATTGTAATACTTATTCCATTAATCTAAACTCTCTGCATTAATTTATGGTTTTAAAAATGATACTTTCTTTCAATCCATTCCTGATTTTCCAGGTGATATTTCCTTTCAGCCAATTTTTTCCTCATGTATGGAATCTACTTAGTCTCTCCTTGCATAGAAAGTGCTTCATAAAACTGATAATCCTTATCACCTATTATTCACATCAGCAGAAAACCAAAAAAAACCCGCTAAGCCAAAAAAAAGAAAACAGTAGCAATGAGGGAAGGATTTTGTCATTCTTCATTATAAAATATCCTAGGCCTTAGAGCATGTGACAATATTTTTTAACCTGAATCTATCTTATGCATATTTAAAAATAGGAATGTTTATGTATTTTACTTCATGATTCTTAATTAAAATGCCTATATAGTCAGAGACATTAAGTTGGATATGAAATTTAGCCCAATCTATAATAAGGAGACACCTCAAATACCTAAAAATATATTTTCAAATAGTACCTTTGTTGTCATACCCCAAAAAGCAATGGCAGGTGGGTAATAGAATATCCACAAACCAGTTCAATGATAGATATAAAGGAATGTTTTCTGTTTCAGCTGTGAGAGTGTTTCATGTCAGTTTTGGATGCCAGGTTGTGTAGGAGGTTAACAGTTATTTTAATGTGCACCAGTAAATGAAAATTCACTAAATGGGAATGTAATCAGATTTTTTTCTTTACTAAATAAGACAAAGAGAGTTATAGATTAATTTTTAGCTTTCAGCTTGAGGCTGAAGTGACAAGGATTGTTGAGCCAGTCTCCTATCAAAGAAGAGGTTTTGATCTCTATGCTATCTTACCTTCTACTCCTCCTCCTTCCTTTCTCTTGCCCTAGTTCTGACAGTACATTTTTTTTCTCTTCTTTATACCATTAACCAGTTAACTCATCAGCTCAGAAGAATGATGTTCATTTTAAAAGGAGAGGGAGGAGAAAGGTGTTAGTTTGAACTAGTCCATGGAAGAGATCTGTCATGCTCCAGTTTCACAACATAAATGACTTTTATAAGGGCACAATAAAGTTAGAGGCATACCATGGAGGAAAAGGCTGATTTCCTCAATGAAAGTATGACATTAGAACAGCATAGCTTACCATGTAACCAGCTTTTCAGATTATACTCTAATGAAAACACTACTTTTAGTTCTAAATACTCACCTTGTGTATATATCCAAAGAAGGGAAATGAAGCTGGTAAAGAGTCTAGAGCACAAGTTTATGAAAAATGCCTGAGTGAATAGGAGTTGTCTTGCCTAGAGAAAAGAAGGCTGAGGGAAGACCTTATCACTCTCTACAACTACCTGAAAGGAGGTAGCAGGGAGGTGGATGTGGTCTCGTCCCAAATAACAGTTGATAGGACAAGAGGAAATGGCCTCAAGCAATGTTTAAATTGGGTATTAAGAAAAAATTCTTCACTGAAAGGGTCATCAAGCGTTGATGACCAGGGAAGTGATGGAGTCATGCGTCAGGGGATTTAAGAGATATGTAGATGTGGTACTTAAGGACATGTTTTAGTGTTGGGCTTGGCACTGCTCGGTTAATGGTCGGACTCCATGATCTTAGAGGCCTTTTCCAATCAAAATGGTTCCATGATTCTATTATCAAATAGTGTGTTTGAACAGTATTGAATGCAGTGTATTATGAAAGATCAAGCTAAGCCCTTAGCCAGTGCAAAAATGGAATAACTACATTGAATTAAATCTATGCTGACATAGGTCTGATGGAATAGAATATGATTAATCAACTTGTTAAATACCTTTTGTCCTAATGGACAGAGGACAAGAAGCTTCAAGAGTATTATATTATCATTTTTATTTTAAAACAGGTTGCCACATCAGAGGAGAAAAATATTATTAAGTTATGTTTATACTGCAGAACAACCCAGAACAGAGAAGTAAATTGGTCATGGGATCCCTCTACAAGGGAAGGGTCTGAATGGACTCACCATTTAGAAGATTTCAAAGAACCAGAGTAAGAAATCTGTTCTGAGTTATGAGTCTTTATGAAGACAGGTTTCATTACTGCAGTTTCTCAATAAAATACTAAGAGAACTATTGTAATGTTATCGTTTGTTGTTTCATGTCTTGAGTTTCTCTATAAAGTTTATCAGTTGCACATAATGACAACATGAAGGAATAGCCTCAAGAATGAGGGAAATCTAAGGCTTCTTTGAATCTAAAATGTGAGCTATTTTTTATTTTTGAGGTTGTATGTGGACTTTATTCAGCCTTAAGTGTTAATCAGTAATACCAGTAATCTGTGAAAATATATGGAGTAAATAAATGGAAATTAGTAAACTACAGCAGAAAGAAATGCATTCTTTCACTTTATGGAAAAAGAACATATTTTGTAGTAAACTATTCAGGTTGCTATTTTATGGTCTCCTACAGATGTCAAATCTCCATAAGTGAGACAGGATTCTGAGAAAGCATATAGTTTGTCACCAGATGAAAAAGGGCATAAAAACTGAGGCTTTAGAGAAATATATTACTGGAGACTAGATGCAAGCAGAAATACATAAACACTGTAAACATAAAAGCTATTTCCTTGTTCCTGTGGTGATACACTTTACAAGGTGCTTTCATGATTGTACTGCAATTCTATGTGATATTTGCTTCTGGAATGCTTTCTCCTGTTCTGCTGATGCTTTTCTCTCCCTGTTTCTTTTTCTCTGTAAGTAGCAAAATTTAGAATACTGACATAATTCAGAGAAAAATGAATTATGTCTGTCTTTCAGTTTATGGTCAAAGCTAGTATTGGAAATAAAAGTCCCCTTTGATAATATGCAGCCTTTCGCTAGACAGATTCATATTAAATGTTCATTGTTCGAATGCATTGCACTGTGGTGAAACTAAAAGGCTTCTTCCTTAAGAAAGAGGACAGTCATTCTCCTTATCATAAGAGATTCAATGACTTTAGATTCTGGCTGGAACACGTGATATAACCCTGTATGTAAAGAACTGTGAATGTAATCCTGCATGTATCAAATAAGTATTAAAACACAGCTAGCTGGCACATTTCCTGCTCATATTTTATGGAAATCACAACACACCCATGCACTAAGATATCAAACAGGTTATGTTGTTCAATTTATTCCAGAACAGATTATAGATTCGAGCCAACATATATGCAATAGTTAAGGTCTGTAGTTTCAAACACGACTGTACCAAATCTTCAGCAAGTGTGCACTTCTAATGGATCTGACCTTTGAACAGTGCCGCAATGCTACCTGTCCAGCTGGTGGGATGACCAAGCGCTGGGCACCCACCCGCACGGGCTGATGGAGGCAGCTCGCAAGGGCGCGGGAGGGTTGGCGAAGTTCCCATACAGTTTCGCCTAACCCACTGATGTTAAGAGCACGCCGAGGAGGTAGGAATGAGGAGGAGGGACTTCTTCGTGGAAAAGCAGGAGAAGGTTTATTCAACTTGGAGGTCACAAGAAGAAATGCCAAAAAGCCATTACCAGGGCTTGTTATGCCCTTACCGAAGTGGGAAGAGAAAACTTGAAACAACCAATAATACAGGGACATGGGGTTTGAATCCTGGCGGGTAAAGGGTACAGACCAATAGAGGATAACGTGAGAGGGGAGAAATACTGTGGGCCAATGGGGAATCAGGGAACCCAGAACCCTCTGTGGGAAGAACCAAACACAGGGGGGAAAGGTGGAGATGGCAGTGGCCAATATGGTATTGCTAGCCGTGGAACCGGCCATAAAGCACCGCAACAGAACACAGTAGTCTAACTACTGTTTAAACAATCTTGTGTTTTGTGCAGGACCTAGATCTCCAGTTGGTGCATAGTGCAATTCTAGGCATGAGCACCACAAATAATTTCAAGTGTTCAGGGAATTCTCTGGCCAAAAGCTACTGGATTGGATGACTGCAGAACAAATACTTAGAATCACAGCCATGTATTTAACTATCCAAAGATCTTTTGATTTTATCGTGTGTCCCAACAAAGAACTTAAACTATGCTTCCTGAGTAATTGCCACAGACATTGCTATTAGTAAATAACATTTAGAAAATATAAATACGTGTAGATATAGGAGAGGCCACCTGCATCTGGAAAAGTAGAATTACTCTAAGCAGTTTTTAACACCAGCTTCTTTTGAACTTAAACATTAAGAACACTAATCTATCATAATTCTCTAAGCAGGTTTTTTTTTGCCCAGTGGTCCTGTAAAAAGAATTTCCATTCTTTTTTTACACAACAGAGGGTTCATGCTAACTGAATCTTTTGTTCAAGGCCCTACTTGTGACCTGTTATGCTTGTCATCAACTGCTTCTGAGAGCTCACTGTGAACCAGAGTTTGGTATCTGCTGCCTTTTCTGATGATGTACAATTTTATCTTGAGATAACAACAAAAGTCTTGAAAATATGAGCATGGCTTGAAGGCAGAAGCCTCAGATCAGTAAAAATTCACTGATAGTCAATTAGTGATCACTGAGAAAACATGGCCTTGAGAGCTGGGTAAAGGCAGGTTTTGCTTTAAGAAAAGGAGCAGCAGCTGAGCAAAGTTTAAAAAGCGCAAAGCAGTCACATGCCATGGCTTGGGAAAATAATCCTGCCTCAGTGCTGCAGAGTGCAAAGTCTAGAGGAAGGGGAGGCCATGGGTTAGCATTTCTCTAGAAACATGACAGTTGTACAAAATTAAAAGATACCAGATTTGAGGACCTGGGGGAGAGAAAAAAAACCAACTACTGCATTTCTGTCTTCTCATATCAACAAGCTCAGAAAGCTGACTAGCCTGATAGCTAAGATTTTATATAGCCCTACACATTGTGGAATACTCACAGCTAATATAGGATTGTATAAAAGTGGTACCCCTAGAAGAACAAATCTGGGACCCCCACCACTGAGCAGGCCAGGGTGAAGAAGGACCAATGGGCTGCCAGTGGATCCACAGGTGTTTACTGTCTTCTGCTTGATCTCACACTCTCTCTTTCCCCTCTGGCCTTTTTCTATTTCTTTCTATCTCTCTACCTCACATTTCCTGTTAAATAAAATCCATATTACTGATTTAAGCATATGGTCTCATCTGCACCATAATTTGGGCAGAGGCATCTTTCACTGATTAGATCATAACAACAGTGTCACTTGAAGAAGTTATCACCTTTATGTTGCAGGCTGACATGGCTGTCACCGGACGAGTTCTTAGCCACCTCATTAGTAACCACTGCTTTAGCTGCATAGAATTTCATTCCCCTTCCCAAAGTAATCTTAACAAAAGAATCTGTTGATTCTAATCAATCAGGTACTGCATATTGTGGACATTATTACCTGCTTATTATCTTAATGCTTGGTTGTAATATCCATACTAAATTTGACTTCACTAAATTTGTATTCCTAAATACAGTGAACTCCATAACACCTATCCTTATATGCATCACTTCAGCAAGGTTTTGCTTTTAATGACTAGTAAAAACAATGTCAAAACTATTAATCATTTTCTTTGTCCAAACCCTGTACCTACTACAGTCTCTATTATCTGTACAATCTGCACATTTCTTTTTTTCTCTAGCAGTCATTCTGTTCTGTGGCAAACTATGTTATTGCCATTTCTTTTTATAACACATTATATAGTAGACCTCAGTTGAATCTACTATGAAGAATAAAATGTGAAGCAAATAACACAATCACAGACATTTCTTTATATTGTATTACCTTGGATGAAGTCACAAGAAAAAGTTTTACTGCATGAATTTGCCACCAATTCGTAGTTAACATCAAGAAAAATATGCTATCTTGCCTACTTCTGTTACCATGTATGCTTTATAATGCACTGAAGGAAACTGTAGTCCAGCTAAATATATTAAAATGAACATGTCTATTAAAAAAAGAAAGCCTACTCTGCATCATGTAAGATGCAATAACAGCTTCTTTTCAAGTACTTTCTTTGTTAAAAAGGATACATTAACCATTTGCCAAAGCTGAATTTACTTACACAGTTCTTGAGTCTTTCTAAATAAATGTTTTCTAAAAGAATTCAATTGGCAAAAAATAAACAGATATATGAAATACCAGGGAAAGAGGACATTGCCAGCTTTTATTGTACTGAAGAACTCTATTAGGTACTTTATAATAACAAAGATAGCCTTTTAGCAATCTAACAAGTAAGAATGAATTCCTCCCCTTTCTTTACTTCACAAATACTGAAATGTCATGTTCAAAAAGCTTTAGTCTTTATTTCTGTGATTTTGATTTTCTAAAGCTAGCTTCCATTATTGGTAGGAACTCATTTTGCTTCATTTGTTAGCGGAAATATAAGCAGTTAGATCGTGTTTCTTTTCAGTGCAAGAATCACCTTAAAAAGTTGTCTAAGTTTTTCTGGAAAACCTTTTTATGTTCTGTCATTTTCTGTTGGAGTTCTTATTAAAGAGATGGAACTATCACGGTTATTCACGATTTATTACTTAAAAAAAAGCAAGGCATCAGCCTCAGAGGTCATGAGATTTAGTAACAAGTCGCCATAACGAAAGATAGTCACGGGTTTCAAAGTTACATGGCAATTTATAACTTTTTGGTCCAATAAGCAATTAACACAAAACTTTGTTTTGACTTGATAACCTATCAGCTTTGGTATTTTTTACTGCAATGTGTCTATTTTTCAACCAATTACTGGCTAGCTCACGTACACACATATACTTGTATTATAACATCTAAATTCTTAAGTTAAACTATAAAATCACATTACTATACTTAAAAACCCTCCACCATATCACCCAATATATATTCTTACTTATAACTATAGAAACATAGGTTTGTGATTCTCTTGCTTAAGGTCTATGTATCTTTGTCATCACATCAGCCCAAGCTCTTTCCAGTGCTGCAAATCAAACCCATTATTGCCTGTAGAGGTTTTTACTCCACTGTTTCCCACAATGTTCTACTGTAAGCTCAAAGTTAGCAATATAAATACATTATTATATAATACACTGTATAATATACCTTTCACCGACCCAGTCAGCTATGAGGCAGATTTACATGCCTTATGTTATACACCAAGTGAACATACTGAGTATAGGCAGGTTCCCACCTGGAATGCTGGACAGACAGAAGAGACAGATACATCAAGGTTGTGGGGGTGAGGGTAGGTTTCTTGATCTGTATAGTTTTTCCAGCATGGGATTATTCATTCTTCCGAAAAAAAAAAAAAAACCAAACCAACAAAAAACCAGAACAAACTCAAAACAAACGTGCAAGCAAACAAATAAACAAACAAAAGAAACAAAACAAAGACCAAACAGCTCTGATAAAATTCTGGAATAAGAATGAAGGCTATATTGAGATGCTGGTGAATTGCTGTTGTTGAACAGAACTGGAGAAAAAGCTTCTTTAAGTGTATGTGTAAAATAAACTTTAAGACTCTTCTCTTGAGCTGTATACAATATACACCCAGCTTATGCAGAGGGAAGGTACATAGTTTGGTCTGTTCATTTCAGTCTTAATAATCTTATATTGCTATCTTTTCTCTCTATGTGCTGCATTAGCAGAAGGAAATCTGTCTGCATGATAGAAACCTAGCATTTTGAAGTCACCAAGGCAAAATTCAATCAAATTGGTCCTTGGGATGCCTAACTTGTCTTTTTCAGTGAGCAATTTCATTAGAACAAGCAGTTGGCAAGGACAATCTTTAATCATAACTTTTTATGATCATTAACATAAATTAAGATCTGGACATCTTTTTTTCATTTGGAACAAGATCTGCCCACAAAAAATTTTTTCAGGCCAGGGATCACATATTTTTTGAAACATCTTCTAATGCATGTTGGGGAGGAAAAAGTTGACAAAAGGATATGGAAGACCTAAAACAGTGGAGATGGTTCAGGAAGCTGTGGTTTCCTATTCAGTGCTGTGTAAGGGTCACATGTTGCACAGCATTTCACAGGGGAGAAGGTGCACTGTGTCATATCACACATCTCCTGTCTTCAATATGGCTAGACACAGTCCTGTGGGATTGACAAATGATAGTCCTGAGAGATAAAAATAACTGAAAGACTATCCAAGTTAGAGCAGGCAAAAAAAGGATGAATATATGAGATATGCTTGTCTAATAGGGTACCTAAATTACTTAACTTTATAACAGCAATTCTTCCAAAGCACCAGAATAGCAGAGGTGAAGAAGGCAGACTGCCACTTGCAGGAGATTTCACAGAACAGAGAAGAGTAAGTGAAATAATTTAAAAAAAAAATGCTGTTCTAAGATGTTATCTGTGCATTTCTCCAGTGAAAAAGCAACCCTAATTACTCTCTCTTAGTGGCAATCTCACCACTGTCTTGATTATGGGCAACATCATTGTACTAAGTCATGGTAGCGAGCTCGGTAGCAGCTGTACTGAATAAAGTACTGAAAAAGTAATCTGTAATCAATTACTTCCATGTAATCAGCATTATATACCTGTAATGTTACTTTCCAGATCCAGCAATCAGCAGCTGGTAGTGGATTGGTTTCTCAGGAGCACTTTGACAACCCTGTAAACCAGCTTTTCAGCCTCAATTGAGCCAGTGTGAATTTTTATCTATAATATTTATTGGGTTGTACAATTCATAAAATCAAGGCATATGAGAACCAGATCTTTTTTTTTGTTTGTGTATGCTGACTCATTCTGCTGCTGTTAATGAAGTTTCAAACTCGAAACAACGTGTTATTTCAATATTTAATGATGATTGTAAAATATTTTGAAAACCACTGGAAACAAATTGTTATAACTGTTGGGTATAAATATTTCTGATTAACAATTTTTTCTCTCAGAAATTTAGTTTAATTGCAATCAAAATAATTAAAGAGAATTCCATACGTTAAAAGAAAATGTAAAAACTGATGTAAAGTATAGTAACAAAGGAGAACCCATCAAAAATATAAAGAGCACCTTATGTCAACTCATTTATGTTGTTCATTTTGATACAATTTCATTTCAAACCTCTTTATATATTGGCTTGTCCAGCCATGTTGTCTATATCCTCTTTTATTGAGAGAGTTTGGCTGTAGGGCTAATTTGGCTACTTTGTGAGGTCACTGATGTGACAGAACTGAGTGATATCAGTGTATGACTTACCAGAATCAGAAAGTTTGAAACCAGGGCTGTGATTGCATGGCTGTGAACTGGCCTTATTAGCAAAATGGCACAAAAGAACAATGAAGAAAATGGACTCACTCTATCTCCTTCTAGCTCTTCTGAATCTGCTCTTTAAAGTATCTAAAATCTGAAGACATTAATATAGATCTCAGCAGCTATCTATAATTACTTTTGTAGTATTCACATAAAAGCAACACTACATTACTGTTCTCACTTCTTCCCTACTGAATATAACCTAGCTTCCCCTTTCTCCCCCCCACATGAAGAAGCAGGCAGAGTCCATCTGTGCATACGTTCTGTGGAACCATTTGCCCATGATTCTGTAAGGCAAGAGTGGCAACATCCTCGTCTCTATGAGGCAACTACAGCAAATTGCATACCAAAGCTGAATATGAACTAAATGTATTAATGCAATAAAGCATATGATGTACTTATTGGTGTAAGTAAAGGGGAAAGGGTCCAATGGGTCCTTGGTGGCTTTTTACTCACCTGCTTTCTTCCCCTCCCACAGTTCAAAATGGGAATAGGTGGCACAGGGTTACATACCATAACTCAGTTATTCCAGACCCTTTTAACACTGGGATGTGTCCACACTGTGGTCTCAAAGCATTGAATGACATGACATTCTGAGCATCACAAGAACACATGTATGTTATAATAAGACGGTACAGACATGAAGACATGAAGAGCTTGTATATATGTCCATAGAAAGAAGGTATTTTCATCCAGATTAATGTCTTGATAAAAACAAGGAACACCAAAGCTTGCTGAGCAGTAATGAGATTGTATTTGGGCTGTAACAGTGGACCAAACTCATGCGTCTTTTTTTTTAACATAATAATAGAATTCAACTTGTTTGGTTGTGTTGGTGACAATGGGGATTATGCTCAACCCTTGCCAATATGTTCATAATAACTGGCTGTTCTGATTCAGAATGGACTTAAATTATTCCTATAACTGTCTCTCCCCAAGGATCACCCATATTTTCATATATCCATATATTTCATATGTTTCCATATATCTCCTTTAAACAGTTTCCGTTTGTTACACAACTTGTAGAAATTTCCTTTATTTGAGACCTTTACCCTCTATATGGTTGAAACTGATTGACAAAAACAATGAGAGCATGTCATAGACACGAGGACAGACTGTTGTCTCATTTTCCCAGGAAATATAATTAAAAATAAATATTCTTCTATAGTCTCACCTCTGTCAGTAACACAAAAAGAAAAAAAAATAGATTTCTTTAAAAAAAAAAACTTGTCCAGAAGAAAATTTTCCCATATGCAATTCCAGACCCATTCTAAAGTTATAAACCTGTGAACTGTCAGGGTGATGGGGAAAAGCTGTGTTAGAGGTGGGAAGTTAGGACCATAAAACAGGTAATGTTATAGAAGCACTGTCACACCTGAGGTGGTGCACCATCATGCATGCTCCAGCAGTGCTGCAGGTTGACTGTGGCCATGAGACCAAGAAGACCTCCACGACAACCTCTGTCCTTAACGCATGTGATTGTCTGTTTCAAAGTCGTGGAACTTCGTATGGCTTCTGTCATAAATACTGGAGTATTTCTTCCACTTGTTTTTTCTTCTTCTCTCTTCTCAGTTCTGTTTTTTGCTGCTTCCACTCCTCTCTCATCCAATGATAAATTACAGCTTTATTAACTGAAAGTTTTTCTTGTGCATTCTTTACCCTTTTCCACCCATAATGTCTAAAATTCAAAAGTCCTAATACCTTTACTTTTAGATCAAAGGGGAGAAAAATAACTATTTACGTGTAATAATTGCAAAATTGTTCTCATTTTTGAGATTATTCTGATTATTTTCTAAATCAAAATATTGCTAGGATCAAAAATGAGTAGTAAAATTTCGTTTTCCAATGAAGAAGTTTTGGTTTTCAGTTCAAGTTTCAACATAATATATTTTTGTTCTCAGTTACATGCTGAGCAACTTCGTAGAAGCACAGGCAACATTTTTAACAGCAGGTTAATTTTTCTAAAATATTTTATGCACATTACATAAGGTAGACCTTGCCATAAATCCACTGTTTTCAGGGCAACATAGAATTTGCAGATTTTGCATTTATTATTTACAGAATAGTATACTCTGTAGTCATTTAATATTTGCACATATATTTGGCCCTTCTTGTTTCCATTTAAAATTCTGTTTATAACAAAGTTATTATTATCTACTTGTTTCACATTTCAGTAATTGTTTGAAGTGCGGAGATTTAAAAAAATGAAATTTCTTCACATGCTAATTGTTATAAGTTAATTAATATTTTCAAATTCACCAACATAATGTATGTCTTGGATAAATTGCTTGCAAAGAATGGCATGTTAATATTGCTTTTTGGTTTACAGACCACATACCACTTATTTTAACAATGGAAGAGTTAAAAAGTAAGCACAAAACTGCCACTACGAATTCTCTTTGTAATATCAGTTTCATTATTTTTAAGACTGTGTTTGGTCTCCTAGTTTCTTACACATATTATAATCAGTAGAAGTCCCACCAATACCTTGAGTTCCAGACTTTCAATACTTTGTGCCTTTGGCTGAGAAAGCCTGATAATTAAGCAAACTCGAACAGTCAGCTAGTCTGTGATGTGAGAACTGGTCCAATAAAAGCAGTAATTACAGGAACAAATAGTACTGTTCATGTAGAATCTCTTCTTTTCCCCCACATTCCTGCTGCTGCTATTTTAAAGGAAATTTACATATTCAAACTTCTTATTTCTATAATAGAATTTCCTTGAACAAAAGGTGATTAAACATTAAAATAATTATAATCAAATATTTGCCTAATCATCAAATGAACTGGTATTTTTTGATTCAAATTTTGTAAATCTATAAAACACTTAAAATGCAACATTTTGCTATAGTTTCTTTACATCTTTATATAAAGCCATATTTGAAACTTCACTGACACGAGGATGGATCTTTATTTAGAACTACAGTACAGATTTAAATAAATACCCAAATTTTCTGATGAATATGCACAAAAAAGTTGCAATCACAAATTAATGAGGTTCCCTCCCAAACTAAAACCAAAACCCCCAACTACATGGAAAGTGATGACTAGTGTTCTATTTGCACTTGTTCACTGTATTTCTGGTAGCAGTCTATCAGAAACATTCTTATTAGTATTATAAAGCTGTAGTGTACATAATTAGACTCTTAATCAGTCCTTAGTGATACAATATGCAGTGTCCACCATTTCTAGCTCGGTGCTCACAGGGCAGAAAGAAATATCTCTGTAACTACTATATGCTCTGATGGAGGTCATAATTGGTTTGGAATCTTTCTCCAACTTCATTTCACTCACAATCTTTCACTAGACTTCATTTAATCCTAAGGATACTAGAAGCATGCTGAATTTATGATTTAACTGACATAAAAAATAACTATTTGTCAGTCTAATAATCGGAATTCAACAGTGATTCATTAAAGGTAAATGAGAAAGCTTATTTCTGTATTTAAGTTCTGCTTCTATTATGAATTCTGCAACAGGTAGGATTGTGAAGAAGATTCAGAGCTGAGTAAACATCAGCTGGTTGCATGTTCTGCATACCCACTATGCAGTCAATGGTAAAGGTACAGTCTGATTAGCACTGGCCTACTGTATGGCTTCCAACAATCGAAGAAACAAAGTGGCACAATAAGAAGAAATCGATGTCCAAATATTCCTTTAAAACATTGTAGGTCTCACTCCTCTGAAGTCATTGGGAAATTCTTACCAGCTAGGAAAAGGGCGAAATCCTGAGTGCTTCCAGCCTGCATGTGTTTTACCTCTTACTACGTAAAATTTGCCCAAATCAGCTGAATGTGCTTTCCTTAGAGGCTGTGGAGCATCTGCAGAGCAGAATTGTACAGATTTGAATACTAGATGCACAACTTGCCTTGAAGGTCCACATACTCTCCCAGAGCATCTGTGTAATGCGGAATGTGATTAGGCCCTAATTTACATTATTCTCTTCATTTGATGTATTGTATTTCAGGAACTCATTATTCTTTATCCTCTTCCTTTCTTCCCTGAATACATTCCATTTCATCTTCTGGTGAGACATCTGCGCTTAATTAATTACTGCAGACCTAATAAAAAGAGTCTGTAGACAATTTAATATTTTTGTTCAATAGATCCAATGTACACCAAGATAATTTGCCTCAGAGAAAGCAAGACTTTCACTGCTTAGGCCCTAAATATATATATCAGTATTTTATATTCTGTTGCATAACGTTAATATACGCTGACATGTGGAGGAACTCCAGATAAGCAATATTTGGTAGTGAAAACTAATGACAATTGGGCTTCAGGGTTTTTTTGTTTGGTTTCTCCCCTTCCCTTTCTCTGACAAATAGAGTAAGACTACTCTAAGATAAGTAAGACTACTCAAATTTGATTAATTTGCGATTTGTAGCAACGTTAACTGCAAAACTCAGGCTTTATAAAATGGTATTTCATAAACACAGTTGGACTTTTCAGTGAGATTCTGAAGCAAGTATAAACAATTTTATTGTTAAATATTCATAACACTTTCAATAGGAGCAATGATTCCTCCCCTTTTTCTTGGCTAAATGTAAAATAGCAATAAATAATAACTTCGCTTATAATTTTTCTTTTTTTTTTTTATATGACATCTACCTGTTTCTTTTCAGTTTTGCCATGCAAAAAAAAAGACTTTTCTGGCACATATGTAGGCAAGAAAACAACAAGAAAAAATGAAAAGCAAGAAAACCTGCCTTATGCTAAATCTCTCTGAGCAGCATTTAAAAAGTGAAGTTCTGATTTTCAACTGGTTTTGCATTGGTTTTCAACTGGTTTTGTGTTTGGCCTTAGACAACGACTGATCAAAAGACAAAATCCAAAAGACAAAGTAAGTATTTTGGAGATCTAATACATATATTAGGCACGTAAATAGACAGTAGACGGTCATGTTAATCAGGCAATTTGGTGTCTTAAAATCGCACAAATGTCCTCTAGATGGGACATCTCGTGGTTCCTGTGTGACAGGTTTTGTAGCTGTCTCAGATAAAAATGACATCTCAAATGTCACTAAGAATATAAGATTAAGCAACTAAATTTCAGCCCAGCTATTTAATCCCAAGACTGATCCCGAAAACTTTTGTGAAAGATTATAGAACTTGTTTGTGACGTAAATGTCTTAATATAATAAAACTCCCTTCTGTTTGTGTTACTTACTGTTTATTACTATTCCCATTTCTAAGCCCAGATAGATTCTAGAAGAAAGATACTTTTACACCTACATTTTGAGAAATTTAATCAAATCACATTTATCTAACATGCTGGTATTTAACAAGATCTATTGTTCTGTACAAAAATAAAACCATTATCATGGCTATTGTTTAAAATATAGAGGAGAAGATGGCACCTTTCATGCAAGGTTGCAAAAAAAGTTTAAATGAATTCTTTTGCATTCAACTGGCTTACCAGAATTATTTATATACTCTCCCAATTATCAGCAATTAAAGCACAGGACTCTGTCCTGTTTAATTATATTTATTATGAGCTAGCTAGCTGTTCTTTCTCTCACAAACATATATTGATATGTATGCACATAGAGACCCCTTCCTCTGAGAACTCCCTTACATGTAATCTGTTCTTATATATTGGTAACAGATTCTGTGTCCATGTTTCAAAATCAAAGACTGCTCCATTTCAATTTTTTGAGTGAAATGAAGCAGTTGTTTGCCTTCAAGGCAAGATTCTCAGGTGCAAATCCTAAGCAGAATGAGGAAGCTTCTTTAAGGACTAACCAAAATACTTCTCCAAAGATCTAAAGCACAGACCACCTTATTTCCACATTTCTGCCTGTAAGACTTGGAACAAAATTCTTTCCAAAATTGACTTCTGTTAGTGTGTCTTGCCTGTTTACTTTTTAAGCTGTTTGAATACAGTCTGCTCCTTGCTGTTTATCTAGAAAGTGCAATATACAGCAAACTTGTGTTTACTTTGGACTGCTAGGCACTTCTCTAATATAAATGCAAATAATAATATTAGAACTAAGAATCCCAAGGAGGTGGTGTGTAATTCAATGCTTTAAAGTCAAGTAGTGCTTCTCAAAGTCTTTCCTGAACAGAATGCTATTCCATTTTAAATGTGCAACTTGCCTTTATCTAATTCTAATTTTCATACAAGAACTCTTTGTAGAAAATAAGAAACCTTAGAATATACAAGGCAAGAATTAACCACTTCCCAAAGGAAAAAAGAAACCCAAACAACTCCACCCACAAACAAACAATCAAAAAAACCCGTGTAAGCATTTTAAAAGATATGTTATTCTCTTTATAGGCAAGTATTTTGGAGTAAGCTCAAAAAATAAATTTTATCAATAAAGCAATTTGGCCAAAGGAGCATCCAGCTACTTAGATAACCACAGTAAGAGAAATCCTTTCCTCAGTACAGTCCACAGACAGAGAATTTGTCTTTCAATACTTAAAAGAAGAGAGAAAGAACTAGCCAGTATGAAATGATGAGGAGATATTTTTCTGCACTGCCAAGCATTAATCACCTTCTATCACTTCAGACAAGTTGTCTCTTTCCTAGGAGGTTTCAGAGATCTGGAATCTCATACCTCAATACTTCAAAGGCTTGACCTCTTAATCTGAGAAACTCGACTCACCTCATCTCAGTAGAGGATCCAAAGAGGTAAAGGAAGAAAACTGAGAATTGTATCCAGTGATGGACTAGATTTGTAAGTATTATATGCATTAGAATTGGACAGCTATCAAGCTTCTGAAACGAAGGCACTAAAGAAGTTAGGCAACGGGCACAAATTAAAAATATTTTGTTCATAGACACCCTCCACACTTCAATCCCCCAAAACCCCCTGGCAATAAAGACAGGACCCTGTTTATTTTTAGATGTGATGGTTTTAGTATTTAAAATTACTTACAGTAAAAGTACAGCAAAATTATGGCAAATAATATCATACAAATACTCTCTCATTAAAGAATCTTTTCCCAGTTAATCTGATGCTGCAACTCCTGTTAACATTCATAACAGACTCAAGCTAATACTATTCCTAAATGATATTAACTGGAGTTTTAAAGGAAGTTCAAAAGGTGATAACCTTGGATATTACTTCAGGATGTGATTAATAAAACAGCTGAATTACTCAAAAATTGAGGTATTTACAATTGATATTGCAAGAGTTAGCTAAAGTTAGGCATAAAATTTGTCATTAGAAATACTGTCCTTTGTTGTTCAATACTTCATTAAGAGTTCTGCTTTACGTGCTAGGACATTGTGACATCACAAAACCTGCAATAATTTTGTATTTAAAAAAATCTTGAAGGCATGAATGAAATAGCTTTCTATGTTCCTGTGAGACAGAGATGATAAGGATCCATTTTTTATGAATTTAAGCAAAGTAGTTTATTCAGGACCCCTAAAAAGATGAATAGAAGAAGAATGAAAAATCAGGTGTTTCTGAATTTTCCCCTTAGAGTTCATCTACACAAACTTTTTTCTCATGTTATAGGGCAATGTCAAATAACATGGAGATATCACAGTGTCTATACAGCCCCCAGAAGTAATACTCATAAAAATGGTAAAAGTAATAATATGTACAATTTTACAATTCAACAATTCAACAAGAAATCACACTATTAATAAAAATTAGCATTTTGACAATTAATAGAAGTAAAATACCATAAACTTAAAGATAGAGCTGTTCTTACCAACCTTACCATCAACAACTATAACTCATTATTAATCTTATTTATACTATACAGAATGAATTAAGTTAGTACTTAAGTTGTTTATCTGAACAGGTACGTAAACCAACAACCTACAGTTCATAACACTATCTGCATGTAATCATAGAGCCTAAGATTGCTATAAACTTCTAATTGGTCACTTAACCTTCCTCCCGGTCATTTTAGCCCTTTAGTCCTCTCAGAAAAGGTTTTCTACCGGGAAACAGTGGTTACTAAGTATAATTGCAACATGTTGTGCTCCAGCAAAAGCTTTCTGTAGCCTCAGGAAGGGTGTAGTCACTGAAATAAAGGGTCAGTCTTTGCACATCACTTAGGCTCCTCAGAAGGGGCATGAAGCCAGCAGAGAAGTTTTGTTTCTTAGTAGTAGATGAAATTTAGGACTTCTCCACTGTCTCTTCTCTCACTGCCTACTCCTTCCAACACATGTTAAGGTTTCTATGCTGTCAGCTGCAGGATGTAACATCTGTTGGTTTTGTGGCTACTCTCCGAGATGGAAAACTGACAAAACAGTGAACAAGCAACATCACGGATTTGGGTCAGGTATTTCTTAAAACAGTAATCAAACGTAATCTAATTTTTTAATGTAAAATGAAGTATTTTAGTACCTTTTTTTTCATTATATTTTTGAAATTATTGTATTCTTCTCCCATTACCTTACGTAATGGAGTTCAGAGAAATAAAATAGATTATTTTAAACATCATTTCTCATAAGTAATGTCCCTTAAGTCTTCCTCAACTAAACAGCGTGTTTTGATCCAGCAAAATCTCTCCAAGTATAATTGCAAAAATAATTCCAAATGCTTCTGTGCAGAAATAAATTGTCCTTAATCAGAAAAAAATCATGTATGAAAGTGAGATTAGTGATAATTCTTTCATTTTCTCTGTCCAGTCTTTCTTTATGAAGCATATTTTTTGAAGCTGGTTTCGCTGCAACATCCCATTGCATATGCATATGACTAAGAATTTTTGCATATGATGTTTCCAATAATATTTTTCAAACTATGTTACTATATTCTAACCAGTAGAGACTGGGAATGACCTGAAAATGTCAAACATATTTTTATGCCTGGAATGAGTGAGTATCAGCTTTCAAGATGATCAGAAGTCAGGAATAGTAGAACTCGGTTTTGCCTCTCTGAGTTCTCCCCTTGCCAGACTGCTTAGGCTAAACCATAAAACAGCGGTTTTATATCAAACCTGAACTGAATCAGTGTTCAGGCACAATAGATACTACATTCAATTTTTAAAGCATAACGAGAGATATGATATTAAAGGTCAAATAAGAACATCAGAAACCAAACCAGATAGGGAGTAGTGTTCAGAAACAGATGTGCAACAGTGTTCTACTCAACAAACTTGCAGCCATATGATAGACTGAGACTGTGTGCACATGGAGTTATTGTCTCTAAACTGACATGCAGAACTAATGGCACATCTAAAATCTGTGGAAAAGTAAATATTTTATAATTTTAAATTAAAAAACCCCATGACAAAAATCATTTTCATTGATTAGAGTGGCTAACAAACAGGTACAAGTTTTAAAAGCATTCATGTTCTGAATTTGTACTTATTTGTTGATGACCGTGTTGTGATTTAATGAAAATCTGTGTTTCACATTCCATGTAATTACATTCTGAACTGGATATAATACTATCAGTTTTTGGCTTATACTTGGTAACCAAAGTCAGGATTTTTTGCAAAGAAAAGGGTAGGGTTTTTGCCTAACATTCCTGAAAGTAATGATTAAATAAATAAATACATAAATAAATATAAAGAGAATTATTTTAAACAAAAACCCTAAAACACCCCAAAACCACTTGAAGAGCTTTTATTAAAAAACTTATCTTAAAGAAGTTTGCTTTCAAGAAGAAATCAAGTAAAGAATATGCCAGTCACAGAGATGAATATTTGGGGTAGTTATAAGAAAGTAAAAGAAAGTTGTAATAAGTATTTTTCAGTATCAACTATATCTCTCTAAACAGTTGCAAGAACATTAATGATATGAAAAAAGATTTAGTTTCCTTAATTTAAAATAAGGTTTCCTCCTTGAAGGATTATAAATTTAGAAGTTAGATTATATAATAAACTTTTATAGTTCTGTAATTCTGGACAAGCATGCTCTATTGAGAATTTGTTATTGCACTCCCTGGTCAAAATATTTTATTATTGATGCCAAAAAGGGAAAGTCTAATAATGAAATAGGGTTGATGTAAAATGAACATCATAATTTTAATTTGCTTCATTCATGTGGGAGGTGTTCAAATAGTAGGATGGAGTGATCTGCATAACCATATTAGTATACCAAAATATGGTGTGTTGAAGAACTAGGACAATGATACCAGTTTCAAAAGCATAAAACAAAGCTTTACCAGATCATTTTCATTTTTTAAAAGAACCTGTTATAGCAGGTCCTGTATATTTATTAAATTATTTAGTGTAAATTAATAGAATTTTAGTTTCAAAGTTTTAAAGTTTCTGTCTTTCTTGAGGATCTGCACATCCAATTCAACAAATATATTAATATTATTATTATTCCTTCCATTGTAATGAATTTTTGTTCATTTAGATCTAATGCTTATAAATGTACATCAATATCTCTCAGATGCAAACCACACTAATGTCGTTTCATCTCTAATCAGTAGGAAATAGGCCATTTCATGCCTCACCAATCTGTGGCAACACAGACACACAAATAGGAAATTAATACAGAGGTAACAAAAAAAGGCTGGAATATCACATCATAACTCACCACACCACACCAAAACTCCTCTTTCTTCCTTCTTACTCAGTTTCAAACTTACTGGCATCTTCAAAAAGATTAATTGGTTAGGCCTAGCTATCTTAGAGCTCAACTTTCATGTCATTCAACAGTGTAACACCTGTGAGTATTAGGACAAAATCAGTGACATTACCTATTTCTGAATTGGACTCCTTCCTTAAAAATATACTGAAACTAGTGCTAAGATACACTACCCTGAAAATTTTAAGGAACACCAGACCCATTCTAATCCTGCAGAAATAATTATTAAATTTGGCAAATAATTCCAGGAAAATAATCAAAGATTTCTTTCCGTGTCAGTCTTTTTTTTTTTTTCATTGAAACAGACAGAAGAAAGGGGGTTTACTTCTGTTCTTCAGGACATAAATCTTCTTCAAATTGCCTGTAAATGATCTATACGAGCTGTGCCATCAAAGAATGGTTCAGCCTGCAGCATTCTTAATGCATCATTCATATGAAGATTTTAAATTTTTAGGGATACTCATCTCCTTTAGTATGTTACACTGCAACATTACAGTCAGCTTCAGCAAGAATCATTACTGAGATCAATAGCTATTTAGTGTCTTGGGTAATCCAAATTTCTTATCACAATTGACTCTAGATCTCAATCATAACTTGCAATGAAATATCTGAATTTCATCTTGACAAAGCAAGAGGTCATTTCTTTTCTGACATCACATGTAATATTTTCTGCTTGCTCTTACCTTAGAGGTTTTTTGATTAGAAAAGAATATGGAGTGGCATCCATTGAAGTAACACCCACAGATGTTATGAAATCCTTCTTGCAGGTTTTGCTAGTTATATGATTTGAGAGCATGTGCAAGGACCACTTATATCTGAACTGAAAGAAAGCTTGACAAATTGTGCAGGATTATGTATATTTATTTTCATAGGAAAAATTACTCTGTTCTTAAGCAGCCACTGATAATTTTGATCTGCTTTGCTAGCAATTTTAAATGTACATTTCTGCATGCTTTCTACAAAATAAATAAAAGTCGCTCTGGAACTAGTACTGAAGAGATTTGGCTAAATCACAGTGATATTTATAGACCCCCACGAAGATCAAGACTGTATGGCGTTAGGTCCTTGTACAAATGCACTTTTTAAAAGATTAAGCTAGTGCTGAAGGACAAGAGGGATGAAAAATGTGAAAAAATGCAATGACTTGTCCAAGAAGACACTTATAAAACTTAAGATAGGTATATAGGCCTAATACTATATCATGTAGTTAGATTTCCTAATCTGTCGATTGCCTCAGGCAGAGTAATGATACTACACAAGGCATATTCTAGGCTTGTTCTCTTTCACACCTTTTTTTGCAAGCACCTAACACTCACTGCTAGCCACAGAGCATTTAGCTAAATGGACATTTGTTCTGGCCCATTATGGCCATTTGGTGATTAATGATTCATAGTTACATTTCTTTGAAAAGCAAACTATGAAATTGAGAGAGTTTTTGCAGTTTGCTCCAAAATCTATTTCTACATGTTTCTTATTGTCCAGACCTAGCCTGTGGTAGGTAGGGAGTTCCTTTCCCTATAGACTGCTGATCTCTCCATACAATATTAATATTGATTAATTTAATTTAAAATGTGATACATGTTTACCTTACAGAAAGACCAACAACTCTGTGCAAATATCATTTGTATTTGCTATTCTCACAGTCATAACTAAAAAGCAGCATGAAGAAATAAGTAAAAGAAATAGATACTAGATGCTTTGTCATGGACAGAAACCTAGCCAGCAGCAAATACTAACATAAAGTTTTCCTAGCAATCTTATATATCCAGCTAGTACAGTTTGGGAGGCATTTGCCACAAACACTGTTCGCTCCTAGTGTATTTCATCTGATTGGAAACTGCACGCAGTTTCAATTTTTAACTTGGACTACAGAACTTCCTAGATATCCATAACCAGTCCCACAGATCTTAAATATCCAGTGTGGATGGCTAAGAGATCCTTAGGAATGTCAGATGAAGCTAGAGCCTAGCCAAGATTTTTCTTCTTCCTACAGCAGAGGGGTATTCACCAGGCGTCATATGTCCGGGATAAACTCAGCAACTTGCTAATGCTTTCTGCATCTTTGTGTCTGAAGCCTCACAAGCTTGACTCTGAGACAGTAGTCACAAAGTCAGCAAAGTCAAACCTGGGTTAATTATGCAATGGTTTTCCTATTCCCCATCTCATGGAGAATTATGTTGCCTAATATAGAAATCATTTTCATGTTATCTTGCATACTTTAACTTAACGCCTTTCTAGTGTAGCGATATGAATCTGTGTCACCTCTTATTTAAAGATATGAGCAAAGCCTACCATCTGTCCCAAATGAAGGAATATAGCAGTCAGTCTGCAAATGTTAGTATAGAAAACAAAAAATACAAAAATACAAAACGACCAAAAAAAAAAAAAAAAAAAAAAGAAAGCAATCTTAATAATGTTTCCTACAGTGAGAACAGGAATGTTTAGGTAAAGTTGTATCAACCTAAGAAGGTCAGCATTCCTGTGATTTTATGTTAACTGCTTCTTTAACACCATGAAGCCAATAAACCTGAGCTTTTTAAATAAGTGTACAGTTCAGTACATCCTGAGCTTCTAAACAGTGGAAAGATCAAACACCAATAACCAAAATATTTGCATATTATGTCTTTTGGTGATAGTTCATTAGGCTCTCTGTAGCTTTCAGCATACTTCTACAAAGTGTTTGACAGATTCAATGAGAACTTTTGAACTGTGGAAACGTCATATTTTAACAAAATACTGAACTCAGTTATCTAAAGAACGTATTTTTTTCTGGAAAGAGTTGGCTCAATAGATACACAACACATGAGACCACTGAGGAAAAATGTTGCTAAAATGTATGCAGCTGTCTTTGTGCTCAAACCTTGAACACCTGGAACAAATGTGAAATGTTTGAATGTCTGAATCAATTCGGATCCAGTCTAAACAGATAAAATGGCAACTTTTATTTATTCTATTGCAATGAAAAAATCTATGAGTTCAAGCAGATTCCCCAGAGGTAAAGTTTGCCTGTCTTTTTGAGTGATGCTCCTTGATTGGATAGAGTTTTTTATTACATATACATTTTACAGGTCATCTCGAATCCAAACTGTTATTAGTTTCTGGTATTTTTGACAAGAGTTTCCCTTCTTTCACTCAATCTTCTCATACACTTATTAATTTCTCTTGCATTAGCTTGATATACGGAGAAGATCCATTTCTGTCATCAAAAGTTTTATCTACCAAGAAAAACTTAAAAGTATGTCAGCTCTTTTTAATAGTGTCCCATTATTATTTGTATTGAGCTGAAATGTAATTTAAACTATCAGAGAAGATGACATTTAAAATGGGTTCCACAGATGACATGACTACTCAACTAACTGGTTTTAATCTAGTAAATTCCCTTAAGAGGAAGAAAAACTCTGCAGGTGCAGTTTCAGAGTTTTAAATAAATCCATTTAAAGAGATGGTACAGATTTTCACGTATCCTCTTCTGTGTATAAACTAGTAATTATCGAGTCATATGTTAAACATGAAGTTTGATGATTCTGCTAAAAATTAATTGGAGGGAAAGGAATAAGTAAGATTACTAGACTGAACTCATCCCCTGCACATCCTCATGCTCATTAATGCTGACATAAAGGGGACATAATTAATTTCATGGGTGAGACAGGAACAAAAGGTCAGTAGCACCCTTTTTGATATCCAGGAATCATATTCTGACAGTTCCTTGTAGTCTCTTCCATATTTGTTACAGTTCCTTGTTTCTGCTTTTCCATTCCCTGATTCATTCTGCTTAATACTTGAAACTTCTGGGTTTAAAAACAAGCAAACAAGCACCCTTCCTACCTCGACTGATCTTTCAACATTTTAGCTACAACATGAACTGAGGATGTCCATGTGCAAATTTTGAAATAATAGTTTCTGGTGTTCAAGAAAATTCTGATAACTTTACTAATATAAAGGAGCTCTTAATAAACTCCTTGTGCCTGTAGAACCTCTCTAGTGTGGAAGAGCTTTCATAAGAAGGCTTTGTAATGGCACCTATGATATCATCTTTTGGTTGTTATTATAGAAAAACTGATAGAGAAAATAATGTGGAACTGGCTGTATATTGGACTTCATTCACACAGTATTGATTTTTGCTGGAAGGTTAATGCTACTGTTTGCATAAAAAACATTTTAAACATTAGTTTGTAGTTTTAAGAAGCTAGAGACAATATTAGAGACTAAAAAGTGTATTGCCCTACCTTGGTGATTCTATGTACCTGTACCTTGCACAGGAACAGAATACATAGTGTGACTTTTAGATTATTATTCTCATCTATGTATCGGCCACATTAGTTTGCAATACAGCTTTAAAAGCTGAATTTTGATCTTCAGTTTTATAATTAAAATTAGAAAATTCTATAAAAAAACATTTACAATATCTCTCTCATACAGCTGCTTCTCTAATGCATCACTGCTGGCGTAACTACCACTTCTATGAAAATTTGCACTTCAGTATTCACATAGTAAGATGGATCTTGTTGGCATCTGAATTTTCATTGAAGTATATGTGTATCTGTGCAACCAAAGCAAAATCCTTGTTCCAAAATATTCCCTCTAAGCCATATCAATTATGTGATTTTTCTACGTTAGAGACCAGTGCAGTATTCCCTTTTTGACAAATCCATTTATTTTGCACTTTTCTGACTATATGAGAAAATAACTTGCATTAATAAAAATGTCTACTATTTCCCCTACTATGCATTATATATATGTGCAAATATCTTTATATGCAAGTGCATTATGGACTTTCCTGAACTTCTTCCAAATCATATACAAATTATGCTCCCATTCTGATGAATTTGTATATGTTTAAATAATTTAGGTTTTATTAATTCACAGGTTCACAGAAAAAAAATTAAATCATATGAGGTAAAAAATATTAAATATGTCTTGTCCAAAACTCCTTTTTTAGATTAAAACATATGGCTTATTAAATTTTTATGAGTGCTTTGCTTACCCTTTTAGAAAATATGAACTGTTCCATACAACTGCTTCTTTTCTCAAAATTTTATAACAAACTAGAATATCCTCCAACATCATGATGAGTTTGCATAAAATCAACCTTTTTAATAAAGAAATATTTCTTTTCACACTAATCTGATAATCAGTGAAGCAGAGTACATAACTACTTAAATAAAGGAAGTAAAACAAAAATCTAATTTGATGTTCCCTCTTACAGTAAGATCAGAGTTAATTCTCCCATTTTAGCAAACATTTTATCTTGCTACAATACATCAGATCTTATTAAAGAGCTCATTATTATACTTTAATGTACAAATACATGAAACAAAAATTCAACAATTAAAAGAATAGCTTTTATCTTGTCCAGAATAATTCTGTTTGTAAGAACTGCATTTTGACACACTTGAATTAGTATGACCAATTTTTCTTCATCAATACTCCTTACCTTTTGCTAACTAGGCTGGAAAAGAGGTAAACTGCAAACTTTTGGCTCTGAAAAATGGAAGACCTTGCTGAGCTGTTGGGAATTCACTAATTTTGTAAAGGTGAAGGTCAGATGTTTCTTTTTGATAATCTTTGTTTCCATTTAATGGTATAAGGAAAGTTTCTGTTATTGTCTCCAAAAAATGGAAAGAGATTAATGCAAAAATACACAACTTTTTTTCTGAACTATTGTAAAAACATACATAAATAAGTACAAAGGACAGACCTATTTCAAGTCCTTGAAATCAATCAGATATTTTGTTCTTATTCTTGGTATTTTGAATGGGGTAATACATACAGGAACATAAATTCACACTAAATAACAACAAAACAATTAAATAGATACAATTGTTGAATAATGAAGAATACAAATGTGAGCAAGCTTATCTTTAAATAAACTATTCAACTGACAAAAGGATCAATGAAGCTGCATAAGAAAGCTCTACACAGCTACCATATTATGCTTGTGCTTTAACAGTAATCTTTAATACATTTTAGATCAATAGAACATACAGTATATCACAGTATTCTGAGTTTCCGTGATGTAAAATTTTGAAAAGTATTAACAGCCACAAAAGTATTTTTTGGCTTGCCTGTTTTTCAGTAATGCAGCAACTGAATGGTGCCATTCATGGTACCACCTTAGCCATGGCCAAAGAAGGATTTGTTTACAGCCCTGTGCTTTTCCTTTATTTTTTTTCATTTTCCAGGTATGCTATTTTCTGCTTTGCCACTGAAACAGTTCATTACAATTTCAAAAGTAGTACAGAGTAATTTGGCTGGTGCCGTGGTTTAACCCCAGCTGACGACTAATCACCACACAGCTCCTTGCTCACTTCCCAACTCTTTCACTTAGAGAAAAGAATTTCTCATGGATCTTCCCATGACTATGCACAACTCTGCTTCTTTTCACTTGTTTCCAGCTTATACTTGCAGCAACCAAACAGGCTATATTTCAGTCAGACCGGGATATCCATTTGTGTGACTTAAATGTTGCTGGAGAGACTTCTACATGGCAGAAAATATATGTATATATGATTATGTAAGGAACAGTAACTTTCCAGTCACTTGACTTTTTACCAGGTTTCTGCAGCCTCTGCCATTTCCATTAAGAAAGGGAGTCTGACTGTCTCACTGACTATTGTTTTTTTATCCATAAAAGGCCTTTGTACTTTTTACCATAATATGGATATTCTTTTTTTATTATTTTTTAATTATTTTTGCATTCACATCTTTAATTTTTACTCTCTGTTTCCTGTAGGCAATAGAATTAACTTTCCTTGTGCCACGAAAGAAAAACAGCTCAGAGAATAATCTAATACTTATCCTTATGAGCATTAAGACCTGCACTTCTGCTGTCAGTCTGAAAGATCTTTTAACATTTATATGTTGGGTTATCAATTTTTTATGGATAGCAAATCTTTATTTCTTAAATATTCACATTATTTATTGACATAGTTAGGATTATAGGTTCATGAGGATAATAATTGTGGTCCACACACTGAGAAACCTCTGCATCTGTTTTAATATACTTTACTACCAAAATAATAAAAATGCATTTTCATGCATGAATGTTCATGATGTAAGGCTCTAGCAATATTCAGTCATTTCTATAGTATGAACTGAGCTATTTGTCTCAGAGAAAGAAGAATGTAATGCTTGTCCCTTATTTCCATCATTGTGCTTAGTTGACAAAATCTGTAGCGTCACAAAAAAACTAACAACATTCATGTACAGGTTTTAAATCAGTATTTTAACCATGAGTAATGGAATTTTCCTTTCTTACTATAGAGATGTTTTATAGACTCCAGACTAAATTCAGCTGTCTTGCCTTGTACTAAGTGAGAGAAGAAAGAAAAAAATACTTTCTCTTTCAATGGGAGTTTCATCTGGGAATAAAGTTATTCTGTTCTTTATGAAGAAACTTTGACTGATTTATATGCAGACAGTGTCTAGTGCATATGGACTATGAAGTGGCATGAAGCCTCAAAGATTTCTGCAAGATAAACAGGCTAACAGAGTTTCTTCCTACAGAACAAAAGTTCATTTAGAGTTGTCACCGATTCATATCTAATGCAGCAAGTGAAGACCATCAGAAGAGAGTCCTATCATTATCACTGAATTGTCATAGGGGTGGCTCCATTTTTCTCCTCTGATGGCAGGTAAATCAAATGCAGATAAATGCAGATAAATCCAACTTTTCTGCTCATATGCTCCAAAACCACTTTTAAGCAGCATATTTAAATGTTCTTCTGACCTGCATAGAGTTCAGCTAATCCTAAGTGAAAGGACTGATATATAGCACTTGATCTAGAGTTTAAATTCAAGTAGTGTGTTTCAAATTATATTCCTACCAAAACTTTTCTTGGAGTCTGTCACAACTTATTTCATTTGTCTGTGGTGTTAATTTGTGGTTTAGAGTATGTTACTTCCACTGTAGAAAGGTATTTAACGAATGTTGCTGATCTTTTGCATGTAATATCAAGTTCACTGTAACCTAGAGATCATGATGTTACTAAGACAATATATTTTATTGCTGGAGGTGCAGGGCGACTCTGTCAGTTTCAGCTAACCTTGGGAAAAAAATCCAGCCAAGGAAATGCAAAAATTTAAACTGTACTATAAACAAAAATAATTATATTCACTTTGGCACAGATTAGGACAAATTTAGTGTTTTCTCTTTTAAGTACAGTAATTGCTTTCTTAAAACCTGTGTCTCAAGCACTACCTTAAAAAGTATGACATCAGCTTTCTTCTGGTATTTGAATCTGAACTTGGATTTTGCATGAAAATTGTATCATTTTCTTTAACATATTTTGTAGGGTTGCTTGCCCAGTTCAGTCTCCATCAAAACTTTTTAAAATAAATTTTGTTCCACCCACTCATCCAGCCTCACTACATATGCTACTGTAAAGTTCTTATACTACCTTCTCTTTAATAATATCCATGAAATGGGTATCTTCTCCATATTCTTGTAGTATTGCCTGTGATGATAAATGTAACGCTATTTCTTCAAATATTTGCTAAAAATACTACTTAAATTACAGACACAGTGCTTATGCATCAATTTATTGTCACCAATTATAGTTCCCCTTAAAATAAAATAAAATAAAATAAAATAAAATAAAATAAAATAAAATAAAATAAAATAAAATAAAATAAAATAAAATAAAAATAAAATAAATAAAATAGTTTTTGCAACACCTAATTTATAGTTTTCTGAGTCAAGAAGTTGTAAATATAACAGACCAGTCTCAGTTGATTCTGGTGGGGATAACTAAATGACTAACACAGAAGAACAGTAACTATCTAAATACATAATTATCAGAGGGGTATATTGAGAAATTTTGAAATATATTGACTATCAGCTGGTGATCACTTGTTTTATAGAGATCAATCATCATGTAATGTCCCAGGAGGTGACCTTGAAAGATCACCTGGCCCACCCTTTTGTGGGAAAGAGAGCCTAGATGATATTATCTAGCACCCTGTCCAATTCTCTCTCTAAAACCTCCAGCAATAGGGGCTCTACCACATCCCTGGAGATGTTGTTCCAATGAATGATTGTTTTCACTGTAAAAAATGTATTTCTTGAGTTGAAATCTCTCCTGGTCCAACTTGTACCTGTTCCCTCTCCATGTGGGTCCTTGTGAACAGAGCACCTCTGTTGTCTTTGCAGCCACCCTTTATGTAGTGAAATACCATGATCAGGTTCCCCTAAGCCTTCTCTCCATGGAGAAGAGAATTTTATCATCACCCTGGCCCTCTCTGGAACATCTGCAGTCTGCCTGTATCTTTCTTGAACTGGATGTTGGGGAGGGAATAGCGAGAAACAGAGGGGGAAGGAAGCGCTCCAGGCACCACAGCAGAGATTCGCTTGCAGCCCTTAGAAGCAGCCATACTTGAGAAGGTATTTTCCTGCAGTCTGTGGAGAGATCTGTGGGAGTAGATGCGTATTGGCTGAAGGAACTATGGCTCATGGAGAGCCCAGGCTGTTTCTAAAGGACTACAGCCGTGGAAAGGACCCATAGGGGACCAGGAGGAAAGCACAAAAATGGAGTGGCAAAGAGAAACTATTATCTGATTGCAGCCTCCTATTCCCCATCCTCCTGCACCATTTGGGAGGAAGAGGGAGCGGTATTGGGAATGAAAGAGTGAAGATGGATTGCGGAATAAAGGAGGGGTGTGAAGGAAAGGCATTGTTTTAATGTTTTTTTCTCACTATCCAAATGAATTTTTATTGTAATAAATTAAACTAGTTTTCCCCAAGCTGACTTTCTTTTGTCCATGAGGGTAATTGGTAAGTGATCTTTCTCAAACTCAAGGTAAGTTTTTACCTTATTTTGTCCCCCAGCCTGTTAAGGAAGGGGACTGACAGAGCAGCTGGATGGGTCTCCATCAGTTGGGCAAGGCTAATCCAACACTAATAATATAAAAGTGCTTTATAGAATCTTTTAAATGCCCTTTGTACTTTTTTCTTTTTTGCTACTTCTATTGTCACCATTTTACAATCCAGAAGTTTGAGATGACAGAGAATTTTTTTTTTCTGAGGCTGAAGGATCATGACAATAGATAAGTAACAAAGACTAAAATGCAGAATCACTTCTAACTACTCAAAAATGACAATTCTGTGAAATCAGTGAGCCCCTTAGGACAATTCATTCATGCTGATCCAAAACAAAGTAGTCTGCAGCCTGACCCTGAGGACTCTGGAGAACTTCAGACCTGGAATTGCAGGACTCCTTGCTTTGTTTCAAGGGTTTTATCCAAGTGATTTTCTGAATCAGGCTTGGGCCAGAGTGTAAATGGATCTGTATGCGTTCCTGGACTCAACCCTATACCATAATAATGGAAAGTAAACTGGCTCAAAAGGTGGATATTTTGCATGCACTCTTACAGTTACTATCTCCAAGAAGATAAATTTTATTTTCTTTGCTATTATTTTCTCAATCAGATAGCTGATCTGCACTTTTTTATGCACACATAACTTTATTTTCTGCTGTCTTTGTTCTTGAAGTAGTTTAACTTCCTTAGTAATGAAAAAAAAAGTGCAATGTAGAGAAATACAATGATATTTAAGCCAGCACAGACTGTGCCAACTCCAGCACCAGGTGCAGGCATGGCATTACATTACCTATATTGGTTTTAGGAACAAAAGTGAAAAATGCGACATTCCAGCATATAGCCATGCTAACCCCATTTTACTGTATCTTAGAGAAACTAATTTTCACTAACATACTGAAGCACACATCTTCTAGATGTCTTTAACTGTAGCTTTGGCTAGTTTATTCATAATGCAGATCATCAAGGATTGTTGCTTTCCCTGCTCTCTTCTGGATTTGACTCTTGTTTCTAGTGTATTGTTTAGAATGATTTTATTTCCAGTGACTGTATGTTGCACTCAGCACAATAACAAAAGATTTTAATCTTTCTTTTAATTTTTCCCTTTTTATGTTTTGTTAATTTAAGTAAATTCAGTCAGGTGTTCAGGAAACTGTTTCTTTTAAGAAAGAAGGGGGCAAAAAGAGTTATTTAATAACTGTGTATATATCAAAAATTCACATTAGTGTTCTAAATGTTTCAAATAATCTTTTCAAAATCATAAAATTCTTTATCTTTTGTAGTAATAAGAGATTTTAAGGCATGTAGCGTTTGCTTAACTTAAAAACAAGAAAACAAACAAAGAAATAGATGTAAGTGTTATACCAGTCACTTTTTTTTCGGAAGAAGTCTGACCAGGTTCTCCTGGAAGTCAACACATAAGAAAACTTTAAAAAGAAATATAAAAATTGAGAAAAGCACAGCCATAGTATAAACAATCTTCTGCCAGTGCTGCTAGTTCTGGCTTACACCTCTGCTCCTGAAAACAGGAGCAATGTGCACTGTAATAGCAGTTACTCCAAGACACAGAATGGATGTAGTAAAGTCAGGCTCTTAAATACCTTTTTCCCTCTGTACTTTTGGATACAGAATCACAACAGTGTATGTAGTGGGCTGACCTTGGCAGGCTGCCAGTTACCCACCCAGTGGTCTCTCCTTTTCCTCAACTGGACAGGGAGAAAAAGAAAATAAAAAGGATTGTGAGTCAAGCTAAAGACTAAACTATATGGAGATTAGTCTAATTTATTGCCAATTAAAACCAGACTTGGTTGGTGAGAAGCAAAAGACAAAAAAACCCCCATATTTCCCGTTCCCCGCCTTCTTCCCAGACTGAACTTCACTCCTGTGTCTTCTACCTCCTTCATCCCCAATGGCGCAGGGGGATGGGGAATTTGGTTTGCAGCGAGTTCATAAAAATTAATCTTTGCTGCTGCTGTTTGTCCTTCTCAGTCTTTGCCTGCTGCATTGTGGGTTCCTTGCCATGGGATACTGTCCTTCACAAACTGCTCCAGTGTGTCTCCTTCCAGTTCTTCAAGAACTGCTCCAGTGCTTTTTTTTCCATAGTCCATCAGGAATAGACTGCTTTAACACAGGTCCTCCACAGGCTCCAGTGCCTGCAAGAGCATGTGAGCTCTCCATGGGCTGCAGCTTCCTTCAGGGCACATCTACCTGTTCCAGTGTGGGACCTTCCAGAGCGTGAATATTTGCTCCAGCAGAATCCTCCTTGGACTGCAGCGGCAGCTTTCTTTACTATGGTCATCTTCAAGGACTTTGGGGAGAATACTTGCTCAGGCAGCTGGAGCACTTCGTCCCCCTCCTTCTTCTCTGAGGCATTGTGTCTGTTGCATCCTCTTCTGTCTCTTCCACCTGGTTCTGGCATTTTTTGGCTTTTCTTAAACACATATTCACAGAGGTGTCACCAGCTCAGCTGAGGGGCTCAACTGCACTCTGAAGTGGGTTTGCTGGAGCTGGCTGGAAGTGGCTGGGACCAGCTGTGTCCAGCACAGGGCAATCCCTGGCCTCTCCTCAAAGAGGCTGCCCTGCAGCACACAGCACACCAACAGCCTCCTCCCCACCACTTAAACTCGATACAGGAATAGTAAACAGTAAAAAGAACTCTTGGACAACTAATGCTAACACTTTTGAAATAAACGGAACATAGACGAAGACAGAAAAGTAGCAAAGAGGAAAAGTAGTGTGGAAAAAGAAAAGATAGCACTATGAAAGTTTTGTTTTTCAGTTATTTTTGAAAACTTCAGAAAACTGGTAAGGATAGCAGTTAGAAATGAAATTAAAAATTAAATTGAAATATAACAAGAGATTGTGTTGAGATATACTGGAGAAGAGAAGGCAAAGGGAGATTTTTTTGCTACCCTAGGGCTAAGGCTACAGTATGTGCTGGGCACGGTGGCTCTAGCCATGTTAGTGCTGCTTACAAGAACTGAGACTTGGTGCTGCAGCAAGCAGTCTCACAGAAAGGACAAAAGGAAGGTGAAAAATCTAAGATCTCAGAAAGCCATTTAGCAAAATGACAATTGTCACAGTTTAATTTAGCTCTTTATCATTTTTTTCTAAGTATCTTATATGGAAGATGTAATGCATCAGTTTAGGCAGAGATGGGAAAGGCAGCTGTAATAACAGAGCTGCTGTTGCTTTGTGTATTTGTTCTATTCTTCCAAAGGGTGAAAAAGACATATTCTGTTGCTGAATTAAGCTTGCTTTCAAAATCATTCCTTTTCAGTTCCTCATTCCTGATTAGTACAAGCTATTTCAGATACAAAATGATGCAAAGCAATGGGGAAAGTTTCCTTCTTCCCCCACAAGTGACACAAATGTGGGACTGAGAGACCCACATATGTATGACTACACTTTCACATTGTTTGAACCTTATGAAAATCTACAGAATACTTTAGAAGAATGTGTACATCCCAATTAAAATTAAATGGGAATAAAGAATAAGAGAAGCCAAGAATTTTGGCACGTGCAGTTAGGAGGGCAGCCTCCCATTCCCTGTCTTCAGCCTCAGTGAGGCAGGGTTACTGCAGGGTGGCATAGGGGCAAATTATTCGTGAACTTAGCTTTCCTGAAAGAATGTTTATTAAGACAAGTTTGGCTCACACTGGCTGAATTATGCTTGGATATATATAATTACAAAAAGTTAATGAGGCTGCAATATAATTAAACCACATTAAGATAAAATCATCCTTCTCTCTGCTGTGTTCAAATCAATAGGATTTTGATTAGAAAAATCTCCAGCTTTTAGACTGTCATGCTTCACTTCTGTTTTTCAGTGTGTGTCTTGAGTTACTTAACAGACTCTCAAAATAGATTTCAGATTTCGTTTCCAAGTGATTTCTCATTACTTTATTGCTGAGTTCCCAGAACTCTAAGGATATGTCAGGTGAAAGCGGAGTAACAAGGGTTTCAGTACTCTTTTTTAGTACTTATCTGTGTTTAGCTACAACACAGTGACATAGGTCACTCATTACAAGCAAGAGTGGATGTTCCATTGGACTGCAGTAGGCTTAAGGTTAGCAAATGTGACAAAAATCCTCAGCAGTATATAACAGTAATTGGATTGTTGGTGTTGTGGTACAAACTTAATATAGACACAACAATTTAGCTTGGAAACAATACAGGAAAATAGAACCTCTTTTTAAAGAATATAATAATTTTTCAATCCAGACATCTATAATTAAAATATGATTGATATTTCATAGGAAGGAAAAAAGAAAGGGAATTATCACCTAAGTGATCTAACACATTTTTTTCCCTTACTCTGCTACCTAAGCCTTTCTTTCCAAAACAAGATCGAACCAGAACACTTATTTAAATTTGTGTTATAATTTTCCTTTTTAACATATAAAACACTGTCCACAGAGTACAAAGATGCTGACTCCTGAGCATCTTGTAGATGTAAAGAAGAATAATACAGAAGAACAGATTTTTTATTTAAGAAAAAGAAACAAGCTACCTTTTACTTAAAGAATAAGAAAGGAATGGAGATTGTCAGGATCCTCACTATTAATAGAGGCATATATATGAGGTGACAGCTGGTCTTTTTTTAATACAAGCCAACACACTACAATGGCAGATATTACCATGTTTAGCAGCTTTGCCTCTGGTTTGTTTTTGGAACAATGGTTGACAATTCCACTGCAGACAATAAAATAGTTGTTGGCACATTTTAATTACTATATAAGGGCACACTCATTTCATGGCACTTCAGGGGGTAAAGAAGCCATCAATTACTCTGCTCAGCTTGAGTTTATTTAAACAAATGATTTTCTATTTCTGGATATATAAACTATACACTTTCAGTACTTTGTGCTATTTGCTTCCAGGAGCTTTTCATTTGGGTTATAAAATATCCTGGCCTAGTCATATATATTAAAAATCAATGTTACAAAGGACAAGGTGATTATAGGCACCCTACAAGTGCTTTGGAAACAAACTCACATTTGTAGAACTCTCTGCGCCACTATTCATTGAGCAGAGCAATATGTTTAACGCTGAAACCCTCAGGCACATTAGGTCTTTAGTGGCTGAACAAAAACACAGTTTTGGCTCATGGGTCTTAAAGCTCCCCCTACTGATTCAGTTCAGTTTCAATATGGTACAATAATAAATAAATATATAAGCTAACTATGGAAATAGTGAAAATAGAAGATGCACATACCAGGACATAAATATGACACAGAGTTCTTCAAACTGACTGTTCGCAACACTTTTTTTTTTCCAAGTTTATGATACTCAGAGATTATGCTTAACTTAGACACAAATGTTACACAGATCTCTTACTTTTTAAAAAAATACAATTTGTCAGTTATGACAGAATAAGGGGGAAGAAGTTGCCTGGTAGTAAGTAATTTAATGGCTGATATTTTTGCAGCTTCTTTAGGATCTCCCTCTCTAGTTCAGATTAATGAGTTAAAATTAATAGGAACTGTGCTCTTAATACATATATATGTAATTATTTACAATCAGTGCTTGGGAAGGATAAATTATATCATCTTTTTTGGCCAGAAATGCTTGATCTGGATATTGCAATACTCGCCTTACATTGATGAATATGTGCTTCATCGAAAAAACTTCCCCCTATGTTTTACAGAATGCTGCTTTGATCTTAAGAAGGGGTAATATTCCACACTTGACAACTACTCTGCTTGTGAATATCAAACATATAGGCCCTGGAAAATCCAAGGTTTGTAGAGAAAGTACTTTAATTACTTTGTATAGGTACATTGTCCTGCCCCAACACCCCATCCCATCCCCCAGGCCCCCCCAAAAAAAGAAAAGCCATAATCTAAATATAAAATGCACATAAAAAATCTGGACTAAAAGACTGACTTATGAAAATTCTTAATATGAATTGTATGAGTTAAGAGTAAATTCAAACCGAAGTAAAGGTGTGTAATGATCACTAGGAGTAAGCTTAAAAACAATTAAACACTCAGCATAATGACAGTGCTTAAGTGAACTGTATCTCTAGCTTTCCACTCAACTCCTAGTCTACCTGCTAGACAGACATCGTATTTTAATGAATTATAAATATATTAGATAAATCATAGTAGGCCCAGTTTTCTGTTGAGTCAAGAATGTTTGAACTTGACTTTTCTCTTTGGCTGTTCAGATACGAGAATGATGGACACAGAAATATTATTGTCAGAATACACAGTTCCTGTCTGGGATCAAGTGGATTACAACATGGGACTACATTTGGTCTGTTTACACAAACCCCCTTTCATTATGATTGTTTCACATCTGCTTGTACTCACAAGTACATGTCAATTCTTTTTTCTTTTACACTTATTCTAATTCCCCAATCTGTGCAGATTTTTTCTGGAGTAACCCTTGCTTCTTTTTCTGGCATGACTTCTACATCTGTTTATACTATTTTCTTGTTTTCAGTCATTCACTTTCCCTTGTCTTTTACATGTATTTCTCATACCTAGCTGATTATTTCAATCATACGTTGAATAGTATTCAACAGTAAGTGATTGTTGTACCTCCCAGGCACTGTTGACTCTAGGGTGTCATTCTGCAAAAAAAGTGCAAAAAACCCCAAAAAAACCCTGGTGACTTTAATGGGCATAAAACTCCCAAAGTTTTATTAAAAATATTGCAAATGGATTGTAGTAAGGAATCAGACACAGTCTGCAGATGGGGACTGGCTATGTTTTTTGTAATGAGTAGAAGAATTACAGAACTTGTTGTGAACTACTTTTACTAAAAGAAAACAGTCACAGTTCATGTGTGGGGAGGACAGTATCATATACTGGCTAAATAATTATGCAATTTTGTTATTTGATAAACTCCCTAATTATTTCAGCTGTCTTTGCTGGTATTTCTGAATTTAGTTACACTTTCCGGAATACTTATTAGGCTTCTTACAATACCTTATGATACTGCTGGTGGGAAGTGCTATGTAAAAGTGCCTGATTTACAGAATACGAGCTGAGGCCTACAGATGATGGTCTTGTTCAGAATCCCTAAGGAAACTGGTAGCAACGACGGGAAATTGTAAATTGTATATCCTTGTTCTAAGTTTTATTCCCAGGACTTAAACATTGAAAAAATAGGTGGTGAGAAACATGCCCAGAGTTAGTAAGAAAAATCTGAATTCTCTCGTGAGTCCCTGACCTCTGTTGCCTCTCTATTCAGCTAATTTACTGGTATCTCTTTCTAATGTCAGTCCTACTATATTTGCTGTCTTGTTCAGTTACTTTATGATCCTGTCCTCTCTTTATGTATTCTTTCTTTACCAAATAAACCCCAAAACCTCGAACCAAAAAACCCCACATCTAATTCTGTTTATATTCTTCATTTTCTGTCCTTATTTACAGATAAAATTTGAAACCATTTGAGAATACAGTTTTTCATCCTGGCAAAATTTTGAAGAGACAATCAGTCATTTCTAATCATGCAGACATTTAAACTGTTTGTTCCTGTACACTTTAGGTTTTTCAGATTTTTTTAATTCCTAAAACTATCTCAAAAATTATTGCATCTGTTGAGACAAGGTTTACCTATATGTTACAACAAGTAAGATAAGAGACTCAGAAAAAGGTCTCAACATCCCTAACTGTTCAGATATTACAGTCTTGAGAGATGAGACTGACTTGTCAGAATGATCCAGTCAACAAGACTGATGACCAAATTTCTGATTCTAGTCACTAAATCTAGTAGAGGATCAAGCTGTCAGTAAATATTTTGTTGGGTCCTTGGCTGCAAGTCCTAGACTGTATTTTTGTCTTAGCTTTTGTCTATTCATTCTGCATTAAGGAAAGATTGAAATTAAATTAATAAAATCTCTGTAGGGCAAGTGTTTTGCTTTGATTTCTCTCTACAAGTGAACTGCTTTGTGCTGTATGCAGTACCCTTACATGAAAGGCAGCAAATGATCAGTCACAGCAAGCACATTGCCAGCTTTGTGTAAATCTCAATCAAATAAGGCTAATTAGTGACCAAAATGTATTTTACTCAGCTTTTTATTAAACATTTAGGAAAAGTACAAACTAATATAGAAGGCAAGATCAGTAAAGAAGGTGCTTAATACTGACAGATGCATTATGACTATATGCTTTCACATCTTCAACCAAACCTAACTGGAGTTCCCTTGGTCCTGCTTCAACACTTATATTTGTTCCAGTCACAGTGAATGCATTTGTCCCTCCCTTATGCCAGCATTTCTGCACATGTATAGCAGTTTAGTTCAGAGATAGCTGAGTTGCGTGAGAACAGTCCTATAAGGAAAGGGATTAGTTTTCAGCCAGAAGAGCTGAACAAAACATTCCTCCAAATGTTTATATGAGCATCACAGCTAGCAATAATAACTGAACTATGCAGCCCTCGGCTGCAAAGGGTCAAACAGCTAGAGTGTGTAATTATGTCCGAGCGAGTAAAGACAGACTTTGGTTTTTTCCCTGTCTTGAGTTAAATAGTTATAAATTGGCCACTCAAGTCCAAGCATTGATATTTAATATTACAGAAGAGACAATTCCATCTTCACAGATATTAAGACATGCGTACTTCAGTTAAAAATAGTGGCCATTCTATATCTTCTAGTAAAAGAGAAAGAATCAAGTTCAGTAGGATTTAAACTGTCCAGACCCTCTGAAGTACTTCAAAAGCAATGTATATAAAACCTAGATGCTAAAATACAAGAGTTCTCGCTTGAGATATAACCTCAGAAACAAGGAATGCAGAAAGACAAAAATCTTGCCATGATAGTGTCAAATATCCAAAAGTGGTCTGACAGACAGAGGAATTGGGGACTCCTGACAATTCTCTCTTAATACTACTTTACTTTTATTTCTTCAACTGTAATTTTTATTAAAGCAAGCAAACAACATAGTGATATATGTTGGCTGCTTTGAATGGACACTTATTTTTACTAAATTCTAAGCTGTCTTGAGCTCAGGATGACTTTGTAAATGCCAACAAGGTTTTCCTAACTAAAGACACTAAAAAATGCACACAGTGAGAAACTGGGTACATCAGCCAATGACAGTTGTAAAAAGAGGGAATAAAGTTTCTCAGAGACCGTCTGGACCAAGTGAAGGGCTGTAGTGACAGAAGTCGGAAAATTGAAACTCCATTATAGTAATCAGAAGTGACCAGGATGAATTCCTTCATGCAACAAGAGAAACAGAAATGTACTTAAACTCAGAATGTTCTCTGATGTTCTTGCAAAATTTGGCTAATTTATTGTGTGTCTTTTCTATAAGCAGTGGCTGTATTGCATAACCAGCCACAAAAAAATTCTAGAATGTGTGAGTTTACTTTATGTAGTATACATATAGATCATGACGAATTGCACAATATATATATGTGCTTATGGGTTTGGGATATGTATTAGCTTATGGCTTTTAGAGAATTGTTTGAATATTAACGAAATAAATCCAACAATAATTATCAGCTTTTCAGAACTGCATAGTGGCCATTTAAAAAAATAATGTATCTTCTTTTTATGTAGTATAAAATTTGTTAATCGCTACCTGTTTTTAAAGTCATTAATGGAATAACTACTTACAGTCAGTCCTGAGTTATAATTTTATTGTGTTTCTGTGCTGAAAAGAGTGTGCCATAGCTGCTAGGAGTTTACTCATTGTAACCCATCAGCTGTAAAACTTATTTGATTAAAAAATGTTAATTATATAAGAAAAAAACACTAGTTGTTAATGTAAATGAGAGATGATTTATGAGATTGTGTCAGCCCAGTCTTGTATACCTTGATCTAACTTAAATTATCAGAGAAAAGCTCAGGGTTGGTAATATAAAACTGTAGACTGAAAATCCTAAATCTTCCTTTTGGGCAATACTTTTTTTCTCTCCTTACTCAGTTTATTCTGAGAAGAAAAAAAAACAACCCATAACATGGATTAACTACAGAATTATGTGGGGAAATGAATTTATTTTGGTATGCATTTCAAAATTTTCCCATTTTCTTCAGCCAAATGTATTCTAGCAGCAAACATAAATAAAGGGATCATGCCATTTTACCACCATTTGTATGAAGTCAAACCTGGGCTGGTTTAATTCAGCTTAATGGTCCTTAGTATCCCTAAATAATCCTAAAATTTGTGCGATCTAAAATGTAAGCAGGTTACACCAGAGAAAGGGAAAGTATCTACTTCTATCTCCACAAAGAATTAGTAATTAAGAATATTTAGTGATTGCTTCAATAGTGTCTTCTTAGCACTCCAAGTCAGAAGAAGTAAAAAGAGGGAAATCACTTAGAGCTAACAGTGCAGTCTACAGATGTCCTTTTTTGATATGGAAGCAAGAAGTCCACTAAGCTTTACAGGTATCTTCTATTAAGTATGGTTAGCTAAATCGGTTCAATTTCATGGTACTGAAACCCTGTCCTAACTCCCTGAGTCTGGAGTTCTGGCCCTGCAGAATTCTCACGTTATCAATATACTGTAGAAGCAATGATTTGCTGTTTTTGGGAAAAAGAAAAAAAAATTAAAGCTACAAAAGAAAGAAACAAACATACAAAAACGACAGAAAATTCAAATGAAACCATAATATCACTCCCCCCACAAAAAAATCCCAATAAACAAAAAACAGACTCAAAAAACCACCAAAAAAGTGAAGTGCAGTTGTTTAGGTTGCAAAGTACTAAGCTAATAAACATTCATATGTAATCCCATTGACTTTAACGATATGAAAAATATTGAGCTGGAATTTTTTTGTTGCTGTCACTGTTATTAAGGAGTAGACAAATAGTTGAGGGTCTTTGGAGGAGCAGAGGCACATCTTGTTTGTGACAAAACTGTCTCTTCTTTGAAGACCTGCAAAAGAAATGCACTAGGGAAGGCAACTTCTAACTGAACGGGAGAAATACGAGGAAAAGTTTGGAGGTAAGGGGAGCAGGTAGAAAATTATATGGCACTTACAGAAGGGGGTCAGAATTCTCTGCACATCTGAGTATCACACAACCAAGTGAGATGTCAGTACTTGTCACACACATCTCCTCTGTGTTATCCTAAGCGTAAACTCTGTGGTCCACACAAACAATTGCTAGTGTACATCTCCGTCACCACATGCTACCAAGAGGGAAAATTCTACTCCCAAGTGACCTTAGCCATCACATTTTGAATTCTAGAATACTGCCAGACTATCAAAGTGAAAAATTTTGTTCTTGCACATTTTAAACACCTTTTAAAATCTTTAAATTGCAGTGAAGGGGCTTGAGGGGTAGTAAAGAAGCTAATCTCTGCATTTATATTCTTGTTCTGTGTTTCAAAGGTAATTGTAATGAACTGCTTCAAGCAAACATTACAGGTTGTTTTTCTGCTGAGAGAAGTCAAATGAAATGACCTTTATTTCATCCGTTATTCTTTTCAGCTTTTGAAGTTATTTCTTTTTGAAGAGACGATCCATTTATCAGTCATATCCGTGAGAAAGTCATAAATTTGTCTAATAAAACTTCCAATAATTTGCTTTGAGGTGGACTATGCATACTGCAGTCACATCTTGTTGTTGTTAAATAAATTAATGAACACCTTAAAAAGTGAAACGCTTAGAAAAAATATTTTAAGAACTAGTGGCTCCCTATAGACAAAAGCAGCTGTTAAGGGAGAGCGTATTTTAAAACATGTATTTTTTACCCAGCTTTGATTACTGATCTTTACTAGAGTGACTCTAATTTATATCAAATGTTTGGGGCACCAAAAGTTGGTAATGAAAGTTCATTAAACTGAATTGGTAAAATCCAAGCTAAGAGACAGAAAACATGATGGAAACTGCTGAAGCAAGATTATTACCTAAAGGTTTCTCTAGCAATAGGAGACATAGACATGTGAGCATGTGTAAGTATATCATATCAATACTGGAGCTGATAAAGTCCATCTATTTTTAAATATATATATAATAAGAATTAATGCCATCCACTAGTAAGAATTATATGCTCTTCTTCCTTCGGAAGAACTGTTGCTTAATATCTAATTCAAAATTAATAATGCAGCTGGGATGGATTCATTATCTCTTATGTCAAAATCATTCTTAATAAGTAAGATAAGGAGAGAGAAAAAGCATGAATAAAAAAGAAGAGTTTCAGTGACCAAATTACTCCTGTCCTCATCAATCCCAGAGAATAAAATTTTTATCCACTCCAGTAACTGGTTGGTAAGGTAGCACAGGGAGAATATGTGGAAAAGTTCCTAAATCTGCATCATCAGTATATTCTTAAAGGAGATGAAGAGTGAATGAAGAAATAATGTGTAAGATTAAATAAAGCAAATTTCGATATACTTTTTTTCCCATTGGCATTGGAAATATGGTAGAAAAAATTTATTCTTCACTTACTCGTATTATCATAGAATTATAGAATAATTTGGGTTGAAAGGGACAAGCTCACATTGCCGTGCCATGTCAACCCCCAGGTCCTTTTCCTCAGGGCTGCTCTCAATCTATTCTCTACCCAACTTGTACTTGTGTTTGGGGTTGCCCTGACCCAACTGCAGGACTTTGCACTTGCCCTTGTTGAACTTCATGAGGTTTGCACAGACCCACCTGCCAAGCCTGTCAAGGTCCCTTTTGATGTTATACTTTCCCTTCAGCATGTTGACTGCACCGCACAGTTTGGTGTTGGCAAACTTGCTGAGGGTACAGTCAATCCCACATTCCATGCTGCTGACAAAGATGTTAAGCAGCGCTGGTCTCAATCCCAACCCTTAAGGAATGCCACTCATCACTTGTATCCATTGACCACAACTTAACCATCCAGCCAATTCCTTATCTACCAAATCATCCATCCATAAAATCTATGTTGCTCTAGTTAAAGGACATGGATGTCATGCAGAGTTTTGCCACATGCTTTGCACAAGTCCAGGTAGATAACATCGGTTGCTCTTCCCTTATCCACCAATGGTGTAACCCCATTGTAGAAGGCCACAATGTATAAGGCATGACTTGCCCTTACTGAAGTTGTTTTGCCTGTCACCAATCACTTCCTTATTTTCCATGTCTCTTAGCACAGTTTCCAGGAGGATCTGCTCCATGATCTTGGTGGCCACTGAGGTGAGATTGACTGGCCTGTAGTTCCCCAAGTCTTTCTTTTTTCCATTTTAAAATATTGAATTAACAGTTCCTATTCAGTATCCAGCCTGCCTTTTATTGAAAAAAAAAAATTGCGCTGAAAGCAAAAGAAAATATGTTTTTCTATCACTATAACGAAGATTGAAACCAGGACGTTGATCTAAAGAAAAATATTATTAACCTGTAGATGGCTGACATAGGCATCTATTTGATTTTGAAATTATTTCTGAATAGACTTTGATACTAGCAGTAAATATGCGAAGATTTTTACATTTACGATGAACATTAAATTTGGAAATGTGTTAAAGGCAAGGAAGAATTACCCTGTTTCTGTGTATAAAAATAATACAATTCATTGTTACTATTATTGCTGTTATTATCATACTTTATCTGTATCACAATAGAATTTGGAGATTTCATGCAATTGTTGTGGCAGAATGCAGTACTAAACCTGAATGAGATCAATTTTCCTGTTTGACAAATATCTGTAAATAAAAGTGGAAAAATCCTTACTCCCATCTGTATCAAGCCAAGACATTTCAAAGATACTTACAGTCTTTTTAATGGAGACAGAGACACGGGAATGGTAAAATACTAGGGATCTCACTCAAGACATTATAATTCAGTTTCAATTTAATGTTCATTCTTATTTAGACCATTGTTATGATTTCAGCATTCTGTGTCCTTCACATGTATCTTAACCCTGGGTCTATAAACTCCTAGGTTACGATCCTCTCTAATCTTTAACAAAAATTATGTCCCAATGGAACCAATACTCCTTTTCTTCAGAACTGGTGAGGTTAATTATTTTTGACTATGACATAAAGATGACATAAAGATCATGGAAATCACCAGCACTATCAGGCATAGAGACATTGCATGTTGGCCCAGTTTACTTCTGACTGCCTCTTGCCTCTTGGATAGCTGAACTTGTTGGGTCTTGTTTTGGTTTGTTGTTTAATGGACAGATGTTTTCAGGTTCTTGGCTAATAGTTCATTAATATGTAAGAATCCAAGTGTACCTAAGGCACATGGGTGCCATAAAAACTAGCAAAGCATGAAATATACGTTTAACTGAATACTGTCTATACATATTTCTTATATCTCAAAGTGTTGGAGACCTCAGGTGCATCTAAAAATAATTGCTCAGAGTGGCAGTAAAACTTCAGCATAGAGCTGGGGGCTGGCATGATGGGTGTATGTGTAAATGAAAATAACTATTATTTGTGACAAACTACACAGAGGATGTCTAGGATCATATCTTTCTAAACATAAGAAACTGAAGCAGTTTAATACCTTTGAAATGCAAAGGTGAAAAAAGAAAATTAAAACAATTTGCAACATGAAAATCTGAAACAAGATCAGTCATTGCTTTTGTCTCACTGTTTTGATGCTGAAAGATACTGACCAAAAAACACTCTTCTTTATCTGGCTGAGATGAACTGGGCAGTCCAGGTCACAGGACACCTTTAGCTGCTTTATCTTTTCTTTTAGTGGCAGTAACTAGTTACATTGCTTGCAATCTTGGCAGTGTTATCGCGGATTTGTAGACTTCACAGACATCCAGGACCACTTCTAGATCATCCTTTCTCATCAGAGACAAAGACGACAGGATGGATTTGTAGTTTATAAGACTATCAGTCCAGCATGCGTTAAAGTTTTTCAATGAGGTAGCAAAAAGAAAACCAAGAAGAGGTAAACTACAGCACAAAGGAGAAAAAAGTGTTTTGGTTATTTTAAAAGTTATTTTTTTTTAGTTCTACAGTATTTTTTAATATCACTAAAAAATAATACTAAACCCCTGTAGTGAGTTTGTTCACATTTTTCACCCTCTGTGAGATAAGAATTAGGAGGAAATGCAAAGCAGGCTCCAAACTTTAAAGAATATAAAGAAGTTTATTAACAGAACTAAATGAAAAAGGAATAATAAGGGTCAGAATAAACCTTCAGAACACTTCTCCTCCCCCCATCCTCCTCCCTCCTCCAACTAACAACATAAAGACACAAACTTGGGATTATTTCAGTCAGTTTACCACCTCTATAATAGTCTTTAATCAGTTCACTTAGGAAGAGGAGTCTCTTTTGCCCATGCTATGGGGCTTCTCCACAAGAAAGAATCTTCTCGTGGCTTCAATGTCACAGCACAACAGCCACCTGGGGTGGTTTTCTGTTGGCATGTGAAAAGTCCTTTCCCTCGACTCACAGCTTTCCCCACAACCGTTTTCAAGGGTTCAATCTTAGCTAATGAGGTATTATTTTAAGGATGAGCTGTTCAAGAGCAAAGGTTCTCTTCATCCGCCTCTGGGATCATCTTCATCTCTAGGAACAGAGGACTTCTTCTTCCCTGGGAGCAAGGGTCTTCACTTCATCACTACGTCTCTCTGTTCAGGCTTCTCATTGGATCACAGCTACTTCAACATTTACTTATTTCAGCACAGGCATCTTTGCTCGTGGCAGTTTGAACGCTCCACCCCCCATGCTTATCACAGAATTACAAAAGGGTTCCCTGATGTATCATAGTCCACTACCATAGCTTTACAAAAGAATTTCAGCTTTTAGGTTAGGTTTGAAGCATCTCCTCTATCTCCTCCCTCTGGGCTTCAGCTCTTTCTTCTTCACTGACTTTGGTGTCACTATCACGGTGTCTATTTACGTGCCTTTGCCTTTCCCTTTCCTCTGACCTGGGAGAGGATTGGTGTCTGCAGGTTTCATTTCTTCTGGGGAACTTACAGCACTGAAAGGGTTAATCTTACCCAGCCCTGAGCTTTGCAGCTGGAACTTATCTTTCGCTGGTGGTCACATGATTTCTGCCAAATGGCGGCTGGACTGGAGAGGGGGCCATCCACACCGCGGGGCTGCTCTAACAGAGCAGGACCGGTTTGCACGGAGTACAGCCACGAGCTTCCTAAGCCGTGCTGGGGGGAGGGCCCATCCCGGCCCGCACGGACCTGCAGGCCATGGCCTGGCCCCCACCGGGCCAAGCGGGCAGGCCCTGTTACCTGTCCAAGGACCAGAAGCAAGAGAATGATTCCCAGCCTTGTTCGTCTTTAAATGTGCTTTTTACAGAGGCGTGTCTAGCTTCGTAAGTGGCTTAACAGAGTTGTCAATATTCAAATTAGCCAATTGATTAGTTCTATCAAGTCTGGAGGAAGTTACAAGAGCCCTTTGCAAAAAAACATCACTTCCATGGCTAGTGGAATTTTTTCTCTTAACTGGTTGTGCTAACCTATGACAACCCCACAAAATAATCATAAAACCACTCTGATCATACAATAAGCTTCTAGACAATGTGCTTGTGGGTACTCAAAACAGAAGTATAACTCAATAGGGCAAAAAATGTGAAAAAATTATAGTTATGTGTTATGTTCACACAGACACACATGCACCTAGAAAAATTATAATTCCTGTTAGTTACTATTGATGTAGGTACAAGTAGTAAAACTGTACCCTGAAAGTTAACTCTGCTTATTTGTTTTAAGATTTTTTAAGACTTTTCCCCTCCTTTCCTGTTTTCTTTACTGCCCCAAAAGTACCGTAAGAACAGTTTATTATATAGAACTCTTAAAATAAGCTTTCACGATACACTTACTAAAATATTAGAAAACCAACCATTAGAAAATCTCTCTGCCTATATATCAGTGCCTATATATCAATATATCAACAGCATGTAATTATTGTTTACCATATTGCATATCATTTGTTAAAAAGTCTGTGTAATTTGAACATTTAAGTTGTTTACACTATTTGAACATTTGAATATAGGTTGAATAAAGGCAAGAAAGGTTGGCACAAGTACACATAAATAGAATATTTGAAGCAGAAACATGTAAAATAGTAACACACTCCATTTTTTCCTGCACATTTTTATACGGCTCTTAGCCATAGATCTGTGTGCTTTACAAGGAAGACAAAGTTTTATCCAAAGGACTTTGGTGTATGTAAATCAAACATCGAAATGCGTAGCTTCTAGGTACTTCATATCTAGACCACAATACAGAACCATTTGTGAGACACAGAAAATGCTAACATGAGCATACTCGTGTTGATTGATACAGTATGCTGAGACAAAATCCTCATTTTGAGATTTAAATGCCTTTTGCACTTAGGAACTCCACACAATAAACTCCTCAAATAGAAATTAAATAATTTTGCATCATGGTGAATTAAAGAAACATAATATGAAGTACTGTACTCCAGATTATTACACTGACTGCTGCTATGACATCTTTATCAAACACTACTTTGCCGCCAGTAGGTTTATATAAAAATAGCTGGCTTCTCCAGACTCCTGTGTTCAAGACAGGGTTGAGAACTTTAATAAAAATAACATTTATAGTCAGAACATGAGTTAGATTTTCACATCTAAGATCTGGTTAAACGTTTTTAGAGTTTTGGGTTCAGCTTGGATTTACAATTAAAAGTAAATATTCAAGAGAGAAAATTAAGTAAAATTTATCTTTATGCTCTGGTTTAAAATCATTAAATTATAGAGTAGAGCAACATCCTTTCCATCTCCACCCCACCACCCACTCCTGCTTTGAATACCTCATCAAGTTCAATGGATAATTCTTGTGTGAATAATTTCTTAGATTTCAGGCTCCTCTGACTAGGAAATTCTTTGTCTGGATTGTTTCATAAAGAAGAAACATAATATTTCTGTAACTGACTAGCATCTTAAAAACAGAACAAACAACACTTTGCCAAACAAAAGAGACCAACAGATGGAACACTATATTTAGAAGTTATTTTTCAGCCTTCAAAACTTTTATACAAGGCACTTGAAATTATTATTATTATTAAGATATTGTGACTGTGAAAGTTAAAATGTTTTATTACAAGATATCTTTTTAAAAACAATTGAAACAGCATGACAGTCTTCTACATGGTGATTTATGTCTAAGAAGTCAGTGATGGCTATGTTATACATAATAGGTTAATACCAAATTGACTATAAAATATTTCACTGACAGAAATTTTGATTTTTATGTTGGATAAGAAATTAGCAAGAATAAAAGAAAAAGGTTGATGATTATTATCTGTGATGTCAGAAAATTTTATATATTTAATTAGTAAAATACGATTTTGCACTGTAAAACGAAAATTACTGATGTTCAATTTACTAATAGTTTAGGGCCCTTACAATGCGTGGCTGAAGTAGCTTGCTAACATTTGCACTGCACTGTGTCCAATGTCACAAATGCCCAGTCACCATCACTTCACCTGTTTGTGTGATGTGTTTCTCCTGAGTCCATGCAGCTGAAGGTATTCTACCCATATAGCAAGTAAAGACAAGGGTGCTGAATTTTGATTTTCAATGCTAGAGTGTTAAATAATCTGAAAGCTATTCTTATGTCTTTTGCTATCTTCCTTGTTCTCATCAAAATTTTTGTAAAACGTCTGAAGAATGGACAAAAATATTTAGCATATTTGTACACAAATATCCATTCTTTTAATCTGTAAACATACTTTTCCCAAAGAATTGATCTAGTTAAAAGCTTCATTAAGATAACATACAATTCGCGATAGAACAGCTGTGCACCTTTGGTAGAAGACGCCTTTATCCAGTTATGCCACTCAACCAGAAATGTCTGCTATTCCTTATATTAGTAAAAGTTCATTTACTGGTACTTTTACTGACAGCACAAAAACAGAAATGCAAAAGACATTGTTTAAAGTTTTCCCTTCATCTGTCTACCCAAATAAAGGTATATTAGCTCTCTGAAGCAAAGATAACTGTTCCAATAAAATTTTGAGAGTATTTTTACTAAATATGACAATATCTCATTGTACACAGGTAGTTTTATATTCTGAGTTGTCACCTTTATTAAGAAATTGAAAAAATAACTTTCAATGTGATTAATTTTTTTTGTGTGTATCTAGATATATGTATATTGCTTCCTGCAGGGGTGTGGGACCAGCCCTGGCTGCCAGCCTGAGGGAATACCCATGCTTGTCCCCACTGTCCCCAGGGAGCCATCCTGCTCACTACAATTTAGATCTTGCTAAATTAACTCTCAGCAAAGCTTAGCTCTGCTTTTTTGAATTGGATAAGAGAAATTAGGTTTGCTTCAACTTTTTTGGTTTTTGGGCCTTTTTGCTTATTTGGTTTGGTTTGGGGGTTTTTTTGTTTGTTTTGTTTTGTTTAAGATTCACTCATCCAGAAGGATAAAATTTCAAACTGCATTGGGAAATTACAGGAGAAAATAGAACAGAAAAAAAAGGTAGCATATTGATGAGGAGAAAAGGAAAGGAACCTGTGAGTTTAGAGAAGACTCACTAGACTTTTCCTTAAAAATACTGAGTGTTTGGAGATAGGTAACATAGATGACGTATCATATTAAATCTAGTAAATTTTAGTATGCCTCAGTAGCTCTTTTTTTGACCTATCAAGATTTTTGGCAAATTCTTTTTATGTTTTGGGAAATATTTACTGTTTAAGCCTTTATATTTTAGCTCTATAATGTGTTTTGCCTTGGTCACATGGCAGATAGATTTCATGCTGCTTTTCATCACCTTCTTCCCTCCCATTTAAGCAATCCTCACTTCACACTTCTATCTAGAGAGGCAGAGCTGGATGTGCATAAAAATGCTATTCTTCATTTTCATTTCCTTTTTCCACATTTTTCACTACGCTTAAAAGAGGATTAGTAAATCCCTGGCTACTTAGAATTTCTCAGATGTCACTATGCCTTATACCATTTCTCTTCAGTACATCCATCTGACAAAGTGAAAAGAGCACAAATTTTTTTCTGGAAAAAAACCTGAGTTTTCCTGGTCATGCCTAGAATGAGCCATATTTCCATGTTGTATTTTTAAAATCAGATCTTAACTAAATGGGAGTAAAATGATTTACAGAAATTTAAGAGCTGACTCATAGAGTTACTTTTTCACATGCTCTGTGAATCTATATTTAAATCTTAATTTCAAAAACCTACTAAGTAGTATATATTTAGTGGAGTTGATAGTTTTTAATAGAAACCCTCACTGTAACAGAAAACGTCCAACAAAACAACACACTCTGACCCTAAATGCTTAGAATAACAAATCTTCATATGGTTATCTAATTTGTATTACATTTACTTCTATTTACCTTTAATTCATGGATAGAAGATTATTATTTGATTTTTTTTTAAAGTGTATGTGCTTAACTGAACAGAAAGTAGTCAGCCGAAAATTCCCAAACCTGTGAAAAATCCATCTCAGGATCTGCAGCACTAATGCTGCAATAGTAAGAATACATTTGCTGAGGATTGGAATAGGTTCTAAAATGCCTGTTTATAAAAGACTGCACCAATAAGTAAAGGTACATGAAAGAGGTATTTAACTGTGCATGTGTAATTTTTTGTGTTCCTGGATGTAATAGTGTACTTTCTGTTGATGTGAGCCATCTTAAGATAACACTAATTAATACACAATTTAATTGGTTCCTGATATTGATTACAGCTACAATATTTAAAAGGCTCATTTTCAGGAGAACACTTATGTAATTTATTTAATTACACATTTAACAGTACTAAAATAATATAAGGACTTGGGATTAGCTCAGTTGATTGGACTACGGTGCTAAAGCCCACGTTCAATCCCTGCACGGGCCACTCACTTAAGAGTTGGAGTCAGTGATCCTTGTGGGTCCCTTCCAACTCAGAATATTCTGTGATTCTGGGACTTAATCAAATACATTATGCATTTACTGGTATAACTCTATTGATTTAAAATACTAACTTCAGGAAAGAATCTGACCTGTGCTATCTGTGGACAGTCAGCCTAAAAATTATGTCATATAAAAGTGCTTTAGCTTGCTTGAAAGCTATAGGTTTCCTCTTGAAATAGTATGTGTAATTGGACAAGAGATATGTTTACTAAAGATATTACCAGTACCTGGTCTTTGCTTAGTGTGGCTATTTCTTAAAATAAGGGCCAATAAAGAGAATGGTTTTATTTCTCCCTACTTCCAGAATATCCCTTAGCAACTGGGTCATGGTTTTAAAGTATTTTAGCAATAATACCTATCTGAAAGCTCAAGTACAATTAAATGAAAAGAAAGATTTAAATTCCAATGTGTGAGTGAGAATGGGTAATTTTTCATAGAGATTATACACATAATCCCTTAGTAAAGTCACTTTAATTCAGCTCAGTCACTGATACAGGTGAATAATAACAACTTGAAACAAATCTCAGGGAAAACCAGATGCCAAGCATGTCAACATTCGATACTTCTTTTTCTTTTTGTCTTAGAAAGGCCCAATCTAAGAATGAGAAAATTTTGTAGCAATATGGAAATCAAACTATTCAATTGATTAAAACTGAATATATATTGAAAAGGATCCTCAATTAAAATTTGCTTCTAAGCTTAGTAGTATAGCTATTCCTATTTTATCATCCTTGATTTTAAATTTTTAAAAAATGAGATATTTCAAAATATTTCTATTCTGGTTCTCAAACAAGAATTTCTCATCTTCTCAAGAATAGATATAACAGGAAAGTTGAAAGACTCCAGAAAATATATTAAACATCTCTATTTAATGCTTATAATGTTCTTGATAAGCTGATTGATAGTTCAGAGCACAGACTATAATCATAACATTATATGGTACGTAGGATTATTCTCACAGCTGGAGTATCAATACTGATTTGTACAGAGTAGGAAAAAAAGAAAGGGAAGAGATTAAAAAGTAAGACTAAATAACAAAAGCAACTAAATATCATAGTGATAACATCTCATCTTGATGGAGGGCAGTACGTGATGCAGTGGACAGGTGGTACAGTTTGGTAGGACATACCTGTGGTTATTCCAAGATGCCCTAAGTCAGCTGATTTAGATTCTCCACTGTCACATTACCAAGATGCAAGAACAAAAAAGACATGGTTTGATGTCTTTAGGCTGGATTTATCATGCTTAGCTCTCCTTTATTTACAGTGTTCTGATGAGGTTTGTTTCCATAGCAATTCAGTAATTCTTAGTAATATTGACTTACATCTTCATCTACTTATGAAGTTTGCAGCCAATATTAAATCTATCTCCCTGAACAAGGAAACAAGTACAAAAATGTTAAAGGGCCCATATATGATCTGCCACTCTTAAAATCTTAAATAAGAAACAAAAATGGAAAGTGGAAAAAAATTATGTTACTACAGTGCACTAAAACCAGAGGGTCAGTATAGAATCAGTGGTTTATTACCTATTCACAGGAATTTGGAGAAATACTCATGTCATGATGTAGAAGGCTAAACACAACGAACCTAAGTTGAAAGCAGGGGACTCAGTAAGTCATTTGTAGCATTGTGTTAAAGCAGCTATATTTTCTCTAGAATCAACTGAAGTCCAGAAATGGCTTAGGCACAATCAAACAGGTCCCAAGCTCACAAACTCTACCATGTCAAATTGGCTTTGCACAGTATTAGCCTGGATACTTCTGAGCTCTGCTTCCCAGTATGCCGACTACATGTTTGTATTTACACAGCCTAGATCTTTCCACTATGCAGTGTAATAACTCTGAAAGTTATTGTTTAGGTAAATGAAACATTTTTACATCTTATGAAAAACTATTGACCCTAATTCCACGGATTACAGCAAAACGTCCTGTGCACTGATGATTGCTTATTGCACATGATGCCTTGGGTGGCTACCTAGAAACAGAGACTAGACAGGAGTAAGGGAATAAAGGTCGGTATTTATTTGAAAGGCCTTCAAAGGTACACCCTGGGGAGCCAGAGGCTACTTCCAAAATGGACCCCAAGATGGACGATGAGTCATGAGTTCTTGACACTTGTATAGGTTTGGTCCATTTGCATGTCAGCATAAATTCACCAATTAAAACTTTAGCTAATGATGTAACTTCTTCAATTTCTCCACCTCTCTTGTGGCCCTAGTTTCCACCTTTGGGCCTAGGACAGTCTAAGTGTCCTTGAATAGCAAGCTCAGAGAAGCTTTGTTGTGTCTATCTGGCCTAGGAGAGCAGCTAACAAGCTACAAGAAACTTCAGAGTTACACACTAACTGAAACAGAATTTGAAAAAATATAAAAGTTAAAACCTAAGGCATCACACATAACTTCTTAACAATATCTTTCACAACAAGTGAAAGGACATAAATAATGTTATTACTGTTATTAACCTTCGCTTGTGCTATTTTTATTTACAATGTATCAGTTTACCATTGTCATGTGTGAGCCAAAGCATGGAGATGCTTGATGGAAAATTCAGCCTCTGCAATAGAGATTGCCACAAGGTGCATACTGAAAGTAGCACTGATGAGTGCAAAAGCATATTAGGATAAGTCATGAAGCCAAGGTAATACAGGGTTGTATTTGGTCTAACAGAACAAAAAACATGGGAAAAGAGGACATGGTGAATGCAGAGACCAAGAAAAAGGATATTTTACATGAAAATATCCCAAGAGTTTACATTTACCAAAGCAAAAGTACAGTATGACATGCTGAGGTGTGAGACAGTGGGAATTTGAACAAGAGCTGATTTATACACATAAACAGTGTCAAGGAGATAAGATATGTATCATTTTTCTCTAAAGTTATCCTTGCATGCCTGTATAAATATAAAATAAAAATGCAAACCCTTACCATATGGTACATCGTCATATGCTTGTTGTGCTATGTTTAACACAAGCCTAGTCCTTAGCTTGTAAATAGTAATTTTCACCTTAATGTAAAGTTTCTTAATATGCTTTGTAATGTTTTATTATGTAGGCTAAATTTGTGTTCCAGTTATGTCTAAATGCTGACATTATCCAAGTGACATCCAAAATAGCCAAACGACATACTTTGTTAAGATTACGAAGAAAGTTAATTTTGATTGCAAACCATGGGCTCACAGATATCTAGACTTTTTTGGCATACATCTAATTCAAGATAAGAAGGCTTGAGAGTTACTGAATATCATTATCTTAGGAAAGAACCTGCTCAGGGAAAAAACGTCATAGATCATATACAGATTACTTTACAGGAGGTAAAATAATTAGTGTAGGTGGAATCTGCTGCCACCAGAAACTGCAAAATTATGTCTTTTAATCATGAAGAATTTTATTTCTATAGTGTTAGATTCCAAATTCTATCTAAAATTGTAAGGCTCTTTCAGGTGGGAAGCATTGGTAAAAGACTTTAAGTCACCAAAGTAGACTTGAGCAGCTTGGTTTGCATCTTATCTGCAGCAGATATATGGTGAAGGAGAGCATGGACTGAAATTTTACCAGGCTAAAAAATAACTTTTCAATTAGTCTGGAACATTTTAAGTACCTGGTCTTGAAGAAAAAGGCATTTTTGCTCCTTCGCTTTCTCATGATCGCAAGTCTATCCTTACTCTTTTCTTTTAATTGTTTTTCCCCTCAGATGACTGTTAATAGAAATAATTTTTTTCCCAGGTTATCACCCTCTGATGGAAAAACTTTTCACATGAAAAATGCAGAACGTCTAGTGTCACGTTCCACTGCGGGGAACTGCGAGGAGTTCTTTTGAAAATGGATGGTCGGGAACGGAATGAAGCCAAACAAGGCAAACTTTGTATCTGAGAACCATCTATTGGCAACAAAAAGAAGAAAGAAAAGGAGTTGCCTGAGTGAATGAGGCCTAGAAGAGACAGAAAAGAAGAAAGGAAAATGGAAAAAGACTGGGGGAGAGGAGAGAGAGAGGACAGAGAAGAAGAGGGCGTTACAACCAGTGAGCCATGGCAGTCCTGTCGGCTTCTGGGCAGCGGGGTGTGTGCGCTGCCTGCCTGTGGATGGGCTGGGTGTTAGTGAGCCTGCGTGGCTCCCAGAGGGGCGTGGCTCCCAGAGCGGCGCGGCTCCCGCGGCGACAGCACTGGACATGCGGTGAGTGGGGCGCTTGGGCAGGAGGACCAGGACCCTGGACAGGGTTGCGGTGACTGGCTGGATCAGGTGGCAGGATGGGCAGTGGCTGCTGGATTGGCGCTGCAGAGTTGGATGCAGGCAGCCCAGGCAAGAACACAGGGCAAAGTGGCAGGAAGGAGATCAGGGGCACAGGATGGCAGCACAGGTGTGAGGGTGAGTCAGCGAGGGCAGGAGAGCAAAAAGGCAGGCAGAATGCAGGCAGGCTGGGGCCAGGGCTAAAGAGGGAGTGAGCGGGAACAGCAAACAGTAGCAAGCCCCAGCGAGCAGCAGCGAGCCCTGATGCAGTTGGTTTTTATACCTCCCTGGCCCCTCCCAAAGTCTGCCTGCCAGCAGGGACCCATTGGTCCAGTCCAACCTTCCTGTACTGTCCATTGGTGAAGAGCTCTTTGCAACCCAGTTGGCAAAGCCCCTCCACACTGTCTCCTACTGCCTGCCTTGTGTGGGGTGTTTCCAGGTGAAGTCTCCCCAGAGACGAGGATTCCCCCACTCCTAGCTGCCTCCTGCACGTGGCATGTGTATGCTCCCTCCCCCCACAGAGCTGAGGCAAACTAAAATGGCTGAATTCAAACTGAATCCTCACAGTCTAGTGACAAGCTCTACTTGGGTACAAGCTACTTTGTTCTGAATAGATAAAGTTTTGTTTAAATGAAATCATATGTGCATATACCTGTTAAAAGCACAAGAGTCAAAAAGCCCAGAGATTTGCATCATGCAAAATAGACACTTCTGTGAAAATAGACTGATGAGCAAATAAAATGCTGATCTTCAATCAACATAACCAAAAGCTGCTTGTCTGTGATAGACAACCAAGTGAGTTGCCAGAAACTAGTAGGTGAGCTGGCAGAAAACTAATTTTTATTCCAAAAGACTATTTTAGTACTTTTCAGAAAATGCATTATAGATATCTCAAGACACTACATATATCCCCTCGTCACATTAGAAACACATGTGTTTCTATTCAAGAAATTGAATTTATAGTAAGGAATAGGTACATAATGTTCTGATGTTGAGTTCATTGAGCATTTCTTTACTATCAGTTTCAGGAAACCCAACACCCTCATCTTTAAAGAATGAGAAGTCTATTAATTCTGTGTTTATACTTCTTTCTTAAGGATATTAACAGATGACAAATATCAGGCTAGATTACTCCATTTCCAAAACTTAGACATGAGACCACAACAAATACGTTATTGATGTTGAAATATATGAAACACTGTTCATAATATATAGCTCCTTCTAGCAACAGGTGTCTCTGCCCATGGCAGAGGGATTGAAGCTAGATGACCTTTCAGGTCTCTTCCTACCCAACATAAATTCTATGATTGTGTGATCCTGTGATTTCCATGTCTTTCTATTTATGTCTATCTGTGTATATTTATATATAACTTATCAGTATAATTCAAAAATTATTTATGAAATATTAGAATCTTGTCTTGCTTTGAAAGACAAGCGTCTGCTAAGGAAGGCAGGAGCCTCTCTTGGAATGGAAAATTTAAGCCCCTTCCCTCCAAATTATTATAATTTTGAAATTAAGGGGCTTTCAGGCAATTATATGAGAAATAGGAATAACAGATCTTTACTAGTATATATAACAAGGCAATAATACAGAAATAATGTCTTAACCTGACAGAGTCAGATTATGACCTGACACCCTGCTGGGCACGGTGGTGGAAACAGTCTGATTAGGTGGTGGCTGCAGTCCTCTTTGAGGTGGTTCTGTTGAAACAGTGATCCTGTAGAAAGGTCTGGTACTCCTCAAAAGGTCCAGTGGTGACTGTGTAGCTCTTGTCTGCTGGGCATCCAGTAGATAAGAGATGCTTATGCTGTTCCAAACCACAGATTATATCCAGGTGGGAAGGCTTGGTTCCTCCCCCTGGGTGGAGCGTCTCACAATGGGGTGATGTAATTCTATGAGTCATGCAGTGGGTCCTTGATAGCCCATTAAACAGAGATAGCTCCCAGAGGGAGTTATCAGAGAAGAGTCATGGTAGAGGATAATGAGTACTGCCCCACCCGCTTTAACAGCTTGTGAAGATGATAATAGAATACATACCATTGGTTACATCTTACATTGTCACCTAGGGCAAATCTGTATCCTCATTTTAAGAAAGGATAAATGAAGCATACAGGGCTTAATTAACTTTTTAACCAAACTGTCAGATCAAGAAACATTATTGAACAAAGGTAGATATAATCCTTTCCGATAAATGAATTAAAAGAGAACAGTTTCATAAATTCTAACATGACTCTTCATTAATTCGTAAGTATATCAGTTGGTATGTTATTATTTTCAGGGAGTTGTTTTACATGAAATAGAATGTATTTCTGAGAAGCATCATAAAAATAAAGCAAATATAGGGTCATGGTAAACAGTATAGATCTGTTTTATGCTTATGACACAGACATGCTGAGCAACACTAGCACAGACTCTGCAAAAATATTTGATAGAGAGCTATTATGAAAAACTTTTTGAAAGCAAAAAGTGTTCAGAGGAAAACAGATACGGAAAAAGAATAGGCAGAAACATGAACATGAGATATGGTTTTTATGAAAAAAAACCCCAAACATTGGGTCCTGTGTTTTAAACAGAGAGAAAAGCCACCTAAAATTACATTGCTGGGTTCAAACAAAGTTTTAAACTATTGTCTTTGATCTCTATTTAAAATAGTTATGGAATTGGCATCAGTTTTAGCATCATGAGTTTGAGGAAAGATTACAAACCTATGAAGATGAGTCACTGCCAGATACAGAATTACCTAAATTTGTAGGGTCTTAGAATAGGAGAAATTGATTTAAATCATTCATATTTACTAAGAATTCTACAAAATCTTTTTTGGTAAGTGAGACAGAGAATATTAATCAGGTTAGCTTTGTAAGACCTCAGAGAACAAAACACCTCAAAAACAAATTGGAACCCTTTTTATTCCCTTTGAAATTTGATTAGAGGGAGAGACTGGATACCTTGTAAAACTGTGCATTTTCTTAAAGCTTTCCTGTATTGTAAATGATGACCTAAGGATAAACTTAAACTTCGTGGGAATTGTTGATGAAGCACTGCCATCTTTTGGTTGTACAAATACGGAATATGGAGGAAGGATATATTTGCCACTGAAATAAGGACATAAGCTGAAATAATAAAATTATTACTTTGTTCTAGCATCAGTCTATTCTGCTTTTCTAGATAACTGGCTGCAGCTGTCCACTAATATTCTTCAGTATATTCTAATTTCACCATCCTATCAGTGAAAGTAATACAACAAAATGGCATAAAGATATTGTTGGCTTTAATAGAAAATCAGCAGCCTAGGTTAAAGGGATTTTCTGTAATTTTTTTAAATTGTTCTAGTCTTTATTTTTTCCCAGAACAGATTAGCAAGGTAAATTTTATTACAAACTAGATAAATTTTGAAATTATGGAATATAATAAATACTAATGTAGATGACAATTGTTGTGTGTTAAGAATTATCTAAAAATTAGTTGGTTACAATAAAATAAGCCGTGTTTTTTATTAATAGCAGTACAAATTATTCTCCATTCCTTAAATTATAAATCTAATGCTGATACTCTAAGATTCAGTGCTACGGTAACATTATGTTTCTTGAAAAAGGATTTTTGCCACTTACCTATCTAACAGTTTGTAGAGGACACACTATTCTAAGTAAACAGTACAGCAATACAACAGAATGTTTTCCTGCATGTAAAAGTATTTAACATATTTAATAATTTAGTAGAAATGTGAAAAAATGCAGTATATGCTTTGAATGTGTAAGCCTAGTATGAGATTCTGTTTTAAGATACATAATATTTTATATCAAATCTTACCGTCATATCAGATTTTATCTCTTTTTAAATGCAATATTAGTGTCATAAGCTAATATAAGCAAATTTCTAGAAGAATAAATAAGATTTTCACATGAGTATTAATATTTTACCCCTCAAAAATTATGTTTAAAAACTTATGTCCCACTAAAGTGTTGTTAAATTAACAGTTAAAGGTCTAAAGTGATCAACTGCCTCACCTTGAATGCAAATAGATTAAAATTTCTGCTGGTAAGAAATCATATCTTTAAGCAGTACTTTCGAGCTTGATTCTAACAGAAAGAGAAGGGAATTCTGCCATATGCCTAAGACTTATGATGTGACATTTTTCCTGTTAACTCAAATACGGGCAAAAGTGAGAAGTGCAAAATATGCTTGCTCTGCTAAGGACTGACTATTAGCACAGTTGTATGAAAATTCAGTCAGCATGCAACATTTGGAAGGTCAGAGGCCTGTGATATGGAAATCAAATAATTATCTAATACTGAATGAAAGATGAGAGGCTTTGAAAGTTTTTTTTAAATTAAGACAATAAGCTTCTGCACATCTACTGCCTGAGATAGTGATAAAAAAGCCAGTATCACATTTGGCAGGTTAGAACAATTGTTACTTCAGATAACCTGGTACCACTGGCAGAGAATGTTCTATCAGGTACTATTGGTCTCACCTGCAACTGTCTCAGAAAGTCTGTGTTCTGAGCAGACCAGGCATTTCTTGGCATATCTCATTCTCCCTTCTTGTGGTCGAGCATATTTCTGGGTATACCATACTGGGTCATAACTCCATCCTCTCACCTAGTTCAAGTAATCTCCTTCATTCTTGTTCTACAGTCTGCTCACATGGACACTGTCACAGTCCTGCATGAGGCACTACACGTGCCTCAGGCCAGGGAGCCAGCTGCATTCATGCTACCACTGCATAGGAGCAGACCTTGCAGATAACCATGGGTCAGAAGTAACTCCCTGGGTGGAGTCATTTGACACAATACTTAGCACCTGCTAGCAAGAGGCAGCAATTTCTTCTGCAAACCACATTGAAACAAGTCATGTCCCTCCGCTGGTATTTGGAAATACTACAGTATTTGGAAATCTTTGAATTAACAAAATTATCTTTCCAGAATTTTGGTTAGATATAAACAGGAGAAGATTATATTTATGAAGGACACAGTCTTTCTAAAATACACTAGGATAGACCCGCTTCCATATTTCCTCTAGATGACAGGAAAGAATATGAGACGGTATGAATATGTTTTCATTGCACAGAGAGGTTGGAAGGTTCAGGTCACTAAAAATGTCATGCAGAAAAAATCTGAAAAATGGAGACTAAATTTCAGGGTTTAAATGAAGGCTGAGCAATATCAAATATTCCGAATAAATGAATAACAGACTAGAGTCACATTTCAGTTTCTCGATCTTATTCTGTCAGAATAAAGAAATAGCTAGTCTATACACAGAGGATACTTTGCCATAAAATGTTGCAGATTTTATCACTCAGATTACTAAAATCCATAATTTCTTCTTTAAATTGTTCCACATTGTTGTCTTTACATTTTCTTTGTTTCTTTTTTTTCTTCTTTTACTGAAGGGATACAGACTATTTACCAGAGAATTAAGTTTTTATAAATGTTTGTGAGGATTTAGTGTGCAAAAAATGTTCAGCTGAGAGTTCTAGGGGATATGAATACATGAGGAAATTACAAATGAGTAGTTTAATGAGAAAAAAATAAAAGTGGGAACACCTGTGCACTTTCAGTACTTTTCAGGCTGATTTATTTCCTTCTCAATATGCACACATAATTCTCGCAACATAATTGGAGTAACACCCATATATTTAGTAAAAAAAAAAGTCATGAGTGTTTCTGTCACTTCCCTAGGTATTATCACCATTTCAGTCATACGACAGGGACATAATGAGACTGCTAATAAATCTTCTCTTTTTCATGTATACCTGAGTCTATAAATGAGCAGTCACTTAGGAACACACTTCTAGGTCCTGGTTTCCAGTGCGGAGCTGGCCCAAGTTTCCACATACAAACACATGTGTGAATATTTCTAAATGCTAATATTAGTAGAGCATGCTAGTATTGAAATTGGTTGGTTGTATGCATCAGGACATCACTGTTTTACCATGCAAGAAGTCTACAATAGGAAAAATAATCTTAATTTTTATTAAAGGTTTTAGAAGACAGAACTGAGAAAAAAAGGAGATTAAATACACTTCTAAAACCTCTAGCTCCCAGAACCTGAGAATCCATATTTGCTAATTTTGAATAGTCTTTCGCTAAGCATTTTTTGTTGGCCACTTCACAGACAGGTTGCTGTGCCAGATAACTCTTTAGTTTGTCTCAGCATGATCGTCTTTTATGTATGCATAGGAAGTTCTGTGTAGTTACACTTGAAGGGACAGCAGAGAGCCAAGGAAAATTTGCTTCCTAAGTCTTAGGAGCTGGATTTAACTCTAGTGCATTGGTCTTCTTCAGTAAGAACATATTCCTTAATAAAACTGCTTGAAGTTTCCAATTATATGGATGAGCTACTTCTCAGTACAGAATGGCCAGTACATGCTTTTATAAAGGCATTTAAATTCTTATATGAAAGCAAAAACCTTATGAAACTGAATACTGAAACTGTCATGGCAATATTAAAGAGTGCACAAGGAAGCATACAAATGTCAGTGGTTTTCTCACTACCAGAAGGGAACAATCTTCTTCCCCTATTTTTCTCTCATGCATTTTTACATTTGCAGAGTATCTCTGAGAAATTTTAACTTAACTGTTATGTACCTTATTTTCCTCTTTCAAATCCTCATCCTAGACATGTTAAAGTCAAATAAAAGGCTTTCATTGGCCCCAGATGGCTTGCAATATAGTTTAAAATGAAAAACAATGTCACTTAATAGGAAAGTTAGTGCAAAATTTCAGACATGTTAAGCTTGCTCATTTAAAATATACAGGTAATTTGATGACTTTTCCTAATGATTCTTAAATTGTGATGGAAAAGTTGTTGTGCTCTCCCCACAATGATGGTTTGGCATTTCAGAAAACCCCACAGACCAAGGACCATGGTGATAAGTAGTAAAAAAATTATTTGACTGTTATGAAAAGATGAAAATGCCACCAAAAAAAAGATAAAAGCCTCTGTTCTGCAAAATATGAGAGGATCAGCAAGCTCATAAATAAATAGGTAAGGTTTCTTGTGGAGTATGTTATAAACTAGAGAAAAGAAGGCTTTTAAGAAATTTTGGCAGGAAATAAAAAAGATAATAATATTAGTTACTTAAATGAGACTGGCTAAGTAAAAGAGCTTAAATATGCATATAGAGAAACATCATTTCTCTGTGAGAAAAAATGGGTATTAGTTTTTGTAGCTAAAATTAGAAGAAAATATGGGCAATACTAATGTCCATAAATGAAAGCTTGTTTCATAATTTGTGTCAGGAATATATTAATTGGAGAAGTCTGTTCATTTTGCTTTTCCAATGCATTTTGATTCTTAAAAATTTTTTTCATTATTTGGTCAAGGGTTTCTGGGCTTAGCCAATGTCTCTGTAATCTACTTTGAAAAAAAAAAGGAGATGTTTTTATTTATTAAAAGAAATTATTTATGTATTTAAAGAAAAGTAGATAACCACCAACCTTACCTTTAAACAGAGAGAATGAGACAACTTGTAAACACACATCTTTCCCTGAAAACCTTTGTCACAGAAGTAAAGCCCAGAATGATAAACTTCAGACAGGATGTCTCTGGAAAATACACTGGAAAACACACTTTCCAGGTTTTCAGTAATCCAGATGTCTGAGATGTTGTTCTATTATAGTCAACCATAAAAAAAAATATGTTTCCAAATATGTGAGAATGCAAACAGAGTATTTAGATACCATGGAGTCACGTGCAGAATAATCTGGAGAAAGTCAATCCTCCTTGTAGCTGGTGTTTTATGTGAACTGGCCCTTCAAGATCCTTTTGCAAATTTGTCTAAGGTTACTTCTCTAAAGTAGAAGCAATTTCTAGAGATTCTGTAGTAGCCCTTTACTACTGTAAATAGTAAGCATTCAGCCACCTTATTATGTTTGAAATATTAGACCCAATTCAGCAACTGCTTGTGTGTTGGGGATTGTATATAGTAGCTCTGGGTTTTGTTTTGTTTTGTTTTCCTTCTCAGTAAAAGAAAACGACTCATCAGCACTTAGGCACTTTTTGTTTATTGGAAATGTGACAGGTTTGGGAAGAAATAACTGAGTAAAATCAAGTTAATAGTGTTGTATGCATCTAATACTTGCACTTTTGGAAGAACGGTTTGCTGCTTCTTCACAAAAATTCTGTGAAAAGAATGTTCTGTATAATTACTGGCATTGATTACATATTCACACCTTAGAACACCTCAAGGGAAAGTAAGTTGAAAGAAAAGCATTCTGAATTTGAAGTGGATATGTAGTCAAGAGTAAAAATAAAAGTGAAGCAGACATTTGCCTAGTAGCTAGTTTTCAGAAAAAAAATCTACTTAGCCTTCTATGAAACAGATGGGATATTTGTCTCTCTCTGAAGTAAGAAAATGCATCTGCTTTATTCATCCCTTCTTCTTTTAGGCTTATAAAACATGCCTGTGTGTTAGGGAAGTTGTGAAATAGAAGGTGAATAGGTTCAGAAATACAGAGTAAGAAATACACAGTCAAATTAGAATAGCCCTTTTGATTTCTGCACAGATTTATGCATTAAAATTTGATGGGTGGCTTAACCTTTCACACCCTGCTCTGGTTGCCGGTGTCGTGTACCATCTGTAATCTTACAGCTGCCATTACATAGCTACCTCACTTGTGCATCTTGGGAAGAAAGTTAAGTTTTCAAAAAATCTTCGGTTGATTTAAACACCTATTTTCAAAAAGGCAGGAAATGACCAACCTCTCCACTGAATAAAGTATTCATGTTCAGAGTGAATGACAGACTGCTTTTACAACTCCCTGTGGGATTTGCAGCTTTGCTTTTAGGAAAGTGATTCTTCACAGTGAGATATCAGACATCTCTTGTGTATGAGTATTCCAGGGTAGTACTCACGGCATGAAGGATTCAGAACTTACCACTTCATACAACGCCAGAACAAATTAAACAAGGTGTTTTAACTTCTTTTTTCCAGGGCTTTCAAATGAAGATTGACATTCTTTCTGGACATTGTGCTTTCCCGAAACACAAATTCTTGAAATCAGTTTGGGGATAACAGATTAAATATAAAAACCTACAGTATGAAGAAAAGAACTGATTTTATTTATACATATATATACACTGACCAGAGGATTTCTGACTTCTGTGAACCTTTCAATCTGCTTGAGTGCATAAATTGTAAACTGTCAAATTAACATTTTCCAAACATTGTTAAGAATTCTGTACTAATTAATTTTTTACTGTAAGTTTTGATGCTATTGTTATTTACATATCTATCTACAGAGATATTTATTAAAATAATCAAAGCATTATCTGATATGTAAGGTTCTAGAACTGTGAAGGCTCTTGTGAAATTACTGCATCTAAATCTGGGATCTTCCTTTTAAAATGAGATACAACCATCCTCATAATCTAGACTGTGGGCAAGAAAAAAATTTTGCAGTCTGCACTCGTCCTTGGAGTAAACTTGTCCTAATCTTTTGAAATATTTCGGTATCTTTCAGTCTTTTCAGACTTTATTTTTCAGCTGATGAGGGTTTGTTTATATAGGGAAAAAATGTTGGTATTTTATAGTCTTTGTAAACAGCTACACATAATTTTATTAGAAGTGCATTACACCACAGTTACGATGTTATTCTGACACAACAGAGTTGTGTCACAATCAGATGTTAATTAGAAGAACCTAACTGTATTATACATATAGACCAAAAACAAGCACAAGCAAACCAAATTAGATAACACAACTGTTTCTTGAGTTTCTTGCTTTCCTCTGCAGCTAGTTCATTTTAGAAAAATTGATCTACATCTATTAAAACCAGAGAAATTCACAGGAATTGGAAGTAAATGATTAATTAGTTTATAAATGTTTTTCTATGTCAGCTGTTTTTACCAGTATGGAATGGAAATTATGCTAGAAAACTTTATTAGGTTAACATACATGTTTAAATACATTTTAAGTCACCATACTTATGATACCAAGTTAAATTCAGAGGGCAGATAGTGGAGAATATATGAAATATTTATCCTAAAATACCCAGAAGACTTTTAAAGGTAAATGTTTTTAAAGGAAACTGAAATCTCTAAAACTGTAAACTCATTAACACATATCACAACAATGGAACAAGGAACTTTATCTGATAGGTATGGAAAAATTGAATAACAATACAGCAGAAGAAAACAAACCTCTTACAAATGGCTGTTCAATTAAATCTAAAAATGAATTATACTGCTTTCCTTGTAGACTTTTCATGGCATGTTATTAACAGTGGATACTCTTAGAAAAAAGAGTAAAGAAGCAGATTCTAGAAATAATAAAACTACAAGCCCTTACTTTATCTACATAAGATTAGGTATGCAAATTGTTGTATCCAAATACATACACGACAGAGAAATCATTAACATTAAGCCAGCTACATATTTATATGAGTTCACTGGTGGCCATGTCCTGCGCTCCTTGCTTACAAGATATAAATTCATATATACAAAATTCTGCAAATTAAAGTTCAAGGAAAGGCATCTTCATACAGTTTATGACAAGTGGGAAAACAATCTAAGATAAAGCTGTACTTGAATGCTCTGCTTTTTTTGTTCCTTTGAAAAATATCAATCACTCAAAATAACATTTTTGTGAATATGTATTGTTTTCATTTCATGTTTCCTTAGATTCTGGAGATTAATTAACTGAAGTCTGTAGGTCTTCCTTTACCAGGATAAGAATATCAGTGTATTCTAAGAATTTTTTTTCTCTGTGGCATATTGAATGAAAGATTGTTTAAGTAAATGGATAAATGAAAAGCTGCACTTTCTACTTGAATGTTAGGACACTAACAGGAAATGTGGATAATTTTGCTTATTTCAAAAAAAACCCATTTGAATGAGACAAATCAGCAGTATTTAATCTGGATGGCGAAAATACTATTGAGCTATTGGCTGCATGGGTCTTTCCTCTTCTGATGGAAAAAGCTTTGATAGTGAGAAATCACACTCTATGATGTAATGTATAGTTCCAAGACAGAATAAATTGCAGAAGATATTGAATCTGCTTGGTAAAGATATGCCAATAATTTTTCATAGAAATGTGTTTCCAGCCCAGAGGCTGGTATTGTTACCATCAATGCTCTGTGAAGAGCATCAGAAAAGCACCTGAACAGAAAGGCAGAGGACATCCCAAAAAGTACCAGGACTGTAGCCTTGGTAGAAAGTCTTTGGTGGGAGGGGCACTGGCTGAAACCATGTTTCAACTTTTGAATGAGAAAACTGCCTCTCATTGTTTGCCCTTTCCACGATCAGAAAAAAAACATTTTTAGATCTTTTATAAATGGATAGAACTGCAGCCAAAATTTGTGGATGCATATGATTAAACTCTATCTTAAAATAAATAATTCAGGAAGATCATTAGTATTGACAGGAAAACTGGTCTCAGGCAGAAAACATAAACAGAATATAGTTGGAAGGAAAGCATAGTAAAATAACAAGCAGAAAGTAATAAGATACCATGGAATATCTCCTTTCTAATGAGTCAACAGACAGTATAGTATTTCTAGAAGTCTAACCTGAGATAATGTATAATTTTCACTATTTTCATCTCTGCAATTTTTTTTGGCTTTTATAGATATATTTCCAATGTTGAATGATCTACCTCTACCTCTCTACTGCACTCCCTCCCTTTCTTCTCCCCCCTTACCCTGTACTCTTCTTCTCCTATTCCACATCCAGTGTAGCTTTAAATTAAAGGAAGTTTCATCAAACAGCAAAAGGACAATATCAACAAAAACAGGAAAAGGGGAATCAAGATAGAAGTCAACAACAACTACAAACCTATGCATACATGTAGAGTAGGTGGTAGAATTAAAAATCCCAGAAAGAGAAACTGATGAGAAAATACCCCTTTACAGTTAGGTCTTGATCTCAATTAGGGTGTGTTTTATTTCCCTGTACTAAACTGTATTTCATTTTTGGGGCTATAATCCCTTTGCAAAACAAATCCTACTTTGTTCATTTTAAAAATACACTGATCAATTACATAAAAAGCTATGTTTCTTACAAGAGTTGGAAATCATTTTCTCATGGATGGAATGGTATAAACTGGATGTCATTATTTTATTTTTATCATTTCTAAAAAGAAAAAATACCACCTTGAAAAATAAATATAAATGTGTATAAACCTCAGTGAAGTTTATATAAATCTACATAAAATTATTAAGCAGTATTTTTAGTATTATTAATTCTGAAAGCTCTTTTTATGTTATCTCCTCCTCCTACTGCTACCGATAATTCAAGTGTATTTGATCAGAAGGCTGGAGGCTCTCTCCTATCAAGACTTGCTGAGAGAATTCAGATTGTTCATCCTGGAGAAGAGGAGGCTCCAGGGAATCCTTATAGCACCTTCCAGTAGTAAAAAGGCCTACAAGAAAGCTGGAGAGGTTTTTTTTTCACAGGAGAGTGTAGTGATAGGACAAGAGGGAATGGCTGTAAACTGAAAGATGGTATATGTAGGTGGGATGTTATGAAGAAATTCTTCACTCTGAGGCTGGCGAGGCACTGGAACAGGTTGCCCACAGAAAGTGTGGATGTCCCAACCCTGGAAGTGTTCAAGGCTGGGTGAGATGGGGCTTTGAGCAATCTGGTATAGTGGAAGGTGCCCCTGCCTGTAGCACGAGATTGGAACTATTTGATCTTTAAGGTGCCTTCCAATTCAATGATTCTATGATTCTGTGAGTCTATGATAATCTTATGGGATTTTTTGCATAAGTCATATAACTACACTTTTTTTATCAACAGAATGAAGATAACAGCTAAGGCATGACCAGCTGGCTGTCTGAATGTAATCTTTTAACATGTTGGTCATAGTACAACTGGTATAATTTAGATATCAAATAATCTACATTACCTGATAAGTACAGTATAAATGCCTAACCTAAACACATTTAAGATAGCTCAAGTATACGGCATGTAGTCCAATACTGTAACTGAAAATAGTTCTCCAAAATTGTTGTTTTAATCTAAAGGTCAGGCTTAGAGAAAGCTGTATTTCTTTCCTAAGAAAATAAAATAATGCAAAAGAAGTGAGAGAAAGAAATATATTTAAAATATGAGAGGTTCTCATTGCTATCAGAAAGAGCGGTGTCAGACCGCAGAAACGGGGAGTTTGTGAATGTGAGGAAACAGCCAACTTGCACTTGAACGAAACCGTTAAATTACTCAGTCTCTAAAGTGTGAGAAGTATAGCACATAGTATACAGTAGTAAACTCTGTTCTCTACGTGTAGATACAACAGAATCCAAGATTGTCGGTACTATTTGCAAAGTTTTTGCTCTATGGTTACTATTTTTCATTCAAACTTGGTTATCACAAGCTCCAATGTTTGCCACCATAGGGAAATGCACTAGAGAGTGAATCTGAGAAAGTTAAAAAATGCGACAACTGCACAATACCTACTCCAACAACAATCAGTCAAAAAGAAAAAAGAGCATTCTAGTTTCTGTGTGTGCATAATGTTACATAAACTAATTAAAATTTAGAGTATGATCCTTTCAACATATTTTTAAAGCATTCTTCATCATAGACTAAGAAGTCTCTTTTAGAGGCACTTGTAGAGAATTTGTTATATCGGGCAACAGAAAGCGTCCAACAGAGACAAGGCTGCCCAGCTCCATGCCTTCCAGGTCCAGCCCATGGTAAGGCTGAGCCTGCATTGCAAATAATACATTCTCTGGCAGGGAACAAGTGCCAACATCTCCACAAAAAGTAGCACAGCCCCCATGGGCAGGGGATGGCCACTGCAGACTGCCCGGGAGCCTCTGCCAGTGGCTGCCAGAAGGACAGGGATGCCCTCAGCCATGCTGACAGCTGCGCTGGTCCCCAGCCCCAGCAGCCAAGCCACACTGAGTTACAAGCACAGGACCCCTTATGAGGTGTTGACCCAGCAGCAAACAGTGACACATTTTGGGAAACTTCTCATGGGTATAGTTTATTTTCACAATGTGGAACTTAAAAGCTGTTGCTGAAGCAACAGAGAGAATTTCCTAAGTAGTGATGAAATACAAGCCAACAGAAAAAAATCCAGCAGTGAATTTTTTGTACAAGATTTTTTATTTCTGTGCTGTGAGAATCTTTAGGTGACCTATTAGTAGCTACAGAAGTAGACCAGCAGAAAAAGAGGAATCTTACCACAGAAAACTCACCTAATTTAGCATGTAGGGGTTATGAGAAGCTGAGAAGAAGAATTAACTAAGCAAGAGACATGGTGTGCTTTTAAAGTAAAATTTCATCATGTCTTAACAGAATTAACTGATTATTCTAATGTTGTTCATGAGAGGTACTGGGATCTTGTTATGACAAGAGAATGAAGGCTGAACTAAATTTAATTATTTGATTAATTGTATCTGGCTGCCATGAGTGCACAGAAGTTCACAATGTATGCCAGAACTCTTACTGACATTGTCCATATGATGGCCATACCTACTACGTTTTTCTTCATTGGCATCTTAAAAATAAGTAGTTCTTCATGAAAGGAAGTTACTGGACTAAAAGCATAGGGAAAATCAAAACACTAAAGGAAAAATTGCTAAAGTTGCTTTCTTTACAAAACTAATACATATATTCAAGTTAAAAAAATTCTTACAGAGAAATGTTATCAGTAGTCATATAAACTACGAAGACTAAGAAACTTGAAACTTGTAACTTGCTGACAATTAGATGTCTAAGTGGCCAAAAATAATGAATTGTGGACCCCTTTAGCCACATAGGGTAACTAGGACTAACTGGGAAATTGCCTCAGTCAGTCTCCCCGGCCCCTTTCAAGGATGAACACTCCCTTCCTTACACATATCCCTGTCCCTGTGTTCAGACACTCGAGTTAAGCGCAGATCTAAATGTCACGTCCCTGCCTGAGCCCTGCTGTATCACGGTGGGGGTTGATGGTGAGATGCCGCAACCTTCCAGAAGAGTCCCCAGCCAGGAGCCGCTCAGCACTGTGGGAAACTGTGCAACACACACACACCGGATAGCTGTAATCCAGAAAGGTTGGCAACAAGAAGCAGGGCAGGGTCTCTGTATGGAGGTTCTGCCAGAGTAGTTTATCTATCTGCAAGAAGGGAGTCCAGGGACAAAGACAAGGGAACAATGGAGAGTACAGGGCTTAAGTATGGGATTGGGTAGGGGTGGAGAGAGCACCAGGGCCCAATCGTCTGAGGGTACAGGGATGGAGAGTGGGAGGAGTCGGGGCACGGGAACCAGTGGGGAGATGACAAGGGAGGGACTAAGGACCAAAGGCCAATGGAGCATTGAGGAAAGGAGAACATTCTGGAACAGGCATCTATATGGTAAGAGGGGGTGGGGAGGCCAACGGGCCAACAGGGAACAAGGGATCAGGGTACATTAGCATAATAACACAGAAGATTGTGGGAGAGGCCTTTTGCCCACCCTAACTAAGGGAGAGAACCCAAGGCTCCTCCTTCCAGGGAGCTGTTGTGGTTCGTGTATTGACAGGCTTCTCAGCCTCCACACTGCTGTGTGTGTCCCCAAGCTCAGTCCTGCTCCTGCCCATCCTGATGTGCTGACTCTACTCCCCAGACTGATCTTCGACCTCACTCATCACCTCCCATTTGCCCGGTTGGTTGTGCCTTGGGAGGATGTGCTGCTGTGGCCATCCTGCTCTGCTCTGCTTCTCTCATAGGGTGGGACTGGCCTCCCTGCCCTGGGCCACCCTCCCATCCTCACACTCCTCCCTGTCTTTTATAACTTTTTTAGATGAATCCAGTCCCTTAACACTTATTATTATTTCCTATACTGGCTGTGGCTGGTGACAACATTTCTGAATAAAGCTATTTTTATTCTGAGAGAAAAAAAGTCTCCATTAAGTGTCAAAAGTAAGTAATAGCCAAACACTCTCTTGCAGCTGTGCAATAGCTTTACAAACATACATGAAAAAAATTGCCTTGATTTCTAATCTTGTGATTAGGAAAAACTTAACAAATCTCATTAAAACAGAAGTCGCTCCTGCTCAGATGCCATCTCTTTTATTATAAGGAGTACCGGTTTCTTGAGAAAGCATATTAGAATGATGCCATGTATTTCAACAGTGTGCTGAAATTGAGATAATACCTGAACAAACTGTTTCATTCTGCAGATTATATTAGTTTTTGTGAATTTGAACAAACTATCTGGAGCTCATTTATACTTCTGGTCTGTATAGCATCCTGTGACAGACTTTGACAATTCATAAGCATGTGAAGAAGTACTTGTTTTACAAGCTTTGAAGCTTCCTGTTACATATTTCACTGAATACACTCTAATTCAACTACTGCAGAAAATTACAAATATTCAAAATCAATTCACTTAAGGTAGATTACTCTTTTTTTTATTCACTGCTGTAGTAGCCTTCATCTAGTACTTTGTCCTACTATTTCAGTCTCATTTGCTTGGAAACAATTCCATATCTCTTATCATACTTCTTTGACTTTCTCAGAATCCTATTATGAACTCCATTAGAATGCATCTATTACATGAAGTAATAGTAACTTCAAGAGATGTTTTCAGATGGTTGCCTACAGTAATTTCAAGATTTCCTTTCTGAGTGATAATAGGTCATTTAGAGCTCCCCATCTTGTGCACATGGCTTTCATATATTTTAGCTCTGCACTTGAGATTCTTTCAAGGTCTCCCATCATGTCATTCCTTTAGTCTCTTGATAATTATGTCTCTTAATACTTCGTGTATCCTACTATCAAAGTCAAAATTGATTTGTAGGGTTCTTTATGGCCTGGGAAACTATGCAATTTTTAGAGGCAGTGAAGAGTTTTGAGTCAGGTCTGTGGGTATATCACATTTTTCTGAAGTAATTTAGCCTGCTACAGATGATTAATTTATATTGTTGACTAGTTTCATCAAACCCTTGTTGAAATTTAACCATTAAAATGTAAACCTGGAAAATGTTATAATTCACAAAACTCATTCTGCTGAAACAAGCAAGTTGTATTCCTTCAGTATGTTTCACTGAATTTAAATATCAGTATGACAGGTGCTAGGAGTATCATAAGGGCCTGTTAGAATTTGTCACACCTTTAGGGCATTAAAGTAATCCCATGATATTTTGTGGGTGCAAAAAGATTTTTTTTAGTAATTTCTAAGGATAAATGTAACAAATATAATAAACATAACTGCTAAATACATTTATTGATTTTCTACAGCAACAATAATACAAGAGACAATTGTTTGATGCAGGAATGGTTTAAAATCAATGCTAACCTAAGTAAGTTAAATCTCTTTTATCTTCAAAAGCCATGGGCTAGAATCTAGTTTCTGCAAAGCAAATGAGATGAAAATGTCTTTAGAAAAATCCTGTGCTTACAGGATGCGTTGCTTCTATTAGACCAAGAAATAGCTGATATTAATCCTAGAAAAACAACAAGGCATTTTTCAATACCAAAAAAGCCCACCCAGCAAATGCTAGGTTAATTTAGATGTAAGCATGGGAACTATGTATTGTGTTTTAAAGACAACATAATATAGTGGCATTACATGTGAATTTCAGCCTTTTTTTATCTAATAATGTCTGATAAATTCTACTTTGTTGTTCTCACTCCTTTCCACTCTCTCAGGACAGTGATGATGAAAACATTTTACTATTTTTTCCCTGTAAGATCATCATCTCCAACCATTAAACTAGCACTGCCAAGCCTGCCACTAAACTGTGTCCCTAAGTGCCACATCTACACATCTTTTCAATACCTTCAGGGCTTGTGACTAGAGCAGTTCCCTGGACAGTCTGTTCCAATGCTTGACTACCCATTCAATAAGGAAATTTTCCCTCCCCTGGCCCAACTTGAAGCCATTCTCTCTTGTCCTATCTCTTGCTACTAGGGAGAAGAGACCAATCGCCACCTCACTAGAACTTACTTTCAAGTGCTATAGAGGAGGTAAAATCCCCCCAAGCCTCCTTTTTTTCTCCAGGCTAAACAACCTCAGTTCCCTCAGCTGTTCCTTGTAAGACATGGACCCTTCCCCAGCTCCATTGCCCTTCTCTGGACTCACTCCAGCACCTCAGTGTCTTTCTTGTGCTGAGAAGCCCAAACTCCTGAACATGAAGGGAGCACCCTGGGTGCCTTTCCGCAGTCAGACCACACTGAGGAGTATAATCTCTGTGTCCTTGAGAAGCTGCTTTGGAAAGTTCGTCTGGTTTTTTTTTTTTTCTTCTCAAGCTCTGTTTAAAGGCACAGAAAAGGCACAATATTACTTTTTGGGCATAGAGCATGATAGGGGATACACATGATAGAGTCACCCCAAGACAACAGGATTTAAGGCGTGGCCTCACCAGTGCTGAATGCAGGGGGATAGTCATTTACCTGATCCTGCTGACCACAATATTTTTGATGCAAGCCAAGTGCCATTGACCTTCTTGGCCATCTGGGCACACACTGGTTCGTGTTCAGCAGGCTGTTGATCAGCACCCCCGGGTCCTTTTCCAACATACAGCTTTCCAGCTACTCTGATAATTTTAGTTAATTTTATTTGCATGTATCTTGTGGACAGCTAAAAATTCAGAAGTTAATTGAGTTATATTGATTAATATTATTTTTAAAATCCCATGTAATTATCTAAAAAGAGTCAATTAATTCAAAGAAATTAACATATTTAAAAACAATTATTCTTACACTGTTAGCAATGATAGCATAAGATATTTAGCATCAGCAAAATATTGTAAAATATCTTAGGTAATTTTGTTCTGGTTAACAAATTTGTGCATAGAATTATTCATGTTTTTTCATGCATTTTACCAGCTTTTTGAACACAGGGGTAACACTTACTTTCCTGTCAAAGTATTGAAAATCGTCCCACTAAATATTTCCATCTTTTTACCATTTGTATTTTCAAACTACATACAGCATTTTTGTCTACTACAATCCTCATAAACAATAAGGTGCAATAATATTTTATTCTGTTCAAAATCATGACCTTTTTTTGTATAATATTTGTGTGCAGTGTGTGTGCAGAAGAGAAAATGCAGGCAGAGAAATTCCATTACAGAAGCAATCCCTGAAAAGGGAAGACTGATGATTCCAACTATCCTTGTCTGTTCAGAATAATGTTAAAATGTGGAGTCTTTTGTTTTGAAATTGAGAATAGGAGTAAAATTGATTCTGGACATACTTCTCCTAGAAATTGCTAATTAGTACTCTTACTCTGAATAACTGAAAAACTATTGAATTTTTGCAATGCTTTACTAACCTCAAAGAAAATTAAAATATTTCATATTTTGAGAAAGGTTAAGCAGAGAAGCACTTTTAACTTCATATTCTAATCACACATCATTACTTTCACTATGCATGTTAGATTTGCCTAAATTCCTGATGCACTTTTCTAAAAGGATGTTACCTCTTGTAGGTCTCAGAATATCAGGTAATCCTGATTAATAAAGTGGAGGGAATTTTAACGAGTGAACAGATAGCAACTTCAGTCCTTTTTTCCTGAAATCAATTTATGACTGTCATCTCATTTGCAACTTAGGTGCCAGAAGTGATGTGCTTTGCTCTGTAGTTTTCTCAACCTTGCTACTCACAAGATGATACTCTTATAGTATAAGCTGTTTTAATGTATAATTCAAGAAAGCATGTGGTTGGCAAAAGTTCTTATCCTGGATTTTTAGTGCCTTCTTTCCTATATTTACACTCTTACTGACAGTTCAGTACCTACTTGCTTTGAGTTACGAAGTCATGAGGTTAAAGTCTTAAGTTGACATTTCCAAAGTCAGATGTTCTAGGATTACATTTAAAACTTTTTTTAAAGTGATGCTTTTTACTTCCTGAACCAAGACTGAGAACACAAATTAGGCTTAGAGAAGTCCCTGAAAGTTTGTCTAGATAATAAAACCCTCTATCCTTAGGCTATGCGAGATGAAGTACCACATACTTTTTTATGAAAGCCTGAACGCCTCTCTGCTTTTTCATCTGTACAGTTTTGAAAGAGCTGGTAGATTCAGAATCGTGGCTGTATTGGGGTTTTTCTGCGTTATTTCCCTTCACTCCCTTCAGAAATTACCACCTGAATGTTTTATATAACGTAAACCATGTGTTTTCTGGCTATGTGTACCACAGAAGACAAGAAGAAAGAATTTTATGAAATCATACAAGAATGTGATATTTAGAATCTTATTGTAATCTCAGTAGTAACTTTACTGCATGAGATTCTCAGTAAACATGAAGTCCAGCTGTGTGTTCTAATCTGCTCACTCAAAACTCATTAGCATTTTCCGCTATTACTTACAGAGAAAGGAACTATTTTCATCCTTTCTTGGACTTGAAATCACAGGTGGATTTAAAATTCAAGTAGGTCTGACAGAATCACAGAATATCCTAGGTTGAAAGAACCCAAAAGGATCATCCAGTCCAACTCCTGGCCCTGCAGAGCACCATCCCCAAGAGTCACACCACGTGTCTGAGAGCATTGTCCAAATATTTCTTGAACTATGTCAGGTTTGGTGCTTGTAACCAGTTCCCTGGGGAGCCTGTTCCAGTGCTCAACCACCCTCTGGGTGAAGAATCTTTTCCTAATATCCAAACTAAACCTCTCCTGACACAACTTCAGGCCATTCTCTCGGGTCCTGTCACTGGTCACCAGGGAGAAGAAATCAATGCCTGCCCCTCATCTTCTCATGAGGAAGTTGTAGACTGCCATGAGGTTTCCCCTCAATCTCCTCTTCTCCAGAGTGAACAGACCAAGTCACCTCAGCTGCTCCTCATATAATTTCCGCTCAAGATCCTTCATCATTTTCATTGGTCTTCTTTAGATCCTCTGTAGTCTTTAAACGCTCTATATCTTTCTTATATTGTGGTCGCCAAAACTCCCCAGCACCTGAGGTGAGGCTGCCCCAGTGCAGAGCAGAGCAGGACAATCCCCTCCTTTGTCCAGCTGGCGATGCTGTGCCTGATGCCCCCCAGGACACGGTTGTCCCTCCTGGCTGCCAGGCCACTGCTGACTCATATGCAATTTTCCACTGACCAGAACCCCAGGTCTTTTTCTGTGGCTCTGCTCTCCAGCCTCTCATTCCTCAGTCTCTCCATACATCCAGGATTGTCTCATCTCCAGTACAGAATCCAGCACTTTTACTTGTAGAAATTTATGTGGTTGGTGAGTGCCCAGCTCTCTAATTTGTCAAAGTCCCTCTCCAAAGCCTCCCTGTCTTCAAAGGAATCAACAGCTCATCCCAGTCTTGTATCATCTGTGAACTTGCTCACTATCCTTTTCAATCTTGCGTCCAATTCCTTTATGAAGATATTGAAGAGCACTGGGCCTAAGATGGAGCCCTGTGGAACTCCACTAGTGTTGGGTCACCAGTCTGATGTCACCCCGTTCACTGTAACTGTTTGTGTCTGACCTGTGAGCCAGTTGCTCACCTATCACATGATGTGTTTATTCAGCTGTGTGCTGGCCCTTTTGTCCAGAAGGATTCTATGAGAGACAGTAATGATTGATTTAGAATTGACTTCTCACTAGCATGAATATTCCTCTAAACAAATTGCAGCTATATAATGTGGTTTGAATTTTGCAAAATTTTGAAAACTAAAGATGCAAGACCACAAAATTCTCATTGTTTCACTATCATAAGTCTAGTGCAAGTCTTGACAACATCTCATTTATACTATACTTATAGTGGGTTAAGAGCAAAACATAACCATTTTCTAGTATGTGTCATGAGACAAAAATTTTCAAAGAAAGAATTTCACTTGTAATGAAATATTTATGCTTTCTTGTTCTGTAAACAATTAAATAAATTTTTGTCTTCTATGGACAAATTAACCGAGATTTCAGTTGGATGTTTCTTATGTGGATCTGTATGTACACATTAGTAATAAATACAAAATAATCAGTATTTTCATCTATATTAATATGTAAAGAGAAAGGAAATCCTGCACATACAATCTACTAATGTCACGCATATTGGTTATATGATTAGGCTGGGTAATCTAGATAGACTATTTCTGGAATCTGTATTTCAGAAAAGGTAAAGAAATTTCAGACAGTATGCAGAAAACAAATTAACATCAGAATGGGAGAGGGGATGATTTGTAGACATTAAAAATTTAGACCACAAAAACCCCAGACGCTAATGTTCTTCAGTTGTGGTGAAAGTCCTAATTATGCTACGGTGAGAAAAACATTCCAAGAAGTTACAGAAATACCAATTGATTAATGAGAGAAAATACTTGGCAATCTTGACAACATCTTGGAAGTACCTAAGGAGATTTTTTAATTCTTTCATTAACAGATTCCACCCACAGATCTTTGCTTTCTGCCTTCTCATCCATCCACTCATCATCTGGTCTTTTGCTGAGAGTCAGAAACAAGTTCGTTTTAGGAACTGGTATTTTGAAATTTAAGGCTCTTTGACAGTTTAAGGTTTTATTACTAAGTAACCTTATTCTTTTTTACCCCAATTACACAGTACCAGAGCAGGCACCTAAAGGACTAGAACGTCCATAGCAACTGAGTATAGAGACTTCTCACTGATAGAATTGTACCTATCTTTTAAAAGAACTTAAGAATCTGCTTCTGTTTCAAAACAAAATGAAAAAAGCACTTTTTTTTTAAATTGGTAAACTTCTGTTTAGCAGAACAGAACATAAGAACATCTTTCTGCTCATAGCTCAAACAACAGTTTTGGGGTTTTTTAATGGTCAGCATCCAGAAACATTGTTTTCAAATGCAAGCTTGCAAAATTTGACAAGGTTGAATAAACTCTGAAATTAGAGTAAAATCAGGGATTGATCTTAAATCAATAGAAAGTTTTTATAGATTACGCTGTATCTAGTGACAAGCCACATGATTTTAATATCAAAATCAATTAATTGAAGTTTTGTTACGAGAATATTAATAAAATGAAAGAGCGCTGTAAGAGAAACTTCACATTTTATTCTTAGAAGGCACTTAAAATGTCTTCTCAGCATCAGGAAATGTTAAATTATCTGAAGTGGCTGCCAACAGCATAATATCAAAAGCCTGTTACTCTAAAAGTAAAAACAAACAAATATTCTGTCTTCCATATTCCTAGCTCTATAGCATGCAGGCAGTTATTGCCTTATTTCTAGCTACACTAACCTTGATTTTATCTTCCCTAAATTACAAAAATAGACTGATTATTTTATCAAAAAATCAGACTATTTTTAAAAAGATGCTTTTGTTTTGTTATGATCTGATTAATCTGAACAGAGCAGAGAATATTGGTGAAGCATACCAGTCAGAATCCCCTGGCAAAATTGAGACATCCAGCTTCAAAACTGCCATACTTTCATTTACTTATTGATCTTTCTGTCATATTTACACAAAGATAACAATATTTATTTTTTTATGCAAACAGGAATTAAGAAAACATCGAGAATCAGCCTTTCTGGAGTTTTCCATCTGTTTCAAATCAATATCTTGTTGCTGCAAGGGGCAAAGTAGATTATATAAGTGGTTTTTTGGAAACACTAGGAAAACATTAGTAAAACATAATAACTCTATTTACAATATAAAATATTTATTACATAGAAGTAACAAAAAATTATATTAGAACTGAAGCACAAAAGTTTTAACATCAGCGTGTACTGTACAATGGCTGTGAAAAAAACTCTCAAGAATTCAGGTCACTGTTCTTTCACTGTGTTTTGTACCAAGAATACATTCAACCAAAGCATCAGTTAATTTTTAAAATAATCATAATTATTTTCATATGTATATATAATAATAAAAAAAGGTGACTTGAATCTGTTAAGGAAAGTTAGGCTTGTGTATTTTGTCTGTCTTTTCAAGCATTCTTGGCTGTAACAAAGCATGCTGACAAGCTATAATTTAGCAAAACAGGACATGTCATTCTTTGCATAAAGAGAAGAAGAAGAAAAAAGAAAGATGGGGATTTAATTGCCTGTAAAAGTTACAAGAAGCGTATGGTTTCTGTGAACATTGTGCCAGTCCTCTCAATGAAAGACCTGGAGCATATTTCCACAAGAAGAACATCCATATATATGAGAATTTGGGGGAGGAGGGTCATAATAATACTTTATTTCATAAAGTTTTGAGAAAAGAAGGTGCATGAGTCAATTTGTTCTTCAAATAGAAGAAATGTGCTTTACTAAGTTTGGATTGGTTTGTGTAATTTGATGAAAAATAATTTGATGATTCAGACTAACTTTGAATTAGGGTGTAATACAGTGTTATTTTCTTGGTGTTTTATATTTTATTTCGTTTTGAAAATACAGTCCATTTGGGAGTTTAGAAGGGATAAATATTTTCACTTGTTCTCTATTGCACTTACTTTATTTAAAAGTTGGTTGCTGTTATTGCAGTGTCCTGAAAAATCTCTTTCATTCTTTCATGTCTGATTCTCTGTTTCAATTTTACCTGGACTGACTTATTTATTGAATTTCTTTTCCTGTCTTGAATGGTTTAGTTGTTGGTTTTTTCATCTAGTTGTTTGTTTTCTTTTTCTAGTTGTGATTCACAAGAGACACTGCTTCAGTTTTACATCTCAGCATAAGTTTGTCCTTTTCATTGATTCTGCATTTTTATGTTTGCAATTTCAAAACCACTTAATAAAATCTTAACTCAAAGTCTACACTTTAAAAAGTGGTGAGTCATTTCAGTAAAAAAAGGGATAGACATGCAAACCACAGTTTTTCTGGGTAAAAAATGGAGACATAAAAGAAATTGAATGGAAAATATTCACAATGACAGCAGATGAGAGAAACAGCACCAAAAAGAAAGATCTGAGGCGGTGTGGTCCAAACAGTAATGGAGTCAGACAATACGTTATAAATCAAAGTTTTATTGAGGCAGTAGGAGACATGAGCAGCAATATGCCCATATGGCAACTCAGTCCCTGATAGCTGAGGATCATAAGTGATATCATAGCTCCAGTGGACTGCCAGGGGCACTTGGTGTTTGGGTTATCTGGCCACAACAGCCAATAAAGCAGCAACAGCATTAAAGAGACACAGATACGTGAGCGTTTGGAGATGAAAAAGGTAGATGGAAGAGAGATTTTAGCTTTTCTCGATTAATACGATTGCTCCTATATTTGTCACTCTGAAGTCTTTGGATTGTCTCTATATCCAACTGAAGGCGTCACTACAATGTCTAAGTGTATTACTGATAATTACAGAACATACAGAACATTGGGCACTTCCCAGGACGCATTCATATATTTCATCTGTTTAACATTAACACTATAAAACATCCTACCATATCAAAACAGTTGATACAGATGTTTAGTCAATCAGTCTGTGAAAGCCTTGAAATGATGGTGAAAGTGGGATAAAAGTTGTTCAAAACCAATAATGTCTGGATCAGAACTCTTTGAGACAGAATATTTTGATGTATTTCTCCAGTACCTAGATAAGTGAGTCTATGTGTTATTATAATAAGAAGAAAAGAGTCACCTGGCCATGGTCCCTTATGATTTCCAAAACCTACTGTTTTACATGGTTTTGTTTTTAATCTGTACTGTGTGAATATAAGTAATATTATTTCTTCAAGTTCTTGTCCCCAATGTGATATTTTTGACTTACTTCAACATTACTAGTCCATTCCAAATGAAATGCTGATACTGTTTTATTACTAATAACACAAATTTTTGAAAAACTTCAAGTAATGAAAATATTGATATGTTATTGAATTTTTTCCTGGAAAGTGAAAATGCTGAAAAGGATTTCAGATGAGCATATAATTTACTTTTAATGATTTTGTGTTTTGTAGAAGAATGGTGAAATATCCCGGTCATAATAAAAAAGAAAACATTCACTCGTCAGTCAGCTCCAAGTATCAGTTCTTTCCTTGAAGGATACTGAAGAAAGGTGCTTTTCTTGGGGGAAAGCCTCATGTCATCAGCTCAGCATTAGGGATGACATTTGGTTTCAGACATCAGTCATATCAGTGTCAACAACTGTGAGATCTCTTTGGGAAACATTGCAGACCAAAATATTAGCATTCATTAGTTTTAGACATCAAACAGTTGTTCTCAGAGTCAAAGCAGGATAAGGACGTCAAGGAAAATTTTAAAAAAAACAAAACAAAACTACAAAATTATGTATTGCCTGAATGAAAATGTTATCTGAGAACAAAACTTGTCATAATGACTGTTAATGAGATCATGTACTGAGAGAGAATATAAAAAGAAGTGAGACTAGACTCTAATAATAATTATAAAGGGATTCAAATAGAACATGTTTAAACAATGCAAGGGATGATCCATGAATTAAGTATCATTCAAGACAAGTAAGATCAGCAAAGGCGAGCCCCAAATGATAGCACACACTATCTAACAAGATCTGATAATTAATAATGACAACCATGGCAGAAGTTTCTACTGTTAATAAATAAATCTTATCAGAGACTTAGCTAAGAGGTTGTTTGCAGAGCAGTTTCTCTGTCTTCCTGAGTCAAGACTGTTACAAGACATGGTATTGATCAAAAGCTAAATACAGCAGATGCATTAAAATTTTAGTTATTAATAAATTACTTACTAGGTCAGCAATCATAGAACATGTATAAGTAGAATTTTGTTAAATTTGTTAATACAATGTCTTGTAATTGTTCTTTATTGCATTCTCACTGGAATGTGAGATCAGCAATGAAATTCCTCAGACCTGCTTTCTGAAAGAAGGTCAAAAAAAAAAAAATATATATATAGTTTAAAAAATCCTGCTGTGGCTTTCGGTTGGATCTTTGTTTGAGAATTCATCTTCTTTGAATAATATTCTAAGTATTTACCACTACTCGAATTCTTCTTGATTCATGTCACATATTTTATTCTCAACAGATTTTACAACTAATGTATAGATCAACTTTTATCTGCCTTGCTATAATGAGAAACTATTATTAAATAACCTTTATTGGCTCTTCATCTAGTATACTAGTATTTGAATACAGGTTTCTTTGGACCAAGAGGACAAAAATACTGTTTTCTTACTGCTCTTCCAGACATTAAACTGTTATCTGCTAACCTGTTCTCTGCTAAGAAAGCCTGAAGCATCTAGATATACATTCAGAGACACTAGAAAGGGAAATAACCATGCTAATCTGTACTTTAGCATAGGCACAAGAGTATGCAGTACCTGATACTCATGATAAGAACGTGTACAGAATAAGTAATTTCAGTCCATTTGGGAATAAACTGCAGATGACAGGCAAACTCTGCACAAAGTAGGAGAAAGATTCCTGGCTTTTTTCAAATCAGGACTCTTAGGCATTTAATTTCAGCAATTTTTAGATCATACTTTTTAGCAGTAATATTTTTTTGCCAGAAACCTCAGACTTATTTAAGGCTACTTACATACTTCCTTCAACTTATAGAAACCGATACTGTGTCCCTGACTGGCTCGGTTATTTTTTCCTGATGGTGAAGTTGCTATGATATTTCACTACCTGTTCTACTGTTGTTCTTGCACTTGTTCTAGTATTTGTTCTTGCACTGACTAGTGTTTGGAACAGCATTAGTCACACATTGACATTGATTATCTTAATTTTTTTTTTTTTTGTATTATATTACACCTGGCTCAGTAACATATTCCTAGAAAGCATTTTTTACTGAGACTGGAATTTTTCTCTTCTCAGTCCATAAAGCAGTTTTTTCTTCTGTCTTTTAAAACATCACTAACACCTGATTATGAGGGACCACTCTCTACATGTTCCATTTCCAGGTGGCTTGGGCTGCATTTTGCTTGATAAGAAATGACAAAAATAGGTAGATGGACTTATTTATTATTTGTTTTGATGATACAAATTCTGGTCCTACAGTTGAAATCTTGATTTCTTTAGATTCAGAGAAAAGATTTGACAGTTTTAGTAGAGAGATCTTTTCCATATGTATTTAGTATGGAAGACATTTGGCTGACATACTCTGCGTTAGCTGCCTTCAGCCTTATCAAATGCCTGTAACTGCAGAACTTCCTCTGTTTACCAGGCCTTAGAGAGGCATATCCTGATAGCAGTTGAATGTCTTCAGCTTCGAACACTACTGAAGCTGAAGGGACTTATGAACACTCAGCATAGGATTAACTCTGCAATGATTAAAAGAAAAAGAGAAAAATAAATCTTTGAAGGCATTGAAAAATGTTTACAGTGAACAGTTTACAGCATATACAGTGAACTATTTTTGATTTGTACCTACTTCAAGCCTATATGCGTCATAACCTTCTTAAACATTACTTGAATTTGCATAATTCTCTTTTTTTTATTTCTGAATAACAGTGTAGCAATGAGTATGTATCATAGAAAAAGGAAATGTGATATTTATTCCCTTAACTTCTGCCTTGCAGTTAAAGGGGATCTTGAGTTACCTTTTTCAAAATTTGACACTGACAAACTTGAAGATGTCCAAAGGATTTTTCAACTCATCAAGTGTAATGGCCAAGAAAATAAATTTATTTACAGTACTCACACTTCTTTACAGCCACAGTGGCACTAGACTGAACTACAGTCCTTTTGTAGAGTTAAGAATTAGGTTTCAATTTGAAATCAATAATATGTCATATGAGGTCACTGCTCAGTAATCCCTAGACAGTCTTTCTGATAGATCTGAGTATAAGAGAGCTTCATAGACTTTATCTGGTGATAATGAATTAACTTAAAACTGAAGAACTGATGAGGTATTGTGAACTATAGCATTTAAAAAACTATCTTTAGTAGATATTCCTGTACCCTCTGAGAGACCTTCATCACACCTTCATGGTTTCCATACAGTGCTTGTGGTTATTTGATTTGCTACTTTAAAAATAGTGATCTGGCTTTAATCGAATAAATAAGAGTAAACAAAATAAAGAAAGAAAACAAGTAAAATATAGCTAGAATTCCTGCCGTCTGCCCATTACAGTATCACAAATTATTTTAATATTCATGTCCTATAATTAAGCTGTATTTGAATATTAAATTCATAATTTTAATGGGATTTTGTTCTTAGAATCATTCTGAGACTTTCCTCCTGTTAGTGTGCAACAACCTGAAAAAATGCTGGAACAAAATTTTCTTCCAGTAAACTATATACAATATAGTTTAATAATTTCATTATCTAGAATCTCTCAAAAGATGCTGACCTAATCTTTTTTTTAACATTATCATCTACTTTTCCTTGCCCTCTGACAGAGTTTAATACTCTCTATGTTCTTTTTGATATTCCATGCATGGAGGATATACTTAATATCAAATTTACTTGTTAAAGATAGTTGGTTTTACAGAAGATTTCTGATTTAGCAGAATAATACAAAATATGCTGCATGATGCAATACAAATGTAAGGGTTTTTTGGTAAAATACAGCAATTGCAATACACAGTTCAATCAAATACCAATGGGATTCATATTAGCTATCGCTATAATATGCTCAGTGTAGTGATGCTGGGTGTGTCCTGTGATGGTTTTGAATGGCATAGAGTTAACTTTTTATACGCCCTAAACTCCACTCCTAGTCTGTTTAGGTCAGGTTATAGGGTTTAACTATGCAATGAACCCTTGTCTCTGCTCTGGATTGGATTTATTTTACAGTGTACCAGCTCCATATGGAGACTTATATATGAGCCAGTCATTTCAGGGCTGTACCTGCTGCAGCATAGACTAGTCCACAGCCACAGTTTCTCTGAGATGCACATGTTCCAGTGTGTCCTTGCTCATGGGCCACAACACCTTCAGAGATACACCTGCTCCTGCGTGGCCTCACCCAGAGCAACAGTCCCTTAAGCTGCGACCCTGTTCCAACACATCCATACCCATGGTTGGAATCCCTCTGCAGGTGTTCCTGTTCTGTCTTGGGCTTATTCATGGTCACTCACTTTGAGGTGCCTCCAGCATGACCTCATGCACAACCACTGGTGCTTCAAGGTGAACTTGCTGCATCATGAACTTCTCCATAGCCACAGAGGCTTTGTGATGTACCTTATTCTGCTGCAGTGTGGACTTATCCTTGGACCACAGGCCTTTTAGACATATACCTGCTGCGGCACATAATAACCATGGCCACAGGTGCTTTCAGATATACCTGGCGTGGATTTATCCATGGCCACAGATGCTTCTGGGTCTCCTGCTCCCACATGAAGTCACCCATAAGTCACAGCCCCTTCAACTTAAATTCACACTGAAGATTCAGCCTATTCACTACAGGTACACAGGAATTGCAGCAGAGATAAAAAGAAGCACTACACTAATATATATCAAGGCAAGCCAGCTCAACGTCAAGCATAGAAGCCAGGCAATTTGTAGCTAAACAGCAATAACAGCTATGGATTTAATCTAGGACTTTCTAATCAAATCTGTTATTATCTCAAACACTTTGAGCCCCTTGTTGGGTGTCAAAAAGTACTATCATGGTGTCTCGGTTTGAGACAAATTTAGGAGGAAAACGCTCTGGAATGAACGTCGCCCTCAAAGACAGGTTTTCGGCACTCCCTCCACCACCAATGTCAAAGGAATTTCTTGGATGAAAGTGAAAAAAACTATTTATTTAACAAACAAAGTGCCGGCAGGGCACACTAAAAATGTATAACTGTTAAAATATTAAACCTCCTCAATGCAGAGAAAGCAGGTGGATTTAGAGTTCCCTCTGTAGCTGGCTCGGCCCCTCCTGAGGTCCGAGGCCAGGATGCGGCGTCCCCGCAGCCTCACTGCCTGTCCAGGGGTTTAGTGATCTGGTTCTCTGATCACAGCTAGGCCAAACAGTTCCAGAAGAAGGTGAAGAAATTACTGGAGGATTTCGGTATAGAGTCATAGAGTCCTGGAAAAGCTTTTTGCTTTAACTCACAAGCTGGCTAGAAGCAGAAACCCACTCTCTCCTACTGCAAGCAGAGCCGAGCAATACGGGAGAGTGTGTGTGAGTCCTTAAACATAAACTGTGCTGAGGAATTTTCCTGGATCCCCCCCACTCTTCCCTCGGACCAAGCTTAAAGCTGCAGGACCCATTTCTGGGCAATAAGCAGAGGACAGGGGAATAAAGTATTGCCACGGCACTATATTGCTCGGCTAGCTCAAGGACCACTAGTGCTGGTCACCCACCCACACGAGAGAGGGTGGCAGAGCCTGCTCACGGGTGCGTGGGAGGGTTGGCAAGGTTCCAGCCTGGACTCGCCTAACCCACCGATGGTCAAGGCACGCTGAGGAGGTAAGAACAAGGCAGAGGGAACTTCTGCGTGGGAGAAGAGGAGTGGGTTTTATTCAACTTAGAGGTCACAAGAAGAAGTAGTGGCCAAAAGCCGTTACCAGGTCTTGTTATACCCTTACCAAAGGGTGGGGAAAACATGGAATAACCAATAAGACAGGGACATGGGTTTGAATCTTGGTGGGCGAAGGGTACAGACCAATGGAGGATAGCGTGGGAGGGGAGAAATACCGTGGGCCGACAGGGGCCCAGGTAACCCAGAGCCTTCTGAGGGAAAAACCAAACACAGGGAGGGAAAGGGGGGAGATGGCAGTGGCCAATATGATATTGCTGGCCGTGGAACCGGCCATAACGCACCGCAACACAGTATTATCATAAAATCATCCCAAGACACATGGTTTAATCCCAGCCAGCAACCAAGCACCATGCAGCTGCTTGCTCCCTCTTCCACAGCAAGATATAGGAGAAAATCTGAAAAGTAAAAGAGAGAGATCTTATGCGTAGAGATAAAGACAGTTTAATAGGGAAAGCAAAAGTTGCAAGTGCAAGCAAAGCAAAATATGGAACTCATTCATCACTAACTATGGGCAGGCAGATGTTCAGTCCTCTCCAGGAAAGCAGGGCTCCTTTATGCTTAGTGATGGCTTGGGAAGACAAAAATTATCACTCCAAACACCTCCACTTCATTCTTCCTCTCACAGGTCTTTATTGCTGATGTCATAGGGCATGGAATTTCCCTGTGGTCAGTTTGGATCAGCTGTTCTGATTGTGTCCTCTCCCAGCTCCTTATGTATTCCCAGCCTCCTTGCTGCTGAGGTGGGGTGAGAAGCAGAAAAGCCTTGACCCTGTGTCAGTACTGCTCAGTAGTAACAAAAACATCCCTGTGTTATCAGCACTGTTTTCAGAACAAATGCAAAACACAGTCCCATGCTAGCTCCTATGAAGAAAATTGCCTCTACTCCAGACACACATACTTTCCCATACTCACATGTTCTAATCTTTATCACTAATCTCCAATTATGTGATCTCTAAAAATCCTAATGTAATACTTTGCAAATAATTAAAAGAATTATGATGCAGCTGAAGCATTAAGCAGTCATGTCTTGTATGAGAAGAAATTTGATCAAATAAAATTCACCAAAGTTTGATCCATACTTCTTTTAAGCATTCAAATACATGTATATTTATAAAAAATAAGATTCTGAAGCTGAACTGTTTAAAACTGCTTATTATTAAATCATCAGTGGGTATTCATAAGAAAGTGACAGCTACCGTATAAATCTATGAGCTTATCAGATGCAGGTGAAATAGATAAATTATGATAATAAAAACTTAATTAACTTATTTAACTGCATACCATACAACAAGTAATTAGGAACATATTCAATATCTTTCTCAACTATTTGTTATCAAAGAACAGATTCTTAATTTTAATTATTCCCAGAAAAAAGTTCACAGGTGAAACTGAGAAGGCAGCGGTATTTTTCTGTCACAATTCCTGTAATCCTTGAGAGAAATAGCACCCATTCTGTAGATTTCAAAGGAAGTCGCTTTATGTCACTAATTTATTTGAGTCTTATGGGCTGTGGGCATAAATTAAATGTTCACAAGTAGGCAGACAATTAAAGAAAGAATTTTTAAAAAATGACTAAAATATTAAAATTATTTGTAGGAATAACAATTATGTTTTGCTTAATGTTGCAAAAATTATGCCTACTAATATTTTCTCTTTATAAGACATTAATAATAAATCATTTGGCCTGGGTCAAGGGTCTTTCCTTATATAGTATCAAGTGTGTCTGCATATCATGTTGCTAGCATAAAACATCCACAAAAATGAGAATAAAGTATAAGATTCTTAGCTATAGTTTCTCAAGTGGAAGTCAACATATCTGTATATGTGCAATTTCAGTAAATCATTGTTCTTTCCTAATTCTCAGAAGCTTCAGATTTTTTTTTTTTTGTGTGTTTACTAGGTTTGGGGGCTTTTTTGGTGTTCATTTTGTTAATGAAGCCATATGTGCATGATTACTTTTCTTGACATTTAATACCAGTAAGGTCAGAAAAGCTTAAAAATGAGATTTTCAGCAGGACATTTGGCTTACTCACATTGCTTCTTTTTATCTCCTGAACTTAAAAGTTGTTATGTTAAGATATGTTTTGTTTAATGATACAGTACATATTACCTTCCTTACTTTTTCTATTATCTCACTGTCTCGATTTGAGACAAATTAGGAGGAAAAGTTCTGAGATGAACTTGTCCACTAATGGAAGACAGGTTTTGGCAGCCCCTCCCCCACAGGTTCAAAAGGAATTTCTTGGAGGAAAGTGAAAAAAAGCTGTTTATTTAACAAGCAGAGTGCACGCAGGCTTGAGAAAAAAAATGAATAATATTAGATAATAAACCTTCTCGTTGTGGAGAAAGATGGTGGATTTTTTAGAGTCCTGCTCGGCTTCTCCTGAGGTCCTCCAGAGCCGTGGAGCAGCACCACAGGGCGTCCATCTGGGCTGCGGTGTGGCGCTCCTGGCGATGTCCTGGTGTTCCAGCAGCAAAGCTGAACAGTTCCAGAAGAAGAAGAAGAAGAAGCCACAGTCCCAGGAAAAACTTCTTGCCTCAGCTAAAGAATAAGAAGCTAGCTAAAAGCAAAGAATTTTAACTCTCCGTCTCTCTCCTGAGAAAAAGAGCCGAGAGCTAGGAAAAACCGAGGGAGTTATCTGTGTTTTGAACACAGGCCGCCGAAAGAATTCCAACGGCCTCCCCCCCGCCCCGCTTAAGGGTCTCCTAGGTTAAGGGTCATGTCTGGGCAATAGGCAGATGATAGGGAATACAGTATCATACAGTCACCCCAGGACACTCACTCTTTTCACAGATCTAATAAAAATCTATGCATATCTAAAGATACTTCATCTTAATGAGTCAATCTGATAACTACTAAAATTTCTCATTGCTCTGATGCCATTAATTACTAAAGTGCTACTAAGCAAAACTAAACGTTATATATAGATTATAGCGAAACAATAGTACTAGACATTGTATACAATAAATTATGAGATTTAGAAAATGAAGAATACACTGATAAGACCTAAACTGAACACTAATAATACCTAATATATTTATTCCTTCACATGCCATTCTGTATAATTACAATGGGTGATTTTAACATTGCTACAGTACTAATTTGCTGAAGGCATTGAATAAACTTTGCATAGCTTTAGCTCATGAAAAGTACAAAGCTGAGAATCTAGTCATTAAACCAAAACTAAAAGGGAAGGCTTTCAGAGGGACTAATTCTCTTTAATACTATGTCTGAATAATCACCTAAATCATCTTAACTTAAAAAAAAAAAAGTTTCTGCTGGAAGTTCTGCTGGGTCAACATATCCTTCACAATCTAGAGAATGGAAAATTTATGTGACGTTTCTTTATCTGAGTTTGGAAACAATATTAATTCTTATGCTTCCGTTCTGGTACAACGTCAAAAATATTTATATGTGCATTGTGAAGAGTTCCTGCTTAAGCAGCTAAAGTTTTTGAGTACTTTGTCAATAAGAAAGAATAAACAATCAAACAAAACTCTTACACAAAAATCTTTATTGATTCTGCTGACTTCATTCTCTTCTGGGGATTAAGACAGTAAACCTATGACGTATTAATGTTACTAGGTGCTTTTGAAAAGTAGTAGAACCAGGAAATTACCACAGGTTGTCCAATATCACTGTATCTATGTATTTTCATACAGATATATACATGTACTAAATTTTGAGTTTTTAATAACCTGCTTTCCATTTATATTATAGAATACATGATAGACTGGAAATTATAATCTGAATTTCCATCTTTAGAAAGAAAACTGCAAAGCTAAACATCTACAAATCACTTACATATACTTGTTTACCCAATGAAGCTCAATTTAATTAGTTTTTTGTAATATGTCATGAATGAAACTGCAGTTGCAGTAGTTCTCCTGTGCTTGATTTTGACAAGCACACAGTATGTTTAAGGGAACATTTAATGATATTTATCATACAACTCATATACTCAAAAAGGTTGGACACTACATTTTAAAGTGTATAATGATTTTTAACAATTATTAAGGAAGAGCTAAAAAATTTGGAATATAACTACAGTTTGAAACAGAATTGAAGTGTCAAAAAGGTCAATAATGTATAAAAATAATACATTTTCCAGTTTTCTTAATGGGGAACAAATATACAGTGTGATTATATTTAAATTTGGGGTGTTGTTTTATCATAGCACAACAAAATTATTTCATTCTCCTTACTAACAACAGTTTACTTGTCAAAGCTTTATTGTTTCTGAAAACTAACTGTCATTGCACAGATAGGTGGAGGAGAAAGAATGAAATAGCAAACTGAGCTGACAGCAGAGATGATCATGGACTCACCTTTGCTGAGTACTGGAGACCTGAAGTCTATCACCAGTATTTGCCCAGAAATGCTGTTCCAAGTTCAGATGGATAATATAACATATTAAATTGTTACAGCTATATAAAAACATTGACTGCAACTGTAGTCTTTTCCAATAACTTTAATGTGTGCTTCAAAAGATTCCTTTAAAATAAAAACAAATAAAATTTTAAAATACAAATGAAATTGTCATTATAAAAGTATAGTGCTTTTCAATATCCCCAGAATAATAATCTGTTTAAATTGTGAGCAATAAATTGAAAAATGCAGAATTAATTAATGGTGCTAACAGTATCCATAGAGAAGAACTATGGACATGCCTGAAGCAAGAATTATAGCTTGGTTAAAAACTAGGTTAATGAGGAAATCAGCATTGAATAGCATAGTATGACCTTCTGTGGGAAAGGTGTATCTTGCTCTCTGTGCTGCATACTCGTCAGGAAGCACATATGTTATTCCACCTTATGTAAGCTTTGAGAAAAGAATGTGGAAAGATGATAGCACAGTGGCTGAGTTCCTGGACCACATTTCTTCTGTAATCTTTTGTCTTGTTAAAAAAAAAGTTCTGTTTTACAAGACCAGCAAATGAACCCAAGTTCAGAAAAAAAATTTCATGTTACAATATATATCTGTAAAAATATGAAAGTTTAATGTTAAATGTATAGGAACTTTGTGAGTATGTTATGAACTTTCTCAAACTGTGTAATTAAAAAAAATGGAATTGTGGCTTTATTTTAAACCTCAACATTCAACAATTCCTGACAATACTGTCTGTGATAACCATTTACAAAGTAATCAATTTTATCTCACTCCAGGCTTAAAAAAAAAATCTAATTTGCTGCCTTATTGAGTTGTAAAATGTGTAAGTACCCTGACTAGATTCTGCCTGAAGGTTCAAAATACTTGTAGAAAGCTTTGAATGTTCATGCAAGCACACATACGCACATTTCCAGAATTTATATTTTGACTTTAAATGAGCAGATTTTTTTAATTCAGTATTTCTGCTAAAACAGTAAGCATTGCAGTGATAATACACGGGTGTCTTGCAAAAAAAATGCCTTTCAAATATTTTTTGATACGTTTTGTATGAGCCTGCACTTCTGTATTTGTTAGCTGAGTTGTTTTCATAAAGAACTAGTCTTCAGTAGTTTTCAGTTATATATTTCCTATTCATATTGAAGTAGTATGAAAAAGGTAGGTGTCATTGTGTTTTATCTGTAATTGAATATATCTGTTATTGGATAATACAAATTTACCTAGATTAATACGGATTTTTTTGTTATTTAGTAGAACGATATATTTTTATTAAAATATTTGCTCATGATTCTTAACTTTTTTTTATAACTAGCTTGGCATAAAACCAACTGTGTTAAGCTTGTTGATGGAACTATTATGACAGTAATTTCCTCGAAGTGACCTATTTCATAACACTGGTGTAAAGTATAGGTGATCTAACTTAGAATTCAAAAAATAGAATTATAGCATACCTATCTTCTGCAGTCTACTAGAATCCTCAGACTGAACTCAAGTCTATCATGGAGAATCTAATAATGTTTAAGCAATGTGGTACTGTATGGTACAATTATAGAATGTATATACATTAATATTAGTACTCTTGGGGCATCAGACTTTCAATTTTCCATGTCAATGATCTCTTTTTTCATTAATTGAAAAAGAAACCTCCCCCCAAAAAAACCAAAACCAACAAAAAACAAAACCAAAACCAATCAACCACACAAAAAACACTCAAAAAACCCACCAAACTAAAACACACTCCCCCTTTATTCCTTTAGAAGCCAATAACATTTAAATATTCATTTACCATATTTTTTGTATTTACTTATTGCTACTTTCACAGAAAGAGAAAAGCAATATTTGTCTAGACCAACATTTGAATAATAGGCTCTTGATATTTGAAGAGGTACTTGACTTGTATAACTGCTGGCAGACTATAAAGCAGATTTAGACCTTGATCTTTTATGTATTTAAGCACATACTTAGTCCATTAATTTCATTAGTGCTACGTCTGCAAGACAACAAAATTTAATTGCTCTTCATCCAGCTTTAAGAATAGTAAATTTTCTTCTGCCTTATGCATTCTTTAAGTCTATTAGGTCTATCTGACATAGATAGCACTACATCAAAGAATACTACCCCAAATGTAAATAGTGGGAATCTTTGTTTCCATGAGAAGCATTGAATTGTGATACACTGCCTTTGAACAAAGTTATAATCCAGTTATGTCCCCTCCCGTGTCAGGGATATTGGACCAAATGATCTTTAGATGTCCCTTCCAACCGAAATTTTTATATGATTCTATCATAAATAATACAGGCAGTTAGAAAAAGAAAAGGATTTCTCTTGTGGCTAGAGAGAGAGGAAAACCAACAAAACTTCTGGATGCAGAATCCTCATGTAAAAACTTATCAGGGTAATTAGTGATGCTGCTAACAAAATACCTGTCCTGGTTAGAGAGCACTTCCTTTTCCCCATTAACCAAATGACTTTTAGGTTACACATTATATCTCTGACAGTAAAGCCACTTCCATGGTTAATTGCTTAAATTAATGCATAATTAATGGCTGGTAATGGGTTTATGAATCAACATAGAAATAATACTGTAGCAACATGGACAGATTGCCTTGTTAGGCAGAGTGTAGTTAGTCTATGCAATATATGTTGTTTGGCCTTTGTTTTTGTTGTTGCTTTTAACTATATTAAATAAACTATTATTTTCTTAATATATTAAAGAATTTAGCCCTTCTAGGAACTACAAGAATGTTTTATAAGAATCTTAAAAAGCTTTCATTCTAAACACGAAGAGTATGACCACCACAAGAAATAAACAAAACAAGCATGTGATTGAATTGTTGCAAAGTGTTGAAATTATGCCATAAAGTATATAGTATCATTTACAGTTTAATGAGTTTATGTTTGGTTTTGTTTGTTTGTTTGTTTTCCTTTTTCTCCTGAATGTTGCAACAATATTGACTGGGAAAAAAATAACATTAACATGACTAAGACCTTTCTTAATTTATTTTCTTTTATATTTTCTTCTGAATTTCATTTCCTCTTCCTTCTGTTAACGTTCTTTTTTAAGGAAGAGGTGCCGAAGAAGTAAAAAATGGGATGAAATCATGAGTTTCTTGGATTAAGGAAATTTTGCAAGTGGTTTAATGGGATTTAGGCAAGGTAAAATGTGTGCCATAATTTTACACGTTGTTATTATTTAGGATCTCTCTCTCTGTGTTGCAGCTGGTTGAAGACAGGAGAAATATACATATTTTCAACTTATTTTATGTGTCTAATCATCCTTTACTCTGAAAGGCTCTTTTTCATTGGTCAGGCACATTAGCTGCTATCAGCCAGCTTTTTACTTCTAGAAAGATTTTAATAAGAAATTCTAATAAATGAATTTCCATCTTTTATAAACTTATAAACCAATCTTTTCCTTAATGAAAACCTAAAGTTTACTGAATGCTGAAATACCAAATGAGGAAAAATAAAACTGCTGATGTTCTAATACTGAAATATTATATATTAATGCTGAACATTAAATGAAATATTAACATTTTAGGGTGATGGAAAACCTACCATTAAGTTAGAGAGGTTAAAGTATCAGATTTAATTAGATAGAAGGTCTAAACTGAAACAAACAAACACAAGAATTAGCGTTCATGATTTCTTGCTCATGGTTTCGTACTTTCAGCTATCAGCATGAGAAAGAATAATCTGGTCTGATCTCTGGTATAGAATTTTAAAAAAAGAAAAAATGTTACGTCTATTTTCTTCAAGATTAGAATTTTTGGTTGAATTAAAATGAATCTCTCAAGGCACACTTCATCTGAAATTGAAGATTAAAAATTGTGGAAAACATCACATTATTACTCAGACTGTTTGAATGCTTAATTATGCTAATTTTTAATATCATGTTTATTTTGAATGTGAATTTGTCTCATTTCCATACCCTAAAAAAATCCTCAGTCAAATAAAAGAGGCCACAAATTGAACTATATAAAATTGACTGACATCAAGTCACCATTTAACCTCTTCTTGATAAATAGAGACCAAACTCTTAAAGTTCTTACAAGCAGTGTGATCTTTTCAGAATTGGAATATTTATTGGCAGCTATTTCTGGACACTTTGCAAGTTTTATTTTTTAAGATGAATCAAAAGAATTGAGAGTTTTCAACACTAAGTAACATCTGTCTAAGCTATCTAATATATCTAATGCTATAACATAGTAAGATAAAATCTATCACAGTTTTTAAAGACAAAAATAAAGCAGAAGAAAAGGCCATAGAAATAGAGAGAAAGCAAAGTTCCAGATGTTATAGGTCAGAGAGTTTTAACATGAAGGACTTTTGAATTTTGAGCAAGGGAGATTGGAGATTATGCTATCAATGGAAAAAGCTATCAGCTAGAAATTTGGAATCCAGTAAGGTGGCTCTAGGTGAGATAACTACTAGAACAAGTGTACTCTGGCTGTAGTTTGATTAGACATGGTAACAACTTACTGGCTCAAGAATGCCAAGGATACCAGATGAAATCTATAAGCAATCAGATAACTAAAATCAATGATCTCCACTAAAACTTCCATGTTATTTTGTAGTTTGTCAAAGGACTGACTAGCTATATTAGTGTTTGTATTGTAGCCATCTCATGGAATTTCACTCATGGCTTTTTGATGGTCCCTAGCCCTTGCTCTGTCAAACTGCTGTATGGTATCAGTTTTGCAGAGGGGAAGCCGTATGAGGAGCAGCTGAGGTCACATGGGCTGTTCAGCCTGGAGAAGAGGAGACTGAGGGGAAACCTCATTGCAGTCTACAGCTTCCTAGTGAGGGGAAAAGGAGGGGTAGGCACTGATCTCTTCTCTGTGGTCCCAGTGACAGGACCCAAGAGAATGGCCTGAAGTTGTGTCAGGGGAGGTTTGGGTTAGATATAAGAAAAAGAGTCTTCACCCAGAGGGTGGTTGGGCACTGGAACAGGCTCCCCAGGGAAGTGGTCACAGGACCAAGCCTGACAGTGCTCAAGAAATGTTTGGATAATGCTCTCAGACACATGGTGTGTCGCTTGGGGCTGTCCTGTGCAAGGCCAGGAATTGGACTGGGTGATCCTTGTGGGTCTCTTTCAACTTAGGATATTTTGTGATTCTGTGAATTCCATTCATTCAAGGAGTTATTGATCTTGGGCAAGACATGCTCCATTGGACCTTGTACTTACATCTTGAAAAGTCTGTATGTTAGCATGAATGAATGCAGTAATAATTCCATCTATATAATGACTGTATGGGAAATGTGCTGGAATACTCTGGGTACATACTATACCTGGATACAGTTCCTAGATATGCTGAGCTGGGTATGTTTTACTGGACATCAGGAAAAATGTAACAGTATTGGGATATTCTGGAGCTATTATGTAACTTTCTTATAGTTTCTAATTTCCTGGAAGTAGTTGCACGCAACCTTATTACTTACCAGTAAAATTACAGTCAACACTTAGCAGATGCAGTGTGTTCTAGCAAATAATGTTTTGCCAGTACTAAAACAGGACTTAAGTTTTATTATGACATGACAGAACAGAGTCTCAGTTTCACCCAAGCCTGCCTTGGTCTCAGCTGATTTTCACCTGTTTTCAGAACTGGCTGCTGTCCAGGTGATCACTGCCAAACTTCAGCTGTAACGTCTGTGAATGCCTCCTGCCGTCAGGCCTGACCAAGTGAGGAAGTCACTACACAACAAAGAATTGTCCTTTTTGTCAGTTCATTTATGGTGAGCTGTTGTGCAACTACCAAAAAATCTGGGGAAGTTGGAAAGTAACAGGCTTGCAGTCCACTTGGAACATATAAAAGTATACCCAATTGGACTGTGCTATTGTTGAGAAAGAAAACATGGACATCATGGTTTTCCCATCCAAAAGCTCAGGTTATTGAATACTTCTTATAATCCCTCTACTCTTTTCTTGAGAAAGATCATTAACTTTGTCATCCAGAGGAACACTGGAAGCCATAACATAATACCGTAGAAGGTGGATAGAATAACTTCTTTTATAGGCATTTTAGGCGGCAATTAACAAGGATTTTCTTGTTATTTATTTGGGCCATGAGTATTAGTATTGTTGTAACTAGACAATATATCTGCCGTGTTTTGATTAGATTGTTAAGAGTAGGCTAACTGTAAATCTTTCACTCCATGTATATGGTATATTCCTTTCACCCATAATAAGAATCTGAGAGTGGTACAGTAGAAATGTTCATTTTGTGGCATATGACACAATGAAACATCTCATCAGAGATTTACCGGAATAGCACTTTTTCTAGGCTGAAATAGTACAATTCTGCAACATTTTCAATATGCTGCTCATTTCAGTTCTTCTCATGAACCAAGTCACCCTGTTGAACTTGCAGTCAGTCAACATATCTGGCAGTGTAGCAGGTACTGTTAGGAAATTCTATTAAAATGACTGACAACAAAAATATGATATCCAAGCTAAGGGCAGACTTCTGACATATGAGCTTAATGAATGTTAAAGCAAAAATATAGTTTATTCCTAGACTTCTTACACTAAACCCAAAATATCATCTATAAAATTCTAATATCACTGCTATGTCTGTGTAAATAGAAGGCTACTGACAAACAAACCACATACAGCTGCTTTCTGTGAAAACTACTTACCTTGAAAGCTGAATGCAGGAGCAGCAGGGATCTTCAACCTAAATTCTGATTTTCCAGGAATTACTACCGCTAGCAACAGGAAAAGCAAGCAGCTGCTTAAAGCCTACTGGAATATAATGTGTTGTCTGCAAGGTCCATGCCTACATCAAGTGTTTGATATATGATCATGCTAAGCCAGCAGTGATTCTGGTAAACTGGGCATGTAACTGTACTTTGAGTGACTTCCATGGATCAGCATGTATAGACAGGATCTCCAAGCAGAAATGTCGTAGTGGTTTCACCAGATGATCTAGATATGCAAAGATTAACCTTAGCAACTTGACAAATTTATAACCTTATTTTGTATTCTGTAAGCTAAAGGGATCCAGACACTGAGGAATTAAGAAAAAAACTTGAAACTTTAACAGAAAAAAAAAGTGTGAAGGTGAAAACAGTGTCTCGCAGTAGAAGGAAACAACTCTCTATGAGGATGTAAGGACTGATTTACATTGAAAGAAACAAGCAATTGAACAAAAGGGCTCTTAAATAGTGGGTGTGCTGGAGAGAAAGAGAGACCATACATACTTACATTGACAGAAGCAGGACATGGCAAATGTCTCAAAAAGAAAGATGTCTCAAGATAGCAAAAGAATGTCTACATCCAGTATAGATACCATCGGAAGAAAACTTTAGCCTCAAGCAAGCAACAACTGAGGTGATTGAGAAGTTAACCAGGATGTTATCTGTGAAAGAAAGTCATTTGCTTGAGACAAGAAATTAAATTATGTAGAAACAATCAAAAAATCCCCAAAAACATGAATTAGTCTCGTCAGGTCCTCACTTAGAGGAAATAACGGGAAAATCTGTATTTGTAATAATGAACCACTCTGCATATGAGCTGCTATGAAAAATGCTATTCTATTTTTATTTATTTTCACCCCTTGCTGTATCACAGAATGGTTGAGAGTGATGAGGCACTAGAACAGGTTGATTAGAGAAGCTGTGTCTGCCCCATCCATGGAAGTGTTTAAGACCAGGCTGGATGGGGCTTTGAGCAACCCGGTCTAGTGGAAAGTGCCTCTGTCCATGGCAGGGGTTTGGAACGGGATGATCTTTAATTTCCTTTCCAACCCAAACCATTCTATGATTCTATGAAATATTTTCCTCAGAATACATTATATGAATGGAGAGCATTCCTTGCTTAACCACAAGTTCAACATTTTAATGACCTGTTATTCCTTGCTATTATGCATGCAGGAAGTATTCAAAATAGTTCTGTGTGCAAAAGCTCTGCTCCAATTTTAGATATAAATGTACATATTGATTTACACTTAACGAAATACTAAATATAGAAAATACTATGAGAAGAGTAAATTATTCAGAGTAAATTTGACAAACTTGTATAAAATAAATAATGCATTGTAATTCATGGAAACACAGTTGAACTTTATTCAGAAAATGACTGAATAATCTTTTATGAATGTTAATATTTTCTACACTGATATCACACATAAATTGCGATATTATGAGCCTTTTAAAAAGTGGTAATGGCCATTTTTAATATTACTAAACAATCTTAGCTTGACAGCTTTAATGAAAGTCATGGGAACAAAATAATTTCTGAGAGATACATTTTACAAGAAACAGGATTCAAAGTACCCTGACATCATTACAAAGTTCCCAAGGCCATGTGTCAGGCCATGTGTTGATACGGTTACCATTTTGGGGGATTTTTTTTTTTACTAGAATGGGTGGTAGCAAGAAAGACCCAGACAGGGTCAGTAGAGTGGTCAGTGAGATGTAAGGCGTGTATGTATGTGAATGTTCTGAATAAATGTTCATGCTACAGCAGTGGCTGGACCTCAAGAAAGAATGAAAAATCTCTGCTACAAGCTAAAACAGCCACTAGAGGCCTTCATTTTTTCCCCCCATTTTTCCTCAGTCCTTTGGCATTTGTGGTAAGCTTAAGAGAGGAGAAAACATTTTTAACTACTCTAAGCAGACCAAAAGAGAAATAAATCTGGTCTGAAAGATCTGTTATGTGAAGGTGTCCTACTCTGGACTGAAAGCATTTCCATGTATTAGCTTTGGGATAGGAACTAAACTGTGGAGAGACTAAACAGAGTCATATTTGTATTGCTCTGGTCTACAGTGAGAACACATCCCATTAGAGAATTTATTTAAGACTTTATTTATTTACTTATTTAATGCTGGGGATAAAGCAGACAAATGAACCTTTTTTTACAAGTTAATAAAAAAGAGTCAGTTAAAAACTAGGAATGAAAGAGAGGATAATATTCATCAAACATGTCTGATGTTTGTTTTAAATAGTTAGAATTCTACATAAGATTATTATAAGAGTAGGAAAATGAATGGAAGAGAGTTACTGAAAACACAGAAATAATTCTATTTCAGGAAGATCCTGCACTGAATAACTGGTCAACAAGACATCATTAAGTAAAACAGTATCATGCAAAATTCCACTATTCTTATTCTGCTGTGGATATGCACTTTTGACCATTATTCTGGTCTCAAAAGGTCCTTGGCTTAAACTGCTAGAGCTAGGCCATGAGTTTATTCCACAATGTTTATACTTGTATATAGGTAAGAATTAATTGTAATATATAAGGCACAGGTAGGTCTATAAACTTGATACCATAATGCCTAAATTAGAACCTGAAACTCACCATACAGTAAATGAAAGATGCAAAACAATAGTTATCTATGTAAAGAACACTTTAATATCTCAGTTCAAGTATCATAACTGAGCATTCATCCATAAATCAGCACTATATTCTAGTCTCAATTGGCTTTCAAACCATGATGGAAGTCCAGTGCCATGTATTTTATGGAGCTCTACTAGTTGGAATATTTGTCCAAGTAGATATTAAAGCCAGAAATGTCTCAAATTTATGTCTGCATGACTAGCAGCATACTCTACAGCACTCAAACAGCTATCGGTATGTCAGTTTTAAATGTGGACATGACTGAATATAGATGCTTACAATTCTCTAAGCTTCAGAAAAAAGTAGAAGTCTAGGATTTTAAATGCTTCCACAGCTTGTCTATTTACAGGTATGATTTTGTTTATGTTTACATCAGATTTTTATCTGTGAGTCTAAAGTCCAGCTATAAAATACCCTGTGCCCATAACTGAATTGGTTGAAAAAATTTGGAAACCTTTTGCTAACTGGTGCGATTTTGCTGACATCAAAGATTCATGAATTTACTGTTTAAATTTCATGTAAGTATATAGGTTCAGATGAGTACCAATTTTTAACTGTGAAAGTTTGGCTCGCAAACCTCTTTCTAGCTGGCTTAGAAAATCGGTGTTTCATTCAACTGAAATGACTGTCAGACAGAGTTGTCTTTTCTCCAAGTGGTCATACACTCAGGTAACGTGATATGTCAGAGCATTTTTTCTCATTTAGTAATTAAAGAATTGTTTTTTTATACAGTGATGTCCTATCCAGCTAGCAAAATTCTTTACACTTTACAGTAATTTCTACACTCTAATAAACAACCTAAACATACTGTGTCAAGTAGCCTGCCTACATGCTTGACATTAAACAAATGCTAAAGTGTTTTGCTGGCTCTTGCCATAAATGACTACATAAGGTACAGTCAGGGAAGAACCATTTGTTTCTGAGATATATGCTCTGAAAGACTTCCCGGAGACATGCTCGCCACGCAAAATGATTTGAGTTAGAGACGATCAAACCACAAAAAAAGGTATACTGCTTTTCTAACATGCACTGCAAGCTTTCTTTAAGCTCCTAGTATATTACCACATTACTGGAAGAAGATCCTTGCTGGTACCTGGCTTAGATCCTTGTCTTGATTTGTAAAGTCTTCTGAGTCTCTGGCACTAATTCTGGCTTAGTGTTAAGATGCCTAGTCATTTAATGCAACCTCTTTTATGTCAGTGCACATGTGCTTGGCTTCTGATGAAATATATTTTTTGGTCAGACTTCTTTTCCAAGACACCTTCCACTTGAAATATTTGGCAGCTGATTATTTCATTTGGAGATACTATGACAATTAACTTAATAATAGAGTATTTATAGGAGTGAAAGAGCAGTTTTTCCTTCCTGTGTCTTAGAGTGATATCAGCAATCCAATCTTTTCAGAAAAATAATTTTCATTTATAAATCCTGATATTCAGCTGTTCAATCTGTATCTGATCCTCTCTTAGGAGTCCAAGATGTCCTTAATTTCCTAAAACAAATTTGGGGCGTAAGTTACACACACTCTGCTTTATTTTTTTTCTGACAACCCTGTGAATAAAAATTTGTAACATTGCAGCAGATCAAAGAATCTGGTAGTGCAATAATGTTTCAACAAAAATGATGTTTGGTCTAACATTCTTGAAGAGAGTGTTAAAAAGGAAATTGATCAAGATAAAAAGCTTCAAAATATTAGGATAAAAGGAAAAAGACTAGTTCATTTGAAGTTTATACACCTAAAGAAATCTTATTCAGAGTTTACTTATTACAAATAAAGGCCATTTATTACTGCAGAAAAGTGACTATTATGAATCAAAGCAAAAACTTTTCTTATATGAAGTGAAATGTTTTATTCTAAAACAGGTAAAGGCTATTAAATATATGAACAAACAAAGTCATAAGTTTCAGAAAAATCCTAACTATCTAGATGTAACTTTAAGTCACTTCAGATATAACTTGAAAATATGAAGGAATTTGCTAGTACAGAACTCATTAACATCAGAAAATTATTTGCTTTGGCTGTACCAGACACTACATGCTAAATGAAATAAATTATTATAAAACAGACATTGCAGAAAAGACTTCAGGAAATTTTAATTTAAAAACAAAACTGTCCTAACCCAAACAATTCATACGAGCATGGGTTGTTACATAAGAGTTTGCACTTTGTCATATTTTATTAATTAAACTTTAAAAACCATCTGTGCAATGTTCTTAGCTAACGTAAAATAAAGAAAAATAAACATAATTACTTATATGTAGGTTCATAGTGTTTGTGTGTATTTATAGTACAAAAGGGAATCATTAATATATTACATAGGACTAGAGATACTATAGCTATCAAGATCAAATAGGGAAGCTAAAATTTTGGATGGATGGATGGATGGATGGATGGATGGATGGATGGATGGATGGATGGATGGATGGATGGACAAGCATTGTTGAAAACATACTCCAAAATTTCTCATCAATTTTCAATACTTTAACTCCAGCTTCCCATTTCTTAATGTTATTTTTTCTATAAAACCTAAGTCTTATGTAATTCGGTTACATATATTGTACCTGCATATTCCTCATGCTTTTTAGATTGTCTATCATTAAATATAAAGGGGGAAAAAAAGTAGATTCAGAAAATTAAGCCTTATTTCAAGTTTGCCTCTGAGAAGCGAAAAGAAGCTTTGATAAAATCTTCGGATTTCGCCTAATTTATATACCACAGAAATTCCTCAATAGACACTTTTCTACAGTTAAAACTACTTTTAAAAATTTGTCTCTAATCTTTGTGATGTTCAGGTGGTGGTGGTTTCTTCATATATGTTTTCTCTTAAAAAATTTTAGGACCAGGAAAAGTTATTGACCTTTGACTCTTATTAAATCTAGATTTTATACAACACTTAGCTATGGAAAAACTGATATTTTCTTAAGTCATGTTCTGTGACAGCCATTTTGAAGAGAATAATAAAGACTCCTTATCAAAATTAAAACATGAAGACAACTGGTGAAAATGCTGAATATTGATAAACACAGCTAAAATTATCTACACGGACAGAATACATTAATCGTAGTAGCTTTCCTTGCCTTAAATAGTCCTCAGGCTGCAATGAAATACGTCACAATTTTTGCCTACATATCGAGTTCATTACTTATGAAACGTTTGGGTGAAGATTACAGCTATTAAATTAAAGCTGTGTTAGTGAAGTCTCCACCTTGTCTTGCATGTGACATTTGAGCTTCAGTGGCTCCATCAGCACTTGGACAGTTGGAGCTCTTTCCTTAGTCCTTCCTCAGCATCTTTGAGAGATCCCTACCACAGCACAGCCTGCAGCTGGATGGTCACACAGTTTGGGCTGCTCCCAGACAACATCCAGTCCCAAATTTCCAGTATTTCCTTCTAATGTTAACTCTTCCACATTTCAACTAGCACTGTAGTTCAATCAGTTTTAGAAAATATTGGTCTAGGTAATAGTTTAGCCACAGTCCAAACCAGTATTAATTTTCAGCAATATTGTTCCACCACTGTAGGGCACTGATATTCAAAATCTTATCATCTTATCTTACATTAAGGTGGACAGAAAGGCTAAAGGCACAGAACTGGCTAAGGGGTGTATGGATGAACTAGAAGTTGTGCAAGTTTTACATCCAGGTAGAAGAGTGGTTAATGTCAGGTACACAAGATTTATTTTTGTGCTCGGAGTAAGATACCTCCCTCATTCTGGACATTCTGCTTTCACCTCCCAGTCTGAGTCCACCTTGGCTGTTCTCTGCACGGCTTTGTCCTCAGTACTCTGAGAGAGTGTGATGCCAAAGTGACAGATTTTTTTCCGATGGTACTACTCCTGCCTTTTCAGAAGTCCCTATTAGCTCAACATGTTTACCTCCAAGAGAGGGATGAACTTTCTTTTAAAGATGATTGGCAATATCAGTGAAACAACAGATAACTTATTCTTAAGAAATTTTTATTTTAAAAACCTTGGTCATACCACAGATGTCACACCAGAGATGACCTTTTATTATAGAATAAATCATCACCTATTTAATTCATTAATGTTCTGCTAACATACATCCAATTTTTTATGATAAACATATACAATCAATGCAGACATTTTAGAATGATCAGAATTACATGTATACAACTGAATGATTAATTACACAACCAGTGAAGAGAGATGAAGATATCAGTTAATGTATTTTACCATTTATTCATGCAAAACATAAAGAAATTTAATTTTTACTTTTTGGTTTTTTTAAATACTTCAGGGAAAAATTAAAAAAAGAAGCAAAGAAACTATGGAGAAAGAGGCAATGGAGCTTCTGTTACTACCCAGCAAGAAACATGTACAGGCAGGATAGAGGCAAAGTAATTGTACAGAGGCAAGTTATTTCAGAATCACCTTTTGGCTGTCTGAACATTTAAGAATTCCATTAAAATGCTATGAATTCTAATAGTGGGAGATTGAACTGATGTTATTGCATCAGACAAAGAAGGTGTTGTGGAAGTTTAGGCTTCAATTTTATGCTCAAAATTTTCTTATAGATAAAAGAGGAACAAAGAAACATATAAAGACAAGAATTTATAATTAATATTTGTGACAAGTTGATGATTTAAATGTAGAATTACTATTAGCCAAGATGCAGCTGTTACAGAAAAAAAAAAACAACAACAAAACAAAGGAAAGAACACCAGTCTTACAGACAAAATATCATTAATAATGCCACAGTTAAAACGGTTATATACACCCTTTAAAATGTCTATGCCTTTATCCGGTGTTATGGTCAACCTTTCCCAGCCCCTTTGGAGTCAGGAAAAAATGAGTCACCAGGCACATCAAGACAAGTTCAAACAGAGCAAACCTGGCAAATCTTCATCCTGAGGCCTTGCAAACTCAGTACACCACCTGTGGCCTGTAACAAGCAGAGGCAATATTCATAAATAGATAACGTATAATACACGCAAAATAAATACAATAAGCCTGGGAACAGAACTGCAATTTTCAAACGAGCATGTAGAAGATTAACCGTTCAGCTTCTTCAGCATATTTTCCCTGCTGTGGTTCTTCTAATCAAGTACAAAATGCAAACCCTCTCCTGCTCCCTTCTTTTAAGGAATAAACAGCTTGGGAAAAAAAGTACAAATAAAACCCAGAAACACTCAGCACAAGAGCACCTTAATAATACTATGTATCACTGAAGATTGTATAACTTTTTGTCTTCTGATTCAATAACAGCTCTTGCCAAATCTCCAATAATGTTGAGAGTATTTGTTTTGTTTTGTTTTTTTAATTAAAGAAGTCAAGTGTCTTTCAGCTTCTAATTTTTTAAATTAATACATCAGTGTGAAATATGAAATTCAACAGAAAATCAAAAATATTCTTGCCAAGCAACTAACAACAGTCTATTATGTGTTTTATATATTTTAGACAAAACTCCCATGTTTTGAATTCCCTAAAAAAATGTATTTATATTTATAAAGTTCGTTATAAAAATCCAACATTTCTTGCTGGGCTTTTTTGCTGTGGTTACTTACATTTTCACATTATCTCAGCTTCAGGTGGGAAAGAACCCTGAATAAGACTTGAAAATCACTTCCAGTCTTGTCCTAAGTCCAGGGTAAGTGGAACTATTGCATTTTAACCCTGATCAGCTTTGGAAAAACACTACTGCTATCCAAAACATTCATTCAGGAATACTTTTGAAAAGAAGTTGTGGGGAAACAACAAAATTAAGAAAAAAACCAAAAACCCACTGAGCAATATTTTCTTAATTTCTCAGAAAACACAAGATCAGAATTTTCTGAGAAGTACCAAAGGGATTAATTATTTTAGAGATCACTTTTACTTTTGAGTCTGCTCACAAGACTGATTGACTGCTCTGTCATCTCAACCTGCCCCATAATTGTTTTTCTTATTTATTTCCAAATGAAAATACATTTTTTTTTTTGAAAAAGAAATACAAGGAATAAAAAAAACAACAGTTCTGTTCTCTACATCGTCATTAGAAACATTGATGAGATTCAATGCTGAATGGATATTTGAGGTAGGTTTTGTAAGCTATGGCACACATTTCCATTAGAGCAGCTGTTGAATTTTAATCTACTGATTAAAAAGTGCAGGAGATTGTGGAAGAAAATTGTCAGTAATGTTTCCACCTCATGCTTGGATAAAACTTTTGGAGAAATCATCCTCAAATGTAAAACAGACCTTAAAAAAGAAACTTATTAAAAGAGCTTCAATTAACACACTAATGAAATAAAAGCACTTGTTAAGAGTTTTACCTGAGCATTGATGTCTGTTGACGTTTTCTTGACAAAGATAAATGAAATGGATGGCTATTTCTTTCTATTGTTTTGGGTATTTCTTTCTATTGTTTTATTTATTTAACTTCAATATCATGGGTACTCTGAAAAGTCTGATATTTTATGTTCCGTAGCAGTAAAAGGGACTTAAGTGAGGAAAAACAACAACCCTTCCACATCAAAAAAAAGTTGTAGTGATTGCAGTATATAAATTATGACCCTATTTAACATTGAAATTGCATTATAAGAACATTCTTTTTTTCCTCAGTAAGCTTCAGAGTTTTAATTTTCAATAGAGAATTATAATAGAATATCTTTTTTTATTTTTATTTATTATCAGTACCGATTGATATGATGCTATTATCTCAAAGATATAAAAATCAGTAGAATTCAACTTTTCTTACAGTTTTGCAAGTAATTTTTATAATTTTCAACTGAAGTTAAAGAAATAATGTCCCTGAATCTTTGTTTCAAGATGGCATACTGCGTATTTCCTGTGAATTGCAGACAGTGACCAAAGAGAGAAAATTTAAATAAATTCAGTAGTAGTCCTGACAAAGTTCATACCAAAATGCAATGAAGAAGACAATCTGAGTATTTCAGTAGTGGCACCTCAATTTATCTTATTTTAATTTTTGATTTCTGAATTATAGAAATAAAATATTAAAAATTAAAAGAAAAGTTTATTCTACTTCTGGAGGTTTTGTTGCTCTATTGTGAAGACACTTTGGTAGGATTTATTAGTCTAGGCAGAAATAAGATATTTCAATATGTAGAACTGGTAGTGATTCTATGGTACATGAATAGCTCAGAAATGGACTGTCATAGTTTGTAACTAACCAGGAATGGTGACTAATTCAGTAATTTCAATTTCTATGAATAGGCTTACTTATTATCATCCTAAATGAATAAAGACCTTTATGCTATTACAGGAAGGTAAAAATCCAGATTATGTGGGCAGTTTCAGAATTCAGTACTGTCTAGCTAGGACAAAGACAAGGTCATGCTGACCTAGAATACAGAATATATATATTTTATTTCTGTTTAGCTTCCATTAATTCACTCTTCTACTTAATTACAAAATTTGACCTCAATTTATAATACATCTCCACTAACAAGACTGAATAAAATGTTCATTTCATGTGCAAATCTAAAAAACTTCCTAAAACCTGAAGAATTTTCTGGGGTGTTTCTTTCTGAGTTATGCTATTGAGAAATAATATTTGCCTAAAAGGAACTGTTCATAAAACAAAAAAGAAATAATAAATAATAAGTTAAAAAAAATTTAAAGTATTTATAAAATAGGGAAGGGTTACACTGATATTATAAATCTAAACTGACAATTACAGAAGGAAGGTAGGCCAAAGGTGGATGTGGAAAATAGCTGTCCAGGTGGGTTTAGAGACAAACAATGTGTTAATTTTTACTCACACTCTGGCAGATAAAGAAATCATATCAATGATATAAACCTTACTAGATCTAAAAGATAAAATATGCATAATTTTTGCAGAAAATTTAAAAAATAAAACTATAGGTTTCTGAAACTTGTAATTCAAAGTCCTTTATTTCAAGTTTACTTGGGGAGCATTTCAGCTATTAAATTAATGCATTATTTTTGGTTTTATTATTGTTTTAAATCCTGAAAGTCATATATATAATATTGGCCTTTTTAAAAAGTTAAATAAGAACTCTCTAACTCTTTAATCATGTTTTTATACATCTTGAGATATTCCAGAAAATTTGAAAAACAAAATAAAAAAATTAATGTTTCTGATTCCCAAGTATTCTTTCTTTATAGTATAATAGAATTGATATATGTGAAGCAAGTAAAAGAATTACAAGAAAGCAGAATACTATTTATAATGGATAAATACTTGCTTGGAAAAAGATCTAGTAAGAAAACCTACTAACTTGTATGTAGTCATGGTTAATAAGGGTAATTGCATCCTCAAAATGGCCCTGTACTTATCACCTCTCAACTAGTGAAATTTACAGCATTAACTTCCATAGATGCAGAAGCAGAGACAACGAGCTTGATGTTCAGACTATGAACATCTTTCTTTCCGGTCCTTCTGAGATTCCACCAGCCAGAGATGTGATATAAGCAAGTTAAGGTACCACAGAGAGAGTTACCAAAAGAGATAAGGCAAAGCTATATCCAGCAAGGACTACATCCACACAGAGGCGTTTAGGAAAGGACTCTTCCGTAAAGTCCTCTAAGTATCTAGGTCTTTGCAATAAAACACTGAGGCTTACACAGGGAGATCCAGTCCAGGGTTGCAGCAGGGAAGAATAAATACAAAAGCTGTCGTATTTTGCATAGACTCCGTCCTGATGGTCACATGTCAGTGGTCTCAGTTTTCTCTTTTCCTCTTCTATAATGTCTTCACTTTTCTTCCTCCCCCATGTGCCCTGCCGTACCACTGTTTTATTTTGTCTTTTCTATTAGGTTATTGCCACTCAAGCAAATACAGTAACATTACTCAGTCTGCCTAGACATCAACATCCTTCCCCACACTCATTTTGGCCTGTATGTTCACTAATGCCTTTTCAGAGAAGGACCACTTTTTGGTTTAAAAAGCATTCTTTTTTTTTTTTTGTACTGTGCCTCCCAAAATGGGATACCTTTTTCTGTCACTGTGTAATGATATGAATTGAAAAGTTGTAAGTTTAATGACTGTACTATGTGGTAGGTTGAAACTTAGCTGATGGACAAGTTGCTAATCCAATGAGTAAGCTGGTAACGCCTCTAAAATTTGCATATTTAAAGACAGCACAAGGGCAGGAAGTTCCTTTTGTTCCTGCTTTCCGGCCAAGGGGTCAGGGGCGAAGCGGGCCTCTGGGCCCCATCCGGGAGCGGGCCCACAAACCTCCCTCGACCTTCCCTCGACCCCCAGGGCAGCAGCGGTGGGCCAAGCAGCCGGGAAGCCGCCTCGGAGCTGTGAGTAGCTGTGCGGGCAGAAGACCCTGACTGAACCGGGACTGCTCAGCCGAGATAAGATCTGAAGTTGCTGCGGCCTTGCACGGAGCCAACAGGAGCCAGCGGAGCCCCCTCCTCTTCCCTGCAGCCAGCACAGCTTGCGCCGAACCGAAGAAGACATCATGCAGCCAGCAGCATAAAGAGAGTGAGGATTTTCCCCAATGTAAAGCCCGAACAAGATCAACTCCTTAACATGGCAACTTCAAGGTCAGAAAGAGGGGAAGGCTGAGATCACGTGAGACGAAGACAAAAATGGCAGCGGGAAAAGAGAGCAGAGGTGCTTCCAGCACTAGAGCTTAAAACGTTTCTTGCAAGTTGTGGTAAAAACTGTAATATTACAAACTGTTTTCTCTAGCTCTATAACTCATATAAGTACATGGGGGGATGGAAAAATTCATGCACGGCCTGTGAAGATAAGGGAATGCCTGTGCCAGCACATATAGAAGCGGTGAAAGGCTTTTAGAGATTTTGAAGACGAGAGCCTTTGTTTTCAGGCTAGAATAATTCATCCTTAAAAGACTAAAAACCCCATGTTATGGCCCATGACTGGCAGTGCGAAAAGACTGTAAGATTTTCATGGGAGAGCTGTTTTTCCACCTCAGCAGATTGTTTCTTTCCAGGTGGACTGTTGCTGGTGACAGTTTGGAAACCAGGTTAAAGCAGAAGAAACTCTTTTTCCTTAAATATTGGAGAGACTTTTAAGAACTGCAATACTGACCAAATCCCATGGTTTGTTCTTTCCTTTTCACGGGTTGGTGGGATGGAGGGGATGCTGGAGGAGAGGGGAGTTTGCTTTAATTTCTTAAAATTTCTTTTTATTTTTAATTCTGTTAGTAATAAATCTCCTTTATACTATAACTGTTTAAGTGTGGGGCTGTTTTGCCTTGTAGTTTTCCCGTTTTCCTCAATATTCCTTATTTTGCCCTTATGCAAACAATCAGATTTCGTGTGCTTGGAGTTTAAACCAGCGTCAAATCATGACAAACTATTGTATAAATTTTAAATCTTGTATTTTAGAAAGAGTCAGACTATTTACTCATAATGGTTCATTCTGACCTTAAAACCAATGAAAACTCTCCTTTCTTTATTCAGTCTTCCTTTCCTTGCAGCAATGTGCTGAAGTTTCATCCTTCATTCGGAAAGTAAATAATTATGGATGAAAGCATTATGTAAGGTAATTTAGGACACAACCCATGTGAAACTGGGCTGAAAATGTGTGCCTGTGGAATACCAGATGCAGAGTTTTTTATCTTCACTTATTAGTTAAAACAACTCAAAAAAAAAAAAATTTGTAATAATTACTTTACAGCCTTGCCAAACACCAGGCATAGCTCTGACACATGGATGGCTTGGTTTAGGTAAGTATCCAGATGGGCACTGTGGACCTTCAGCTACAGAATGGGGGTAGAGACAGTGTTGTGTTTGGCAGTGGTTGGAAGGCATATAGAAATAGCAGTACCATTGACAGAGGACATTGTGTGGTGAGATCTGAGGGAGGGATGGTCTTGGCTGAGGATTCTAACTGTGGACCAGATATTGGTAGAGGAATAAGGAGTGATACCTTTTATGGCTTTATAACACAATAGATCTTTTCATGTTCCTGAACAGTGTGGTAAGCAGTAGGGAGAGGCAGAAAGATAGTAATGTAAAAGACTGTTTTGTACTCTATTTGTTGACAAAGGAGGCTAGAAGAGCATCCTTCAGTAGCTTAATTTCAGGGTGAGAAGAGATCAACCCAGGAAGAATGTGAATAGGTTTTTGTAGCAATTTAGTAGTATAGCTAATAAAGGACAGAGAAGACAAGCCTTAGGCTGTGGCCCATAAAAGTAACCAATACAAAGTTTAAAGAAAAATGAGACCTAGATGATGGGTTTTATATGCAGGGTGACTCCATTTCTCTAACAAGTAGTATGTTCCCATGCTTTATTGACAAGACATGAAGTGTTTGACTATGTGCTGTTTTATCTCTTTGTACTTCATGTGTTCTCTGAAGAGAAAACACAAACCAGAAAGTTAACGTCCTCAGGTTGGAGAAAAGGTGGTCCACTGAGAGAAAGCTGGGCAATTAGCATTAGAACCTAAGGAGAATCTTAGAAAAAGTAGGCACAGAACTTATCTTCAACTTCACAGGCAAGATAAAAACTGGGACTAACAATTTATCTACTTCTTCCACTAAAAAAGTTTTTAAGCTTTGTTCTGTTGAAGACCCTTATGTGTCCTACCATAAAACACTGAAACATGAGAATGACAAATCAAGCAAATATTCCAAGTGGATATCTAAGAGGTTGCGCCTCAGTAAAATGTAGACTCCCTGCAGCACCAGGCTTCATAATGTTGGTTGGTTATATATCCGAAGTTTAGTACAAGTTTCTGCTTATAACAGGTCACATAAGCATAGAATCATAGAGTCATCAAAGTCGTCAGATCATAGAGTCATCCAGGATCATGAAGTCCAACCTTTAGCTGAACAGCATCCTGTCAACTAAACCACAGCAGAGAGTGCCATGTGTAGTCATTTCTTGAACATTCTCAGGGATGGTGACTCCACCGCTTCCCTGAGCAGCCCATTCCAATGCCATTCCAATTTCAGTACAAAAATTTTTCCTAATGTCAAACTTGAAACTGTCCTGGTACAGCTTGAGGCCATTTCCTCTTGTCCTGTTGCATTGCAACCTTGCACCAGAACTAGCATTTCCACCTTTAGATCTGGTCAAGGATTTGAAGTGAAACAAACACAAAGCATGTAAGGTGTGGCTTTACATAAAATTTTGAAGACTCAGTATTTTTACTTTTTCTTAAATATCAATATAACTTTTTGTCTGTATAGAAGCCCATCACACACTTTCTTTTCCACATCTTTGGTTAACTGCAGCTTGTCAGCCTTAGTAAGAGGGGTTTTTTGTTCTATTGCTACCTGGTTTAAAGAGGAAGAATACATAAGTAGCAACTTGTTTTACACAAATGTACATATTCTAATGACTGTTAATATTAATCTTGTGCTACATGTGAAGAGAGTAGGTGGATTTTGCTGGGTATAGTTATTTTTGCTAAAAACATAACATTGAAATGTCATTTCAGCATTCCATGCTTGAAGCATAAACCTACAATCACAAGAATTTAATAAACTGCAGGTCAGTTTCTTAAAGTAAACTTAAGTCAGACATTGTTCCTTTTCTTAATGATATCTCACAAACATGGCATTTACATCATACTTTTTTTTCCCTGCTCTAAACTTTGAATTTATTGCTCAGAAAATAAACTAATGAATGATCATTTACCAAGGTATTTTATAAACCATAGATTTGTGTTCTCCTTCATGTAGAAATCAATACTGTATATACAATCTCTCAATATATTCTCTTTTAATTACTGGTTTGTTATACCAACAATTGCATTCAGGCATTTTGCTTTTGTATTTGAAATAAAAACAAACTTTATCATTTTCAGGAAATCAGTGATAGTTTAATAAATTTATACTAGTTATTATTAGAAAAAAAGGAAATATAAACCAATCCAACATGGCTTTATTCTGATTTTCATAACAAACCATCCTCAGTCACAAGGCTACAGCTTTAAAACAATTTAAAGATTTGTGGAATAATCAATCTTCATTTGAATAAATTCATTTAAGGCTTACATCCAGTCAGAGTGGAGGAGAAGTAAAATAGAGGAATGAACACTGTGGAGGAAGAAAAATCTTACCCAAGCAAGTGATAATTCTATCTATTACGTATTGTTGAGAAACTCAATCTGTATTATCTTTAGTGAAGTGTTTTCTACAGTGCCTTTTAGGAAACAGAACCTTTGGAAATGAAGTTGAAGCTGTGAGTTGGACAACCATTCTGTGATGAAGGCTGTACGGAACTTGTTCCTATGCTTCTTTTTTTCAATACTAATGGGATTCTCACTGCTTAACTGTGACATATGAACATCTACTTCTGAATATTTAAGAACTGTCCTAAGCATCAGAGGGGAAATGCTTTCAAGTACTTTTCACAGATTTTATGAAAAAAGTCTCATGTGCCAACCACGTGGGAGAGTCTTTGGTTTGGAAAGTCAAATTGTTTTCAGGGATATTAGACATTCAAACAGGGAAACACATTTATCTTACTTTGCCCCTGATTTCCCCCTTTCCTTTGCTGAACATTTATATTCTCACAATAATTTCCAGGTTTGGTTATTTTAATTATGTGCTTTTAAGAATTAAAACATTTAATTTGATGGCAGATGTTGAACATGATAGGATGTACTTCAATCTCATAAATCACCACTGCTTGCTGTATGCCAATAAGTTCCATCACCTCTATATGCTTTGCTGATGTTTTTCCTAATTTCTACTTGGCAAATGAGTGCTTGTTTGAATTCAGCATTATTTATTAATTTCCCTTTTTTTGATCATCTCTTTTCTCTAATACTACATGAAATCACAGGAAACATAGTATTTTGCATAGAAGCATTAACTGCACATTGTTACTGACTTCTCTAATGCTGTGTCTGGAAAGTAACTGAAATGACATATTCACTGTTATCTAACTAAATATATAATCTATGGAACATAAATAATTACATGTATGCATTTTCAAATATATTTTAAAATATGCTAGTCTTTTGTCCTTTTCATAGCTTGATATCCTAAGTTTGCTGATTCAGTGATACTGAAGTGCCTAAGGTAAAATCTTAATAAGCTACTGTCATATTTGGAATTCAGTTCAGGTCTGTAAGTCAGATCAAAGGTCACAAGTTAGTTTAGATTTTTTCTTCTTTATTTTTTATTTCTGGCTCCTTTTTAAAACTTTGCATATTTTTGCCTCAACTACTTTTAGTCTTTTGAATTATAAAACACATATGAGAAGCTGTTTACTGCAATACATGTAGGTGGAGATGTTTATTTTTACTCTTTGACAATTTAGTTAAGCATAGCCACATTGCAATTCCCTTATTCTTTCCTCCTTCTGTTCTGAAAGAGCTAATGATGGTACAGTTCTAAAAGTCTAGAACTAGACAAAGTGAAAACAGCAGGGAAACAAGTTACATTACATAGGCAATATGGTACCATTACCATTTTTAAATACTCAAATCTTAAAAGGATTAGGTTTTCGTATTTATTAACAATTGATGACTTGTGCTCATTTAAAGAAAATAGTTTATCTTCAGACAAAGATATTCTATACAAGTTAAAATTCAGATGCAATGTTTTTTCCTCCAAATATGCAACATAAATTTTTAGATTTCTCACTAGGGAATTAGCATAAATTTTAGTAACAATGAAAGCAAAATGACTGAGTATCAAGAATTCATTTGGGAATCTCTGTGGTTACTCCAAGTTACATCATAAAATTTTGCATATACTGATGTTGTGCACTTTATAAAATAACACCTTCGTTAACCCATTGCATAGTTTTAAACCATTGGTGGTGGACAGCCATTGCTTGAGAATTGTCATGGTACTTCTAAAAATTTTAACCCTTTGTTGTTCTTATATCTGAGAATTTAAATAGGTTTCTTTTTAGATTAACATGGAAGGTGATCATAGCTATCTCCCAGAAATCCCATTATTTCTTCTTAAATTCAGTCTTGGATTAAGATGTTGCATCCATTCTTCAGTGCCAGTTACTGAAACAGACTTCTTGCACTTAAAGGAAGAGAGCCCATGTCTATTAGTTTTGGACAGACACAGAAGTTTTGAGATATGATAACATAAAATAAAATCATGTTTTACCCTTAGCTATCTGAAATCAGTTAAATTGTACCTGAATAGAGCTAATTTTTGGCCTTTAATAGTAAAGACAATGCTGTGGAAGAAGCTGATCTCATTTTTTCTATTTGTCACTAGCCTAGTAAAATGCACTTGGTAAGAAATAGGTAGCTGAGGAAGTTCCATTCTGTAGGGAAAGTAATGATCAACTAGGACCCTTTCTAAAAATTTTTGAAAGCATTTTGACTTACAAAATTATTAGAATAAGTAAAGCAAACTATATTTCAAAGCTCCCAGCTAGAGAAATGAACACTCTTTCTTTTTTACTATTTGATGTCAGTTCTTATTAGTTCTAAACATAATGAACAGTGATTTAGTATTTGGTGTGTTTATCCAGATTATGCTGTTATCTCTGTTTGGTGCTTTGCATAAGTGTTTTTACTTTAATCTCTGGTGTAAAGATTGTGTGGTGTTTCAGATGCCAGTAGGGGCTAAATGCCATTCTTGGAAAGACATGCTTTTGAACTGGCAAGGAGACCATAATTGGCACTGAGAGTAAGTAGTTTTTATGTCAAGGTTGTCAAACCTATTTTGCTGCCAGCTCTTGGCCTGAATTCTACTTAATGCCAGATGGCATTGTTTTTTAAATGTTCTTGAATAGAGCAGATCATTAATTCCCCCTGGATTTTCTCAGACACCGTATATGATGAATTTTCCTGCCCACATGCCTCTGCAGTCTGTGGTAGTCTATGTTATTTCTTCCTTTTTACTGTGCAGAAATCAGTACTCTATATAAGCTGTGCAACATAAATATGTTTTCTTTACTTTTTTTGAGATGAATGTTGCATTTTTCAACATACAATTACTTGCAGGCATAGTTGGAATTATTTAGACACCCAAAAGTGCACCTAATTGCCTCTATTGTTCCCACAAATCAGATAGAAAAGAGGCTTATTGATATAAAATACTCTTAGGTTGTACGAATAGGCAGTTATCTTGCAGTGTGAGAGAGCTGGAACACACTGGATGGTTTTTGAGTCACTTCAACCCAGGCCACTCAAGACAGATTCTCCAATGCTCCACATATTGTATATTTGCACACTGTGTGCTTGATACCAGACTGTACTAGCAAATTCCCAGGTTAAGGGCCCATGAAAAGAGATCTTTTTTAGAAATGGTAGAAGTCAGTAGCAAAGTTTCCTTTGCCAAGAAAGCACGCACTTCAAATTAATAAGAGGCCCCCATGAGGTTGCCAAGGTAGGCATTGAATTACTTGTCACTGCTGGAGGAGTTTTAATGATTAAAAGCCGCTTTTTCTTTTCCACTAAGAATTTGTGAAGTAGTAATGGAAATTACTCTGTCCTTCTCTTGTGGGGGAACCAACCAAAGAAGCTGTTTCATTGTACCTAGTAAAAATAATATACCTGGCACCAATATATTCTAATTTTTAGTCCAGTTTCTGTTTAAGAATGTTATATTTTATAAAACTTAAGGAAACCGGGGTTCCAGGTAAAAAATTAAGGCAGTGGATATCACTGAGTTTGTGTAGACATCACTTTCTGGCTTTTGAATTATGGTTTCTGTTAAATACCTCTTGATTTTTGTTTGAAATCTCAAAAACTCTACCAAAGATACTTGTCAACATTCTTGAGAACACAATAACTTATGAACAGCTGTTTATTAAGAGTTTTTATCAAGTGAGATTTAGTGGAAAATCTGAGCATCTTGTGAAAGATATAAAGGTCCTGTAGAATTTTGGGGTTTATTTTTTAGGATTAAAATAAAAATTTAGTAACATCTCAGAGTTTGGCTAGAGTTTACTCCAAGCAGGCAGACTCTGTAAACAGCTCAGAATACCTCTAAGAGTATGCTCTGCTGTAACAATGCTGTCATACTCTCAGTAAACAGATTTTTTTTTTTTTTTGAGAGAGAGAGAGAGAGTTAGAGAGCAGCTTCTCCTTCATTCAATTTTCTCCTTCAGATTCTTGTGTCAGGTAGGCAGCCACACCCTTCAGAAAGGTTTTTCCTCACTTCTTCAGAAATAAAACTGTGATTTTTTTCTTCCTGTAAATTTAATCTTTCTGAGCTTTACATTTTAAAATACTTTTAAAATTTTAAATATGGTGTCATGTCTGTGACAAGGTCAATGAATATTGGAAAATAAAATGTTAAAACTTTGTCACTTTGAAGTGTGTGATGAAGAAGGGAAGAAAACCCCAGTCTGCTCTGAAGAATGTGTGGTATCTGTTTTGGAGTGTTGCCATACTGAATTCCACTTGGTTCCAATTTAGGAGACAGATAAGCTCCTCACATTTTTTCAGCCTCTCAGCATGTATTGATCACCTCACATAAAACCGACAGCACGCACAATTTCATTTGTGCTTCTACAGGTTGGTTTTAGTTTGGTATATCATTAAAGTCACAGAAAACCTCCAAGGTTCTTTTCAATATTGTTTCATAAAAGAGGAAACTGATATTTTAGTTTCAAATACCATGATATTTTGACAGGCAACTGTAAGGAAATCATACCTGTAAGTATTTTGCTACTATCTAGCAAAGTTTATTATTTCAATATTCCATTTCATCCCATTTGTGCTGGGTATACCAGACAGAATCCTATTGTTTGCAGTGAATATAAATTTAGTATCTATTATTCCTGGAGGAATTTTTTGTTCGTTTATTAAATTCTTTACGGGTGACATTAGGACTTAAAAAAAAAAGAGTATTCTTTTTCTACTAGCAAGCTACGACTGCATTTACAATCAAATATCTTTTGATTTCTGACCATATAGAATCATCTTGCATTTGAATTCTATTAATTAAAAGAAAATAAACAAAAATCTGAAGCCCCTGAAGGACTTAGAAAAGTTTTGTTTGATGGAAAAAAATCCTTTTACTAAAGCAGAAGCAGAATAGTCATACATTTAAATTGTAAATGAAAAATCATATTACAGTGTTTCTTGTGGACATCCATTTCAATCTCTCTAATAACATAAGCAGCTGAAATAGCCAACTGTCATCCCAGCATTTCCAGCTACTCAGTCATGAGCCATTTTGCATACAGATACACAGAATCTCTCACACAAATTCGTCCTAGGATTTCCAAAGTTGCTAGCTTTATTTGTTCTTTCATGAGACTGTAGTTTAGAAAATGTTACTGTTGACTTCTCTTTATCAGACAAAAGCATAATGATCCAAAAAGAGTAGATAGTTTTGCTGTGATAAATTTCTTTTTATCTCAGTCAAGTAAAAAGTACTTTGAAATAAGAAAAAATAGATTTGGAAAATACTGTCACAAATTTAGAATGTTTCTAAGATTTGTTATTCATGGCAACAGTTTTTTTACACTAGACTATCAACCCAAAAGATTACTGCTGTTCATAAAAGCTTCACAACTGGGGTCTTGTTTGATGTCCTAGAAATGCCGCTGAGGGGAGGATGGTGGAAATGGCAGGGTTGCTGCTAAAAAACAACACTCTTTAACTGTCTGTGAGGTAAAAAGGCACAAAATGTGTGGTTTACTATTGACTTCTGCAGAGTAACTCCTTATTATATCCTTTTAGGCAGCTGGAGCTGATGTTTTGCCTTCCCCTGTCTCTCTGTCTGCACCATTATTGGCTCGTCTTTAGCATTAACCCTAAGATTCATCTTTTAAGATCGTTGCTCCAGAACAATAATCTACAATTATGTGACCAAGTTTTGCAGTGAAATGTAAAGGTAACATAATGCCCATTTTCTTTTGAAACTTTTCTTGAAATAAGTGTATTAATATAGCTAACAGAAACAGCCGTTGAGAAAATGTGTAAGTTACTGCTGTTGTAGGAGTACAAGAATGTGAAGAAAGAGGGAAAAATTTTAACATGAAAGTGTAATTAAAGTAAGCACTGAGATAGATGCCATTAAGACTCGAGATCACCAGTGCTTTCAAATAGCTGCAGTTTGCTTGTTTTGGAATGCTTCACTCCTTAATTACATATTATTTCATACTCACCTGCAAAATCATCCCCTTTTTCATGTACTTGAAATGTATTTGGGTTTTATTAATTCTGCTGTGGGAAAACATATTCTTCTGCTAGGAATCCAGTCCTTATTCTATTAACACTGACAAACAGGCTAACTTAGAAGAAGTATATTTACTCTGGTATAATAAAATATCAGAATTTTTTAAAAGATATAATTATTCTTTTTAATTTAAATAATTTATGTGAAACATGTTAAACAGATTTAATAAACCAATCATTCTGAATAATACTTTCATATTCTTAATGTTGTTGGTAAATGATACAGGACATCAGAGAGATTTGGAAATGCATCAGTTTAATGTATTCTTGCAATGGAAGCTCTTATTCACTAGCACTATTTTTGTAGCATGTCTTGTTCTTTCAATAGCTGTCATTGAAACATGAAAGGTTCTTGTACTGCATTGCCTCAGTATATAGTTTTCTAAATAAATGATATCTGCCTGCCCGTGGAAGTGGTGAATGAATTCCTTGTTTTGCTTTGCCTGTGTATGTGGCGTTTGCTTTTCCTATTAAACTGTCTATATCTTAGCCCAGGAGTTTCCCAGCTTTTACCCTTCTGATTCTCTCCCTGAACCTGCTGGTGGGGCAGTGAGTGAGTGGCTGTGTGGTCCTTGGTTTCTGACCAGGGTTAAATCATGACAGCTGTGTTAGACATTATACCTTGGTTGCTGAGGCATTTGTGATTAGACACTAGCACTTTTGTTCCCCCCAAAACATTCAGTATTTAGATTAAGGATTTTTAGTTTTGTCATGTCTTCCTTCAAGCATCTTAGTAGGTTGGATGCCTGGTACCTCACAACTACTTGCATCCAGACAACTGAGATTAAATTCAAAGTATATGTACATATTTATAACAGTTTTCACGAATTTTGCTATGACTGTTTTAAAACAGATGTTAAAGTAACTGCAAAATTGAGCTGGTACTGAGAAAACTCAAGAGTTTTTCTATATTAGTATTTTAGTTTGGATCAGAAATGTGTTTTTGAAACAGTCTTTCTAATTGTATCTACTCACTGTGCTTTGATGCTAAGAACCTAACAGCCGGAGTGCATGAACTGTATTAGTCTTGAATGAACCTAAAGTGGAAAATGTGCTCCCAGAGCATACCAAACGCAGTCTAGCAGCAAATGGACATTCAAACCATGGGACCTCAGCAGAGAGAGAAAAGATTTAAGAAAAAATAAATTAAAACAAAACACCCTCAGAACACCCCAAGAAAAAGCTCCATCTCTAAGATCCATCTCTAAGATTCTCAGCAGCACCTTTTGCTTTCAATAAAGCTCACTTAGAGTTGCATTATTTAGAATTGAAACATTTGCTAAAACAGACAAAATCATACAGTAATCAGAATTTTCTGGCATTTTATAGGATACAACCTTTTCTGACACAGCTAGTTTGAGACCTGCCATAGTAAAAATTTGCAAAGCAGAGGAAGAACTGCTTTATTAGGTGGTCTCTCTTGGAGGACTCTGCTTTATTAGGTGGTCTATTCAAAGAGGATTAAAACACCACAAATAACACTTCACACTTAAAAATTTGTGGGTATTTGTTTTGGGTTGGGTTGGGTTGGGTTTGGGGTTTTTTTTGTGGTTTTTTTTTTTGTGTGGGGGGAGGGTTTGTTCGGTTGGTTTTTTGGTTTTTTGGAGTGTGTATCAAGGACTTCCATACAGCTTGGTCTAGGCTTTCCTGAGCAAAAATTACACCTATAAAAATTCATGGGTAATTTCTTCAACTGAACTCACTATTTCTCGTACTCAAGAAAGTGAGATACACTAGTTTATACAATCTGCAAAGTGGAGAGCAAGAATTTTAAGTGTAGTAAAATGAAGAAATTACTATTTTTCCTAACCTTTATCATCTTATGGGCAATCATGAAAAGATATAAAAGTCAGGTCCAGTCAGAGTGAAGGTCCATCTGGATACAAATTTTTCATCCCTTCGCAGATAAACTGCTGAAGCATATTCCTTGGAAAGAATAAAAAGACACAGTACTGAATTACAAAGGAAACATGATGACAACTGGGCTTAATTAAATAGTTAAATAAACCCCAGATTATTTATTTGAGGAAAAATTTCTAATAAAAACAAAAGTTAATAATGGAATTTGCACACTAACTTAAACCATAACAAAACAGATCACTGGGAGCAGCTGCCTTATAGCCTGAAGATCTTCAATTAGGACTCTTCTCTGGGACATCAGAGACCCAGATTTACATTGCTTTCCTAAGTAATTAAAAAATGAAAATGGGAGCTTGAACTACTAGGTAAAATTCATTCTTTTTTTGGAATTAGAAATATATTCAAGAAAAAATATTAGGGCTTGAGGATCACTATATAGAGTTATAGGTGTCCCATGACTGTGTTCTATGGAAATGTAGACATGAACTGTCTTTTAAAGGAGAGTAACAGTAAGCACTGAGAAAATAAACCTGACCTTTTTAGTTTAATAGTAAAACACAAAGAATGAGCTAAGATAATATAGTAAGGTCTCCTCCTTGAGAGAGCTTGTGTATATATGCTGGCAGGTAAACTGTGAGTTAACAAAAAATCCATGTGTTTTCCGTTGGTTACTGTGATTCTTTCTATGCACATTTACCAGTGGTCTATATACAGTTTCTATACTTAGTGAAGCTTTAAAAATAAAAGTTTTTATATGACAAGATTTACACTTTTTAAAATTTTATTATTTTGATGAAAAACCTGAAGCATCATAGACCATTCATTTTCAATTCAGAGATTAAAATTTGCCTGTTTTCCCATTTTATTTAATTTCAATCATTATTTAGGAAGTGGGAGGAAACTAACACTAAAAAAATCACTTCTTCATCTCTCAAGGCTTTCAGCAACTTTCTAGTTTGTCTGCCTTTTAATTTCGAATTGTCACTTTTCTCCTTTTGTAAGGTCTAAGCTGGTCACCATAATATTTGACAATCTCAAAACTGCTTACACAGAAACTTTCTCTGAGAGGATTATTGACTCTTATTGTTAAATATTTAAAGTTATTCCATGACGCTTCTTTACAAATCACTCTGGCATTTTATTTCTTCTGCTGACTTTATTCTTCAGTCTTATTTTGTTTGTGTTCACATTTTAGCTGTCTTCTCAGTATGGATTTGTATTTCTCTGTCTTCTGACAGATAACTGGAATTAGTTAGGACTACCTCTTTAGATGCTAGTTAACCACCTGATGATGACATGATCAACAGTTCCTTATTTGCCTGTATTCATAGATCGCTCATACTTTATTCTTCTATTTTCTTCATAGTTTGTTCTTTTATAAAGATTGCACTCTAGACAAAATGCAGAGTGATTTGTATGAAACCAACATGCCACTGCAAAAACATAACATTACCTTGGTCATAAACCAGCAAAAGCCTGTAACTCACCAAAATAGGTATACTTGTATGGGAAAAATAAGAGATTCATATTAGAAGGATACCATGTGTATAGAGATTATCTGGAGTATTACGGTAAAATTTTGAATTATAATAGGTGTAAACATGGTACAAGCCACATATCATTGGTGATATAAAAGAAATAAGTAATGGCATTACTCATGCCATGTACAAACATACGAAAAAATGAATTGAATATTTCATACAAACCTACAGGGAAGCATATTTGCAAATATGAATAGACTGAGAGGAAAAGCTGGCAGCTTTTCAAATACCAGTGATTAATATGAATCCATTGGTATATTTATTGGAATTTCCTTATTTTTTAAGGAAAATGAGCCATTAGAAAAAAGGAAATAATGTTGTAAATAGGTACACCTGAGGATGAGCAAAGAAGAAATGATGGGTTCAAATTCTTGTTGGGACATGTATCAAGAACTTCATAAGATATATGTTCATGACGTATAGAAGTACTTCTTTTTATGATAGTAACATAGACGAGACTTGCATTTTTGAACACAACTAATACTAACTGCCAGAAGCATATAAGCAAAAAAATTAAATCATATAAAAGTCATATCATATTCTACTTGTGTTTTTGTAATTGTATTGAATTAATTTACTCAGACTAATGTTTAGTCTCTTTGCATGTAATTATTTTCACTTTGAATCAGGAGACTGAGATGTTGCTAACCTTATAGACTCAAGTCTTTTGTTTCCATTTTACATTTGTTTTTGCCTTTCTAGTTATGTGAATGTCTGTTGAATTAATGAAATAAAGTATTTAAAATATAATACCATATAAAAATTTAAGTGTTTTTTAAATGCACTTCTATTGTTACTATTTTTGCTTTCCTCTTGTTTTTATTACATAAAAAATAATGAACAAAATCTAATTATTCTTATATTTCTCTGACTCTTTCCCAAATGCATAAGTAACAAACTATCAATGCCATGCTGTTTACTCACTACTGCAACATAATAAACCCACTTACAATCCTCTCAAAACCCAGTGATTTCAGCATTTGTGACAGTAATTTTGTTAGTCATTGACCAATAATTTAATCTTATTGTTTCAGTGTGAGATGGTAGACCATAGAAAACCAAAGAGTAATTTCTGGATCTAATCTATTTTTAGAACTATTGTTGATCTGTCCAGAACTTGAAGTCATATTTATCTAATCAACTGTGAAGCAATTTCCCGTGCTTATTCCCAGATTCTGTTTCAATGAGAGACTTCAAATGTTGTTTATGTAGCATAGGAGAACAGCTAGGAAAGGAGAATATCTTTCCTATCAGAGTATATGCATTTACACACTAATAGTTCTACAAAGACTCATATAACAAGAATTCAAAAAGTCAGTACAGCAGACTTTGCATATCACTAAGAAATTCACTCATCCTTAAGGAAAAGCTGTTTTTTAAAATGCTAATTTTCTTTTTTCTTTTGGAAAAGTTCAATTATTTTTCCAGCTCCAGAAAACATTTATTTTTCCTCCCACATGCTAAGTCATCTTGGTCTATCTAGTAATAACTACTAGTAATTGAACACTAAGAAAACCTGTATTTATTCAATGAAGACTAAATTTATTCATATTTAGACAGAGAAGTACTAATGCTAGTTAGGTGATACATAGTTATAGAATTAAAAGTAATTTTAGAACAATTTACATGAAGAAAAATAGAAGAGGAAAAAAGGTTTCAGTCTTTTGTGAGATTTGTAAGTAACTTTGTGATGCCTGATACGTATTTCTGTATGTTTTGAAAGAGACTTTGAGCTCTAAAAAAAACCCAACAGAACAAACCACACAGCAAAAAAAAAAAAAACCCAACCAAGTGAACAAACAAATGCAATGCCCAACACTTCAATAAAAGGTATCAGCTTGGTTTATTTTGGCAAGGAACAGGAATGCATGTTTTCTAGGTGATAAATTAATCATGTTATTTATTCAGCTATTGAATTAGTGACCAACTGACTTTGCTTAAACTTTGAATAGAAGAGGTCACTGAAAGAACTACTCTAGCTGCACACAACAGCTTGGTGAATGGAAAACTAAGATATTTAAAGACATGCCTGGAACTGTGGGAGCCAGTGAAAGAGACAGACCCCAAGAGAGCTCCCCAGGTTAAAGTGACTAAAAAAGCCTCCCCCAGGATGCCCTGTTCTGTTAT
>VZTD01000434.1:393804-422431 GCA_013397725.1 Rhagologus leucostigma | reverse complement strand
CGCAGCACCCTGCCAGAACACCCCCTGAATCCCGACATGGAACAAGAGTGAAAATCAAAGCTGAAAAGTTAGCATCTCAATTGCCACTTCTTTAATATGAGAAGAATCTGCATTCTAGGCTACTTGTAAAGAAATAATGGATGAAAGTCGATTTGCTGCAGAGAATTCATCATGACTATATGTCCTCTCATGGCCAAATACTCTTGTGATGGCATCTACCATGTGAATGAACTACAACTTAATATTCAAATAGCAGTGTGTGACCTATGCCCTTAGCCTGTCTTTTTCAGTGCTATGAAGTAATCATGCCTTAAAAATAACAATGGCTTAAAAAGCTGTTGGAATTTTTGTTTTTAATGTATATCCACTGTAATGCAATCCAATGGAGGTTTAATGAACTGACACAGTTTAGCTTGTTCTTCCTCTTACCTTGATTTTAGGCATTTTAAGAAGTCCTGGACAATTTAAAAGTGCTTCCAACCCTGAGTGAGTTTCACACTGTACACTATTAAATGGTTTCATCAGTTGATTTCAGCTACAGTTACAATGCTTAAAATATCTAATGAAACAGTAACTATTACAAATACACAGACATTTCTGTGCTCTTCACATTGCAAATATTTTTTATCTTCTTGCAATAATGATTTCTTAGTCTCTATAAGTGAAGACAGGATAGAATATTTTGCAGTTATTTTCATGAAAATGAATATCCTGCTTTATAACCTCTTTTCAGTGCAATGTAGTTGACATTGAAAAACATTTAATAATAATAATAATTAGAAATATTTTATAGCAATATATAACATATAAAAATGTGTATTCTGTAATGATTATAACTGCTGATTTCATTCTATTTCTCAAAAAGTACATCTCAGCATATGTGTTGCAACAATTACTAATTACAGTGTAACCAGCAGATACTTTTTTAACTGTCAGGAGCTAAGACTGGGGTAGATTATAATGGCATTTATGAACTACAGTATTTGCAGGGATGTTTAAATCTTGCATAGTATATTTTCTTTTCTTATCCTAAATTTCATATCAGGCTATAAACTTGCTTCATATCTTTTTTTTTGGGGAACAAATGTTGCAATTTAATAGAAAAATCTCATGCAAAATGAAAGGGACACGCACAGTGTACTGTGTTGAATCAAAGTCAGTTTTCAGCAGAATCCACAAATGTTTTCTACTTCAAAACCAAATTTAATTTCCTAACCACAGCTGTTTTATTTCTAGAGCTGTTCGTAAACTGCTTGCAGGATTTTACTTCATTTTTTTTTATAGTGAAAAAAGAAAATGTTCGCTTTAGAGACAGAAGAACTGTGAACTTTTGTTAATGTCTCTTCCCAAAACTTCTTCTCTAGGTGAAGACAGATCACAGAAATTTGTAACTTAAAAAATTCAGAAACTACAGTCAGAATAGAAGAGGGAGCAGCAATAGCTGGAGGGTAGCCAGTAGGGAAAAGGAAAATAAATATGCAATTTCATAAAATGTCATATACAGACAGACATGGCTGGACAAAAAGAGATAACACAATCACAAAGGTATCCGTTACTAAAAATATTCACTTTCCTGTATTCCTTGTTTTTTCCTCATGCATCTTTCTTTGTCACCTCTCACTCAGATTCCACATCTATTGCTGTATTCTCTGCTGCTATGTCACATCCATACTTCTTCATTACTTTATCCTTCTGTTTCTTACTTCTCATATATTCTCCTGAACTCATTAACGTCTTCATCATTTTAGCTGAGCTTTCAACAGATATTCTTTTCACTCTCAGAATTACCCCAGAGTCTAATACCACTCTACTCCACATCTTGTTATCAAACCTTGTTAGGTCATGTCATGCAAAAGGTCTGTATTCAATTTGCTTCTTGAAATTCTAGATCTTGGATGTTGGAGACATTTAAATCGAATAGCTCTGAACTCCCAACTTTTAATTTGGACCTTTTTTTTTGTGTTATCTTAGCTATGTGATCTTTTGTTATTGTTGCTGTGAAAAATAGAATATTTATCATATGCAATAATCTGAATACCAGAAGTTAAACATGTGCCTCATATGAAAGAGGGAATCTCAGCAAACACCAAGTTGAGCATCAAGCAACACTGCCCCTTTGCAAGACAAAGGCTAGGGTTTTCCTGGGCTGCATTAAGAATAAACCACACAGCAAAGGAAAGTCTGTGTCTCGCTGAACAGTCTCCCTTTCTGTTCAGCGAGACACATCTGGAGTGCTGGCTCTAGTTCTGGACTTTCCAGTACAAGAGAGGTACAGAGATAGTGGAGAGATTTCAACAAAGGGCCACAAAGACAACCAAGCACAGCATTTTTGATTGGAACTCAGATGCTTAGTGCTTCACTACAAATACAGATTCTCCTGTTATTTCTTCTACATTAATTATATATACATGTGATAATTACAACTAATTATACTAAAAACTAAGTCACCATTTCAAGATAAGGGAGGAGTCTAGATGCAGGGTAAAGGCTAGTGTCACAAAGAAGACACTCTGTTGCTTAGTAGCAGAGTTTGTAGTAGGTTTTAGCATTGAAAGCACAAAGTTTAGCTATTCCTTGGGGCAAGAGTATGGGCATGTAGTCTGTTTCAAGATCTCTGTTTTCATACTCATTGTGTGTATTAATGGGGTGGGATCCTGCTTACTGAGAAATTTTTTCTCCCATGACCCATAGGTCATGACTTTCATACTCCTCAGAAAATGGAGATCATAAGCATCAGAATATTTTTATAGGTCAGACACCAGCTTTCCTCAGATGTGTAAAACCAACGATTTGTTCTGCAGGTGGCAGCAACAGGGACTGAACTATCTAAAGTATTGAGCCATTCAAGGAATCATTTGCCAAAGAGTTCTTGGACAGACTGAACAACTTGGGAAAAATGTTCACATGAACAATTTTGAGACTGATTAATTTGTTGGAAAAGATCTCGTCGGAAAAATTTCAACAAATTTAAACTCCTTTAGGTACTGGGATTATGTCTTCAGTATTCATAAATGTTTTTTATAGTTTGGGTGGAATCCAAGACATGAGCTTGGCTCGAAGAGAGACCAAAGAATCAAATTTAAACAAACAAAAGATTTTTTAAAATTTATTTCACATTGAATTGGAATAAAGAAAATAAAAATAAAAATAAAAATTAGTACTCCATTCACAAATAAAAATCTCATATCACTTATATATAATGTAATATAAAGTAATAGATATATATAAGATATAAAGAATTATGAGAATTTTCAATTAATTTAAAATCACTGTCAAAGTGTGAAAGATGCTAATAAAAATAATATCTGTGTAGCTTGTTAAAGTTGTTTTTTTTTTCCCAGACATGAGATCATAAGAGCAAAGGTCTCATCACAGCTTCAGTACTGAGCAGGAATATTAGAATTAACAAGTTTATTATTAACTAAACACTAGTACAAGCTGTGCTATTACAAATACAACACATAGATAGGCTTAATTGATGGCCAGGTGCCCATCAAGCCCATTTGTCAGTCCCCTTCCTCAAGAGAACGCGGAGAGAAAATACGACAAAAGGCTCATGGATTAAGATAAGGAGAGGGAGATCACTTATCTAATACCATCACGGGGAAAACAAACTTGGCTTAAGGAAATTAGTTTTATTTATTGTCAGTTAACAACAGTGTAGGATATGGAGAAATAAAAACAAAACTAAAAACACCTTCCCCCCGTATCTCCTCCTTTCCAGGCTCAACTTCACTCCCAAGTCTTCTACATCCCCTCCCCAAGCTGTGTGAGGGATGGGGAATGGCGGTTGCAGTCAGGTCATAAAAATTTGTCCATACCACACCTTCCTCCCCATGCTCTTCCCCTGCTCCACTGTGGGGTCCCTTCTTAAATATATTATTGCAGAGCTGCCACCAATGTCACTAATGGGCTCAGCTTTGGCCAGTGGAAAGTCTGTCTGGAACTGTCTCCATCCGACCTGGGGACAGCTCCTGATTTCTCCTATCACAAGCCATCCCTGCAGCCCCCTGCCATCAAAATTTTGCAATGTAAACCCAGTACATCTTACTCAGGACAGTACCTAGCATGGTGTTTTGATCTGTAACGAAAACTCATAGGTACTACTAGAATATTTGAAATGGAATATATATATATATATGGTATTGTTCTCATTATGCTCACTGGAAGCAGGCTGGATAAGACATGTTTGTTATCTTTGCCTTTATCTTACCCAGAGAGATCTGCAAATTGTTGGTGAGAGGTGAATGAATGCAAGATTTTTATTGGATAAATGAACTAGATATGTTGCATTCATATGCAGAGTTTTTCAGCAAATATAGCTGCTGTTTGCTTGTGGTTCTAATTTTTCTGAATTGTTTGACTACAAATGGAAATGATCTATGTTCAGTGTTAAGAACATTCTCAACTGTAGTTTAAATAGTTCTGTGAGGATAAATAGTACCTGGAAGATATCCAAATTCAGAGCAGTAGCTGGTAATTCTCTTACTTATAATTGAAGGTATGTAAATTATAAAGGGGAAAAATGTTTGCAAACATATCTTGGATTTTTATAATGAATTTTGCTCTCCCTGTGCACTCTATTGTCATACTTGCCATATGTGAAAAATACCAGTAGAATAGAAAGCTGTTTCTTCTGCCAAATTTATTAGTGAAACAAGATTCTCAAGTTTGGTACCCTCTATATGCCAGACAAATAAATCTCTTTTTTTCTACTTTTTTTTCTACTATAGCGAATATCTGTAATGAGAGGGGGAAAAAAATCTTCTTTTACTTGAAGTCTGTGACCACAACTTCTGTAGTTGAAATTTTCCAACTGGATTTGCAAAGTAAGTTTTCAAATACTGTTGTTTATTATATGTGTTAGATGTAGTGCAACCTGGGTATGGTTTTACTTTCAGCCAGTAATTAGTATGTTAATAAAAATGAAAATATTAAATGATTTGTAATAAGTCAGGCTGGATTCTATCAACAGCTTGTGAATATTTAAAGAATAGTTTCCATAAATGAGGTGTGTTCATTGGGTTTTTCTTGGTTGTGTTAATTTCTATTTTCTTTCTTCCTTATTTTCTTTTTTTTTAAAAAATATATGTATTTTATTTCAAGGAGCAAATATGTCACAAGTAATTTACACAACTTGATAATAAATAAATTAGCAATACATTAGTAATAATTTATAATTATTAATAATTATAATAGTATTGTGTTATTATCATAATAACTAATAAATTAGTGACTACATATTTTCTGGGGGTTTATTTGATTGTATTTCTAAAATACACTCATTTTGTGCTTAACTACATTTAAGGCATTTAAGTACACTGATACTTCACAAAGATTGACACTTGATGAATTTCTTAACGCTAAGTCTCTAACCCTACATGATTTTTCTAATATTGTTTGAAAGAGTCAGTTTTATGCTTTGATTAGAGGCTAGCAAATTGTCTGTAGCTTGCAGCCTTTAGAATTTTAATAAATTGGTCTTTTGCCAGTGGCCAAAAGTGGCCATATAGGAGTATTAAGGGTGAGTGAGGAGTGAGTCCTGCTGACCAGTCCCTGGGTCTCCAGTTCATAAATCATCTTATGAATGGGAATCATGGACTCTCAGTTTGTGTGACACTGCCAGCAATGCACACTCGTGGTAGAGATCGGTACCAGCTTCTTTCATCCTCCGGATTCCTACTGCAGAAGGCTCCCCTGAGATGCCAGGCAGGGTATTCAGCTCTCTAACTTCCTCTGTCTTCACAGCAGCTATCCCAAAACACAACGATGCCCTTAAGGGTCCCTTGAAATGCCTTGTCCTAAGATATTTCCTGAGGTGTAATCTATGCCAACGGTGCACGGGACCTCTGCACCGGTCACAATAGGGTGTTTTTGCCATTCGTGCCCAGTCAGGCTCACTTCAACTTCCAGTACTGTCAGCTGTTTGGATCCCCTTGTCACCCCAGAAATAGAGATAGATTTTGCCCCTACATATCTTGATGACATCAGGGTATATTGTGCACTGGTGTCAACTAAAGCTTTATAGTCCTTTAGGTCTGAAGTGCCAGGCCATCGGATCCATATAAGTTTCCAAGATTCTTGTTTATCTTTTCATATTTGCTTATGAACTAAGTAATAATAAGTATAAATACTTAAGATGATTATGAATGCAATGAATGTTTGGTTCTGTTTTTTAGTTGTATATTTCTTGACTAAAACTCCTTTTTCTCTTTTTCAGAGCAGGTCGGAATATATATCTACTTTCATTTCCGTTTCTCAGAAGAATTGTTGATAAAAGATGCAGTTTCACTTAAAACAATTTCTTTGGGCTTTGTTTGTTGTATAAATTGCCTTAGATGAGGGGAATGGTTCAGTGACTTTTAGGTTTTGAGAAAATACACTTTGAATGTACATGAGAAAATAATTTCTGTTATCCTTTTTACTGTGTGCATGTCAGTACTTTGCAGATCAGAACACTGGAGTAGTAACATTTTCTTTTAGGTTCTATAAATTGGCACAAAAGAATTGCAAAGTTGAGATTTATGTTTAGACTATTTTTGTATTGTATTTAATAATACATGGTAATAATGTGCTTCAATATGCATAGATTGCAGTAAGTGTAAAATTTGCAGAGAGCTAGTGATACTTCATGCTATTTTTACATTCATAAGCAACATATTTCTTCAAGATATGATGTAACCATAATTTCAAAAATAAAAAATCTTTTGCACACAGCAGATAAGAGGTTATTGCAAACAGGCATATAAATATACTACCCCATATCCCATTTTCTTGTAACCGAAGATTTTGCACACCTTACTCTGCAAATCCATGAGAACCAAGTGTATGAACTCCTACATTTCCAAAATACATTATCCTAAGGAGGGGAAGACATGATTTGGCATTATCTTCCAATTGATCTAAAATCTACTATTCTGGTTTTTTCCTCCTTCAGGCATACTGAAGAGGTTATTAAGCCCAAATTATATATTTTAAAAAAGACCATCCTCATCTGGATTATTTTTGCTTCCAAATAGCCACTATATCTTGAGAAGTATATCAATCTGAGTAATGATAGTGCAAATTTACTTGGCAAACAGAAATAGTATTTTGCCTTTTCTGTTGCTGATGTTTCAGTGGAGAACTGAGAAAGGATAAATGTTTCAAAATTTAATAGAAAATTTTAATGGAAACTGACAGCTTCATACTATTTCAAATACACAGAAAGGTGTATTCAGCAGTAAACCAAAATACTAAGAGTCACTAAAAATATATATCATGAAATGTTCTGCTTTCAAGAGGTTTTGAAACAGGCAAGTCCCGCACCTGTTGCCATTCCTGGGCTCATTAAGCTGACAGAAGTTTTGACTATCATAGCTTTAGATACATTGCCTTTATTATGCTTCAAATACAATATTTTATAGCACTATATATGAGTATATATTTGTGGAGTGTGGTGAAAATGGTGGAATCGACAGTTGATACAGATCTCAAGTGTTTCATACTTTGTTCATGATAAGGCAAGGCTTTTCTGTTGCATTATTTACCTACAGAAGCCCTGTGTTTCCAACCACTGCCTGTTTCTTAAATCATGCAGGTAGTTTCCTGTTCCCCACTTGCCCTCTTAAATGACACTGCAGAATTGCAGAAGGAGGCAGGGCTATTTAAAACTCCAAATAATCCTTGGTCCGCAATGTTTTTGTTAGATCATTGAACTATAATAATATTCTGTTTTTTTTTTTTTTTATATAAGCAAAAGCAAAATGGAGGGATTAATAAAATCTATTCAAAATGTGAACCTAATTTGCAATTTAAAACATCTTGAAGGAATATGTTGCCTATAGACCTAAATGATTAGGTTATTACTGAAAAAAGATTCTTACAATTAATAAAGCGCTATTTACTCTACCTAGAAGCTCGGTATAAAACTGTGCTGCCATTGGGAAACATAGTATTCTTTTACATACCAATCAAACTCTAAAATTAAAACTGAAATTTCCAAAATTTGAGTAAAGAAAAAATAGTAAATATGGGAGAACACAGACAACATGTGAAAGCTTTAAGCTCAAACCATGTTGAAAACCGATTGTGTTTACCTACTTGATTTTCTTCCTGTCTCGGCCTCATTTTAGTATCCCACCAGTCATTTCACACAATCTAAATAAAATATATTATGGAGCCATCAATCCTTTGAACTCTAAGCTTATGTCCTTTCTATGCAAATATACACATCATATGTGATTATGTATAATGTACACCAATAAATAAGACTTCTGCCATTGCTGGTAAAAGAGATTGCCTTGGCCTGAACTTCTTTTAATTTGTTTAAACAGCTGACTGGTGGCCAACTAAGCACTGCTTTGACTGTTTCAGCAGAAACATTGTCAGTGTCACCTATGACTCACCAAAGTAGTCATTAAACAACATGCAGCATTTTTTTATACTGTGTCTTGGGAGGCTATTTTGCAATTTCGAACTGTAGCTGAGAAAAATGCAAAGGAGACAGATGATGATGTGAGGAGATATAAAACCAATAAAAAATGGATTCCAGTCTTGGAGAGCTAAAAAGCTTCACCATAAACATCATGCTTCTCTGCAGATTTGGCCAATGCGTCTTGTAGTCAGCTTATTCCCAATTCCCCATGGGAAGACTGGCACCACTGATTTGAGGACCCAAAACCACACTGGTAAGAGAAGGGGACAAGTGGTAAAAAATCTTCTAGCTTGACAGCCATAAATGGGTTATTAATGCAGCTCCTCTTTTATACCAGATGCTGAGTGGAAATATTACCTTAGCTGGACTAAACATAAATGTGAGATGTTCTGTTCAGTCTCCTAAAGTTTTAATTAAGCTGAAAATTGTAATTTTAATTTATATATATCTCTTTTATCCACATTAATATTCTGTGCATGTATATCGATTTTATTGATATGTATGTGTATACACCACTGTAATATTTATCCATCTCATGTTTCTTTAGGCATTTGCTATTGGTTTACCTTTAAATATGATAGGAATTCAAGGTCTTCCCTATTGTTCTGCCTCTACCACACCCCTCATCCATCATCATTTTTAATGTGTTTCATCCGCTTTCACAAATCCTTCCATGGCAGGTGTTCATAAATCTGTTTCCTCTCAGGATATATTCTTACCCCCTAAGCTTATTAACTCGTAGTCCCTATTTCCTAAACTTATGAGCTAACAGATTTTCCTTCCCTCCCACAAATCCATTTGCTTCAGCAATATGTATGCTTTTTTCTCCTGTGCTGAGGTAGAAATTCCCTGTTTCAGACAGATAATCTCCTAAATGTCTCTCAGGGAGCGACAAAGAAGGAAAGCAAACCAGTTCATTTCCACAGTTGTGGGTAGCAAGAATGGGGAATAATAATGAAGCAGCTCTTGTATTACGTGGAACTTAAGTTACTTGATGAGGTGGGTTTGGAACATAATAGAAAAATCTTCTAAAGCATTTCAAAACTATCCAGTCCTATCCATAAAAAAAAAAGCACAATTCCTCTGCTTATGTACAAGCTGCCCACAGTTTTTTAGATAGGATATCTAAAATTCTAAATTCTAAAATTCTAAAACCAGAGAAGGAGTAGGTAGTGGTCTTAATCTGTGTTCTTTGAAAGTAAACTGATGATTCCAAGGATGGCTCAGGCAATATCTTGGAGAACAGTTTCAAATTTTCTGAAGTGAGATTTTTCTAACAGCAATTTTCTTTCTAAAGGTGTGATTTTTGCAATGCTTTTCAAGGTATTAGAAGAAAATAGGAATATTAGTTCTCTACCTGGAGGCAGGAGGGACAAGAAAAGAACAAACAGAACAGAGGTTAGCTTGAGATGGTCCAAGGAGCTATGAATCCGGATTCATGTGACATCATATGGTCATGATTAGTCTAGTAGACCTTGGTTTGGGCCATAACAGATCAGCAGGTATACCTTGCCATATATAGAATGCTTGCAATATTGTTGGACATTGGAAAGGATTTTTGAATAAAGGGGGAAGCATAGGAAAGTACAAAGGTAAAACTGAATAATCAGTCTACTCCCTCCATCAAAGGGGTGTGTGTGTGGTGTGCTCTTTAATCCCATTTACCTTACACTGTCACTGAAAGAGAGATCTTTTTGCAGACATTTTTAATATAAAGAGCAATGATACTATAGGAGGGAGAATGTAAGAGAAGGATGTGGTGCTGTATTTCCCCATTCCTTTCATTGCTGGATTGCCTGCCCTTTCCACATGGCTCCCCCTTCCCCGCCCCTAGTCCTAACCGCTCCCTTGGGTTTCTCCCATTGGTTCTGTTACCCCAGCTCCACCCATGTACCACCCCTATGCCCTGAAATCATTAGTCCATGTGCTCTCTCCGCTCCACTCTTCCCCAGATGAACCCAAGGCCCAGTGCCATGTGGTCTCTCTTGCTCTCTGCTCTCTGCATTGGTGCACCAGCCCCTCTCTGCCTTGGGGCACCAGCCTGTCTCTGCCTTGGGGGACCCAGCCGTGTGCTGGCTCTCTGCCTCTGGGGATCAGCCTGGCTCCATGGAATAAAGATCCTCTGCAGTCCCCATGCAGGGAGCCTTCTCACCTCCTTTATCGTCACCGTGTTGCGGGGCCTACAGCTAGCCGGAGCAAGCGAGGGGAGCCTGGAAGAGGCTACGGGATGCGGCACAGCTGCTGTCCCCAAGAGACCCCCACAGCACTCTCCGGGAAGGCTGTGGCATGTCATGCCACCGCAGGAAACCACACACTGCAACAAAGCGACAGTGATTGGTATTGCAGTATGCCATCCTTCTGTGCTATGAAGCAAGTTATTTTAGTTTCTTACTTTTTTCAGAATGTAGGCCTATTAGATGCTGAAAATGGTAAGATTACCCTTTAAAAAATCATTCATTATATGGTATGAAGTCTTGGAAGGGAGTTTAGGAAGAAAGAAGTATACATTCCAATTTAAATGAAGTACTGTATTGTGATGCTTACAAGAAAAAACACAGACAAATCCAGTTTTAATGAACCCTTATACTACATAAGGAGAGGAAAGCAGACAGATATATGCTTGAAATGAACTGTTAAACCAATGAGAGGGAGCAAAGAAAAGACAGATTCGTTGCCTAAAATGAGCTCTGCAAGAGGTGAAAGCAGAAGGCATAGGAAAAAAACGTTTCATCTTGCTAACCTCTTTACTGTTTTCTGTTCCAAAAGCTCAAATGTTCATTACAGATTCATGGCACTGCTGTGGAGGATAAATAATAGTAAAGATCATACAATTTTCCTTTATACCCATTCATTTGTTTTACAAAGAAAACCAGAACATAAAATTAGGCATTTGGCCTTAACGGAGATGGGAGCTGTATTGTATGATGACAGGCAGCAGACAAAAGGGAAAATGTGAAGAAGTAATGGAAGGCAAGATAAAAGTAAAGTAACCTTGACTGGAATGCAATTGTACATACATTCAATTAAAGGAATTTAAGATTTTAACATTTATTATATCTGACTTACAACAGGATTCTAAATAACCATCAGTTTCCTTCTCCAGCTAAACATCTTTGGTACTTTTTAAATGTTTCCGTTTCATATTATAAAACCTGTATTACAGTGAATATATGGATGATTATTTCAAAGTGACATAATTTAGCTCTTTAATTTCAAAGCCATGAACATTAGATGTGTTTTTCTGTCATTAGGTTTGTTTTCTTTGAAATCTTAAGTAATAGCAAAATCAGTACGGTTCTGTGAAGCATTTAGATTTCACCAGAATTTCATTTAGCAGAGGAAAATGGGTCTGACAGCATTTTCTTATGCACTTCTGTGAACATGTATTTTCTAGAAGCATTATTTTGAAAGATTCAAAGAAATAGTTTGGCACTTTGCCTTACCAGTGGAACCATAACTAGCCTGCTTTAAAAAAGCTCACCTTCTAATAGATGAATAAAAGAAAAAATAGCAATCAGTTAAGCTTCCTCACAGAAGAGTACCAAATTATGAAGTCAGCAGTAAGAAGGTATAAAGGATCTGCAAATATAAAATATAACACCCATAACAAGGTCAGAAATAACCCAGAGTTAAATTTAAGAGGAAAACAACTCCCTAGGCTTGTATTAAAAGCAAAAAGGCTGTCTTTCTGCATAGCTAGTAGCAGTGATGTACAGTTATAGGGTAGGTGTAAAGTGTTCTAATCAGTGACATATCAGTTTCTGACCTTGAAATCAAGTATCTGAATGAGTCAAACATATAAAATGGAGGTTAGATAAAAACTAGATGAAGACAGGTAGCTAAAACAGATTATTTTAGCAAAGCTAGTAATTCTGGTTTTGGCATATAGCAGTCATAACTTGCCCAGCCTGGAATTTTCTGCCTATCCTGTAGCCAAACTCCTTATCTGAAGCAAGTGCTTTCCTCCACACTTAACCCATGAACTAGCCTGCCTGGTTCATTCCAGCAGAAATCCTGTGGCACAATTCATTTGTGTGCAATGCGAGTGTTTAAGTCCTGGCTGGAGGCAAGCTGAGGATAGCACAGTTTTCTCACTTGCTCCAGTGGGAACTGAATCATATTTTTGATCTGCAGAACACTTCAGTTAATTCTTAAGGTAAATTTTTAAAGTTATATATATTTTCTTAAAAGTTCAAAAAGGCTTAGCCACAGTAAGAGGCAAGAATTGAAGGTTAAAGTCTTACTTACAACTTCTTAACTTCTCATTTCTGTTACTAAAATGCAATGTTATTCATAAATTTAAGAGCCTTGTTTACTCAGCTTTTTAGCTGTTCTTGCTTTACAAATCCATATTTCTAAACAGATACCATGCTATAAAGACAGTCATCTAGGAACTAACAGGATTTTCTCTTATTCTACCTTTGCACTTTAGTAATGACATATTTTCATTGCAGATATGTATTTCTGATTGAGAATAATAGTATTTGTCTCTTAAGACAATATAAAAAAGTAAATCACATAAAATAGATATATTTATGCATAGCATATCTTGATTATGAGATATACACATAATATTTGTATTTTTGGATTAAAATAATGATTTTGAATGACTATATTGAGGATTTGATTTCTGTGTTTCAGTCACTGAAATGCTCTCATTTGCATATGAAAATTCCTCAAGACAAATTTCATTGTAAGTCATCTCAAAGAACACATTACAGTGGCATACTCCATGATCTTCACTTTTTGAAAATACTTGTGATGAACGAGGGCTATAATGAATAATTTTTTGCACATGTTTTTTGAAGGAGTTTAAGTAATTGCAATCTCATTTAAGTTAGTATGACTCTATTGATCCTACGTATTTTTTATACTTCTTACATACGCTGTTTGAAACCTTTAGAACACTTACAATATTTACTCTTGAAGCACTTGTGAGATAGAGAAGTGCTACTGATCTCATTTTAAAAATGAGAAGAGTAAGACACAAAGGTGACGTTGTGTGGAACATGAAAGTTATGTAAGTGGTCTTGAAAATCTCTATATAAATGATTCAGTCATGTATGCGGTACAAGACTGCAGAAAAAAAGTTAGTTTCAGAGTTTGAAAGCTGTATCTTACACCCTAACTGCTGAAGTATCTTTCTAAATAAAGTATTAAATATGCAGGAGTAATCTTTTAAAGAGTCCCAACTTCTTTTGAACACCTTTCACAAGCAAAGTCAGCAAGCAATATCAGGGGACTTTAAGTCTGCAAAAAGGAACAGGTGTCTTTCAGTTAAGTATATGAAAAAATTCATTGTGCTGAATGAACACACGTTTTGTACATGAATAAGGGTCAGTCTGGTACAGCATATTTTAGATAACACAAACATCTAAGTAGTAATATTTTATCAGCCTTAGATCTACAGTTACCTTAATATATTTGTAGTGTTAGTCAGTCACTTAAGACATGATTCAGAATAATTTTCATGGGCTTATTTTGCTCCCACTGAGTTTTCAACTTTGGAAAAAACATGATTAAACTTTTTAGGAAAATAATCATGAAAATGTTTCTAATTATGTCGTTTTAATAGGGAAAGAATATCCCTTTGGATGCTATTTAAGTTTGTATCACTTATCTTACGTTCCAAAGGGCTGAACTCCTCTTTATAGTTCAGTAAGCAGAAAGCCATTCCTTACTTACAGTTTTCTGTATAATCCCATTGACATATACTTGTTAAAATATTAACTGTGAAGTATTTAGGCCAGATTTAAATGCAATAATAAGTAAGGGGATTTGCATAATACTGGGCAGTGATGGCAGTTTTGAAATGCCAGCATCATTTTTCACAATTGAAAGCATAGTGCCTTTGCAAGGAATCATTTATTAATACCAAACCACTGTTTCAATAAAGCATTAGAATTTCCTGCATAGAATAGCCCTTGGGCAGCATTCTGAAGTAAGAGTGAATTGCTATTCTAATCCACAATGGAACATTTTAATAAGTGTGATAAATGACTCACAAAGGGCTTCAGATTTCAACATCAGTAGAATTGGAATCAGGCAAAGGCTGGGTTTGGGTGATAGATGTAGAGGATTTTTGTGGTAAACAGTTTGCAATGTCAGGACAATACCAGCTTATTGAACTTTCAGAGACTAAATTCCTGTCCATTTGTCATCTTGTTGCTAGCAGACATAGATGTACATAGAGTAATAGACTTACATTCTTTATCAGCTGATAACAATCCTGTAACTCCTGGACCACTTTAAAGAGATCAGAAAATGAAACATTCAACAAGAAAGAGGTGAAACAAATCAAAAGACTAAATATAACCAGAACTTTTTTATTCCTGCAAATATTTTTATATTGTAAGCACAAAGCTAGAACAATTCCTGGTACAGATAATACTCCCACTAAGTCAGTCTGCTTTTTATAATACTTTCAAACTTCTGTGAAATTAGTCTCTTTTGTTTGTTTTCAAATAAAAAGAAGAAATTATGAGGTTACATCATTAATTGGTTTTAGAGTTAAAAACAGACTTAATATTTCATGTTGAAGAAAAATCAGAAATAATTTTGCTGTTTTCCTATAGTTTTCCGCCTCATGTCATATCAATACTGGAGGCAATAATATCAGGATTTTAAAAAACATAAAAGGCAAGAGAATGAAAAACAAGAAGATGCTTACCTGTGAATAGAATGGTGTAGTGATTAAATTTTACTAGGTTAGATCCTACATTGAAAGTAGATTCATCTCACATAACTTTCCCTATCTAAAACTTTGTTGCTGACTGTAAATTAGTTGTTCAGGCTCCCTCTGTCATTATGAGAAAGAGCAAGAACAGCAGTTCGTCTTACGTATTTGATACTTCCTCTAAAGGTGCCTTTTTCTCTCTGCACTATGCGGGAGGCCAATCTTAGTCTTGATAGTTAAATTTATGGGGTAAATATTCACAAGATGAATCCTATTTGTAGAAAAATTTCTCTTGTGTTGTCTGGTTAGGACATTATCTTTCCTTAATAACAAGCTAATAGGAGGATAACCTACTATAATTTTTTCTTAACAAAACGACAGAACAAATAAGCTTTTAAATGATCATTAAAATGCTCAGTGACTCCAGTAGTGGTGATTCAGTACTTACACAAATCAGTTTTATTTATTTAACCTTTTATTAAACAAGTCTTAAAATATTTAGAATCAAATCCCCCAATATTTAATATTATTGGACTGTTTCTTTTTTGCCTTAAATAACATGCTGTAATTTAAAGTGTGCAGAGAACATCAAGGAAACAAGAGCCTCAGCTGTGATGTTAGCAGTAAAAGGCTAAGCAAGTAGTGTTCTAAGCCAGTTTCTAAATGGAATGAGTCATTTAGTGACAGTGGATGAAGAAGGCTAAGGTACTCAATGCTTTTTTTGTCTCAGTCTTCAACAAACTCTCTTAGGCCCTGTGCCTGGCATCTGTGAGAGCACATTTAGAGTACAGCATCCAGTTTTGAACAAATGAGTCGAGGAAAGATATTGATAAATTGGAGTGATTTCAGCAGAGAGCCCTGAACTAGGTAGGAGCTGGGGCACCTATCTTGTAAGGAGAGGTTGAGGCACCTGGATTTGTTCAGCCTGGAGAAGACATGGCTTTGTGGAGACCACCCAACACCTATGGAGAGGTGTTTTGCACCAGGAGGTGCTGGTTCATCATGACTGTAGTAAGAAATGCCTCAGACTCTAGGGTATAATTTAAAATGCTATTTATTAGAGCCAGTGTTATAAGAAGAGAAAATCATTGATCTTTTTATATCCCTTCAGATGCTGAAGCAATGTAAAATTCTTGTAGCATTGAACAGGACTCCAACCCATGTTCAGCATGTCATACAGACCCTATCCACAGTAGAGATCCTTCCTTCCATCATTCAGGCTATTAAAAGATGTTTTTAGAAGGAAACAACTGTGTTAATAGTTTTTACAGTCAAAGCAGAAATGGTGCTCTTGTGAGAGCTTCTTGCTGCACTTTCAGATAAAGGCAAGGCTCTGCTACTGGTATAAAAAAAAACCAAGGGTGATAATTCTTGTTTTGAGTTTATCTTTCTGCATTGCATAAATAGAAATTACTCTAAAGGGCAAAGGGGATTTGAATTACTAACACTGGAAAAGGAGAAAAAATTCAATGGAAATGTAAGCTATTTGTAAAATACTTGTCCGTCTTTGGCTTCTTAATCCCAAAAATTTCTACTTCTCTTAACTAGTGAGTTGAAGAATATTTGGTAGGAAAAAGTGGAAGTTCAATTAACATTTAATGTCACTTTAAAGGGCACTTGAAAGAAATGCAAATCCTAACTTGAACCTGTAAAATAATATTCATTTTTTGTGTTAAATGGGCTTTTGATATGCAATTTGCATGTTACACATGCACAAATTTATATATATATATCTATTTATACATCTATTGGTGCTTACCAAAGCAGATGGGCTCAAGAAAGGAGTTAAAATTGGAAGCAGGATGAGCTATGGTGACTGTGGCCTGTTTGTGTTTGTGATCTTGAACATGTGCCTGGCAAAAAACAAAGTCAGGACTCTGAACTTTAGAAGAGTGAAATTCCAGCTTTTTAAAGAATTAATGGATGAGATACCATGGGAAACTGTCCTTAGGAGCAGTGGAGCTGACCAGAAATATCAGTTATTTCAGGACACTTCTCTTAGAGCACAAGAGCTCTCCATCCTGATGTGTAGGAGGTGAAGTAGGACAGCCTGGAAAGTGGCATGGATGAGCAAGGACCTGCTTCTCAAAATGATGAATAAGAAGGAAATGCACAGCCAGTGGAAACAGGGACATGTGGCCTGGGAAGAGTACAATGGATGTCTAAGGCTGTGATCAGGAAAGCTACGGTACAGATGGAATGGGACTTGTAAAATGATGTGAAAAGTAACAAAAGGGGTCATAGAATTTCCTGAGTTGGAAGGGACCCACAGGGATCATCAAGTCCAACTCTAGGCACTGCACAGGACAGCCCCAAGCATCACTCCACGTGCCTGAGAGCATAGTCCAAATGCTTTTTGAACTCTGGCAGGCTTAGGTCCCTGACCATGGGTTTCTAGAAGGTATTCTCTAAGTGAATAAGTCAGAAAATAAAGGCCAAAGAGAGTGTACAAATAAGGGATAACTGGTAAAACACATGAAGAGGGCTGAGACATTTAACAAGTTCTTGACTTCAGTCTTTACTGGCAGTCAGGCTTCCCATGTCTCTGAAGTCCCTGAACCTCTAGGTGGGGGTTGGGAGAGCAAAGTCCCTCTCACTGCCGTTGAGGAGGCTTGAGACCTGAAGGAACTGAATAGCCACCAATACACATAGGAAAGCACAAAGTATCACTCCTGTTTTAAAAAGTGGAGAAAGGAAGGTCTGGGGATCTACAGGCTGGTTAGCTTCATCTTTGTGCCTGGGAAGATCACAGAACAGATCCTTATGTAAGCAATGTTCAGGAATATGCAAGACAAAGAGGTGATTTGAGACATTCACCACAACTTTACCAAAGGCAAGTCATTCCTGACTAATTTGGTGGCCTTCCATGATGGAGTGACTTCAATGGTTGATGAGGGAAGACCAGGCAGTGTTATCTACCTAGATTTCTGTAAGGTTTTTGACATGGTCCCGTATGACATCCTTATCTCCAAATTGGAAAGACATGGATTTGAAGGGTGGACTGTTGAGTGTATAAGGAATTGGCTGGAGGGACACAGCCAGAGAGCTGTAGTCAATGGTTCTATGTCCAGATGGAGGCCGATGATGAGTGGTACCCATCAGGGCTCCACTTGGGACTGGTGCTCTTTGATATCTTTATCAATGACATAGACAGCAAGATTGAGTACCCCCTCAGCAAATTTGCAGATGACATGAAGCTGAGTATTGCAGTTGACACCAATACAACCTAAGTTCTTCCAGAAGAAAGCAGAAGTTAGTTAATCTCAGTTACGTCATGCAAATTTAATTCTGACAAATGAGCTTGTATAAATTGTGAAAATTCTACAATACAAAAATTGATTCTATACATCTATTAAAATAATTTAATTAACACACAGTCTTTGTTAGTTGGGGTTTTTATTGGTACACTATTGAAAATAGAATAAATGCGTGCGAAGTGAAGATATTATTGTTAAGGATAAAAATATATGTCTTCCTTGCATCATAGCATCAAGTTCAAGTGTAGTTCTAAATGAGAAATTCTAAACCCGAAAATACCTAATATAAATTTCAATACAAGACCATACTCAGCACTACATCAGAACAGTTCTTCCCATCTGTGTGAGCATGAGATGATGACTGATACCTGCTTTTGCCTGTTTTCTATGTTTGCAAGGTACCCTTTCAGAAATAGTGTTGCAAACCCTAAAGTTTTTAAAGAAAAGAGTAAATGTAAATCTGAAAGGACATGTGTAGTACAGCAAGGAAAGTACTTTTGTTGCAGTGTCATCATTTTGACTCAGAGTCACAATGTCAAGTTTCAGTGCATATTGGCTGTGTTGGTGCTATTCCACTGTGATTGATGTCCCTCAGATTTCCTGTGGATGCTGAAAGCTTGGTTGCAGGGAGATTTTCCAGCTTTCTGCCAGCATCTGGGTGAAAGTCCTTGCTTTCACACAGATGCTGGCTGAAAAACAGTTAGAGGCTTTTGTAAACTGTTTCCTTTATATTTCCTTTATCTTGCAGGTGCAAGATGTTTATGCAGTATTGTTGTTACTAACTGGAGAAATATTTTGAAATGGGTGTTGTAGAGTTTAGCTAGTCATTATGCCATTCAGGCGAACTGAGATATATAAACAAGTCTATAAACTAATAAATAACTCCACTTTTTCCTGGATCGAGCCTGTGTCATTTCTCTCCGTACCTGGTACAACAGCGACAATTTCCCTCAATAGTATGCACTTAACTATGTACTTATAAAATGTTTGTTTTGTTACTCCCAAGCACATCATTAGGATTGTTCTATCAGAATTCTTAGCTCAGATGTAATGCTTTGAAATTTGGCTCTTTTCTCAGTTGTATTTTCTGCTGACCAAAAATGCTTCTAGATTTTATTTTTTTAATCCTGCTCACATGACAATTTCGGCTAAATGTCTTTCACCTAGACCTGCTTATCTGTACCTCATGTCCTGACATGCATTTATTACTTGACTGAAGAAATCTGATCCTCATATTTTAAAGCTGTTTTTTCTGATATTTAAATGTCTGTATCTGAGAGATTTTTTTAATGGTGCAGACTTCTCCTGGCAGTTACATGCCCTTGGCAAACCAACAGATTTCTGTTAAATGCTTACCTACTCCATGGGGTTTTTAATATTGCCTTATATTTTCCAGTATTTACTGAAAAATTGTACTAAATAAGATTTTCTTGCATAAAAATTGATAAATGGGGTCCTATGCCTTGTACAAGTGTGGCAGCGATTTTTATAGCCTCTGAGAAGCTGTACTTTTCAAAATCATAGACCAGGTTGCTCAGAAACCCATCTAGACTTTTCTTGAATGCTTCCAGGAATGGGGCAACCACAACTGCTAAGGGCAACCTGTTTCTGTGTCTTATCCATCACAATGAAGAGTTTATTTCTGATAGCTAATCTAAAGCTCTCTGAGTTTAAAGTCATAATCCCGTGTCCTGTAAGTACATGCCATTGCAGACAGTCCCTCTCCAGCTTTCTTACAGGTCCCCGCTAGGTACCAGAAGGGTTCTGTAAGATCTGCCTGAAGTCTTCTTCTCTTCTCCAGGCTGAACAATCCCAACTCCCTCAGTCTGTCTTCTCAGAAGAGGTGCTCCAGCCCTCTGATCTTTGTACCCCTCCTCAGGACTCTTTCCAGTGTGTCCATGTGCTTCTTATGTTGGGGGTCACAGATCTGAATACTCGAGATGTGCTCCATGTGGGATCTCATGACAACAGAGTAGTAGGGCAGAATCACTTCCCTTGAACTTCTGGTCTTGGATCTTTGGATGCTACCCAGGGTACAGCTGGCTTTCTGGGCTGAAAGAGCACATTGCCAGGACATGTTGATTTTCTTGTCAAACAACTGTCTTGGTTACAGGAGGAAGAGTGCCAATATGGATGTAACCAACTCTGCATTCTACAACCATCTACATTATTCCTGATGAACTATTAATGGTGGGTCATTTGCAACAGCTGCTCAGTGCACACTCCACCCCTCAGGTGGGCTGGGTGTTAAATAAGGTAAGGAAAAAGAGGCAGGGTAATGTTTCTTTTTCTTCCCACTAATGACTCAGCCCTGATGACTCCCTCCGGGGACGCAGCAGCACAGTCCCACCCATCCTGAGGGGGTAGTCTCTGCTAATGGGCCATAATGTTCTGAAGAGGTACAAGCAGGATAGAGAGCTGCAATGACCATCAAGGACCCCAAAAATATCCTATGACTCATAGGACTACATCATCCCATTGTGAAACTGCCCGGAACATTCCTGCCTGTATATAATCTGGGTACTTTGGGGCTTGGGACCACCACCACTCATACTCAGAGAAACTCCACAACTCAACAAATTTGTAAAGTAGGTATGCTTTATTGCATCACCGGGTACACGGGAGGTAGCTCCCCCAGAGACGCATTCATCCCGGCGATACTCAGCTTGGTATATATCAAGTTACAAGTTACATATGCATCAGGTTACACAATATGGTTGTTGCATATTCATTGCCTATTCCCTCTTCATATTATAATTAGTTCAAAAGTCATTAGCATCTCCATGCGCTTGCACAGTGCCACCTGGTGGTCGTGGGCCGGGGTCACTGGGATGAAGTAAAGGTCTTCCTCAGATAAAGTAAGTGTTCTTCCTCGAACTGAAGGAAGAACACTTGCTTTTTACCTTTTTGCCTTGTTTCCTTGTGCATACTCTGAGTTCCTGGTCCAAGTCCAAACTCCAGAGCTGCCTTGAGCTGGTTTCAGGACTTGAGAGCAGAATATCCTGGTCATGGTTTCTGCCCTTTATCAATGGCCCTGCATCCTCCCTTTGGCACAGCAAGCAATAAACATTGTCTAGGAACAGGTGCAAAATTTGGCTATACCCGCAATCAGCAATTAACCCTTAAAACCTAAGCCTCTTGTATCACCACCACTACTGGACATCCAGAAGAGGACCAGACCTTCCACAGGACCACTGCTTTCGACTGCAACCATCACTTTGACAGCACTGCAACCACGGCTTAGTCAGACTGCAACCACCACCCTGACCAACAGGGGCCAGGTTGTACTCTGACTTTGTGGTTTTAAGCCAGTTTTTCTGTATAATTGCATTTATTGTATTATTTCTATGAAATTGTAACTCCAGCTTGAAGTCTCTTGCAAGGAATTTGTGTGGGGATTAATTTCTCCTGCTGGTTCACTTTCAGACCAGCACACCAACACACCCAAGTCCTTTTCCTCAGGGCTGGTTTCAATCCATTCTATGACCAGCCTGTATTTGTGCTTGGGATTGCTTCAAACCAGATGCAGGACCTTGCACTTGGCCTTGCTGATCTTCAGGAAGTTCACACAGGCCCAGCTCTCAAACCTGTCAAGGTACCTCTGAATAACATCTCTTGCTTCTAGCATGTCTACAACTTCACACAGCTGGATGTCATCAGCAAACCAGCTAAGGTTTGCACTCAATCCCACTGTCCATGTTGCTGAAAAAGGTGTTACACAGTGCTGGCCCCAGTAGTGTTGCCTCATCACTGGTCTCTGCTTGGATATCACGTAGTTGACCACAACTGTTTGAGCATGTCTCTCCAGCCAATTCCTTATCCACCAAGTCCATCCTTCAAACCCATGTCTCTCCAGTTTAGAGACAAGGATGTAAGACAGTGTCAAACGCTTTGCTCAAGCCCAGGAAAATGACATCCCTGTTCTACATGTGTTTGCATAAAGACATTTAAGCTGCTTCCCCAGTGACGCTAACTTACTGGCTGGAGTGGCAGGTACTCCTTTGTGCTGCCCTTCGGGTGGTCTCCTGCTGATCTGTGATACCTCTCCAGGCTCGGGAATCTTTTACTGGCATTGGCCCGCCATTAAACTGTTGGGAGTGGGATGGTTTGAGGTTCCCCTCCCACTGCAAGTTTAGTTTCAAAACCACATGGTCTAAATAGATGATGAAACACACATAGTTTAAATTAATATCACCAAACATTTTAGTAAACTCAAAGCCTATAACATTTGGAATATTTTTTAACTTTTGGACGTGTGACTGAAAATTACAATGAAGCTGTTAAATGTCTTAGTTTAGGCTTATCAAAAAACTGTCATTTTTTTGATTATTATTAAATTGAGTTATTTTTATGTTCACTAATATGGAATATTCCTTCAATGACAAAACCAACAGTTCCTAATATAGTGTCGGCAGATGTTTATTCAAGGAGAAAAGAATAAATGGCATTACATTTTCAACTTTCCAAGAATACAGACACGTTATTGGTGAGAAATTATTCATAATAACTTAAGGGAATTAGAGACTGTACAAAATAATAGGTAGAAAGGAATGGATTTCACATCTGCAGTGCATCCATGATTTATTCAGTGCAATTCTGCTGTGGAAAGGTATAATGAAAGTAGAACTTCTGCTGTTTAGATGGTTTATTTGATTTATTTTTCTTTGTGAAGAAAATTAGTTTCTTATTACTCTCTTGGCATGTGAGATTAATTGGTAGTAATTTAAATTATATTTCAAATATGTAATGGTCAGAATGGACAGGAAAAAAATAATAGAAAACTTAAAATGGACAGCATTAGCGATTTCTTTCTTTTAATAGTGCCTCAAATATGTTTTTCATGTTTCTCCTGTTCCTTGAGACAAGAAACTCCTACAAATATCCAAAGGGTGGGTGTCAGGAGGATGGGACCAGACTCTTTTCAGTGGTGCCCAGCAACAGGACAATGGGAAAGAGACACAAACTGAAACAGAACAGCAAGTTCTATCTGAACTTAATGAAAAACTTCTTTATATTGAGGGTGACACAGCATTGAACAGGCTGCCCAGAAAGATTGTGGAGACTCCTTCTGTGGAGATATTCAAAACACGCCTGGATGCAATCCTTTGCAACCTGCACTCGGTGAACTTGCTTTAGCAGGGGGGTTGGACTAGATGATCTCCAGAGGTCCTAGTCCCAATAGTTCTGTGATTCTGTGATTTTGTTAATTTATCAGCCTAAGTGTTTATTTCAAGAGGCTGTTAGATGTTGATGAATTTGTTAGGGTACTGCCGAGCAAAAAACTAACAAAACAACATAAAGATCAAAACAGTTCTGACTGACGCAGTGATACTTGTTGATCATATACCGTTTAACCTTTTCTATTCTGTCATTAATCCAAAAGACAAGATGATGTGATCCATCATCACAGGGACACTTGGAGCTTAAGTCATTGTAGAATCACAGATGTTATATTCATCAGTTCTTCTTTTCCTCTCTTTTTTTATTTTTTATTTTTTGATTCTGCCAATAATTTCTGTTGTCCTCACAAGATGAAAAAGAAATACAGTTAAAGCTCTAGAAAGGTCAAAGTTATCTTCTCTAGCATGAAATTCAAAGATAATAATTCTATAATCATAGAAACATAGAATGGTTTGCATTAGATTGGTCCTTTAAAGATCATCTAGTTCCAACTCCTCTGCCATGGGTGGGGACACCTTCCACTAGATCAGGTTGCTCAGAGCCCCATCCAGTCTGATTTTGAACACTTACAAGGATTTGAACACTTACACAATTTCTCTAGGCAACCTATTACAGCGTCTCACCACCTTCACAGTAAATAATTTCTTACATACAATCTAAATCTCCCTTCTTTTAGTTTAAAGCCATTACCCCTTTTCATATCACTACAGGTCTTGGTAAAAAGTGTCTCTCTATCTTTCTTGTAATCAACAAGCTTTCCCTAGAGTCTTCTCTTCTTCAGGATGAACAACACCAGTTCTCTCAGCCTGTCTTCATAGGATAGGTGCTACAGCCTTCTGATAATTTCTGTAGCTGTTCTCTATATCTACTGTAAGAGATCCAGGCATTTCCTGTACTGAGGACTGCAGAGCTGGACACGGTACTCCAGATGGAGTCTCACAAGACCAAGGAAGAGAGGGAAAAATAAACACCCTCAGTCTGCTGGTCACACTTCTTTTAGTGCAGCCTGGGATACTACTAGCCCTCTGGCCTACAAGTGTAGATTGCTGGGTCATATATAAATATTTTACCTTGTTAAACTGATCATAAATTCTGAAATTATTATATGAGCTTATAGTTAATACAATTTCTTGCATTATTTACTTTCATAGCTCTTTGATACAAGATTCATAGTTTTACCATGCTTCTTGGTAGAACAGCTGGAAGGAAGTTTTTTGACATCTACGTTGTTGACTGATTAAACTAAAATATTTGAGTTCAACCAACAATTTGATCTGTTCAAGATATCATCTAAATTTAGGTTTGAGGAGACCTCTTTCTGTGTAATCTTCAAGCCGTTTAAAAATTACATGGTTAATAAACAATAAGGCTGGAAGCCATATATCCAAGTGAAATAGAGTAAAGTGAAAGACATGGCTGAGAAAAACAGTGAAAACGCATTTTAAAAATTCTGAATCTGTTATATTCTTAGATGTGTTCAGGTGAACACAAAGTAGTTCCAATGATATTAAATTGGATAATTTACAGTCATTCTCTGAGAATAAAAATTACTACTCTGTGAATATGAATATAATGTTTTGTTCTTTCCTGTCCACTGCAATGTACATTCCTCTTTAAAGAGATTCAGGTTGTCAGTAAATGGATTTGTAAGTAATTGGTATCAGTTACCAGCAGTCTCAACTCACACTATATTTATGCTTTCCTTGGCTTTCTCCTTGGTGACATGACTTCCTAGAGTATTGTCTGACTTCTTCCTTTTACGCACTCCCTCTTTCTCCCAAAAGAGAAATTCTGAAGCTAAAGGCGAAAAGTCAGGCTGGCTACAGAAGCATTAGGTCTTTTGGGATTCCTCCCTGAAGTAAGATGTTCCCATAAGACTCATGCAGCAGACCGTGTCTGGTTCCTAATTCCATCCTGCTCCTTCCATCACTCTCTGAAGAAATAATGCTGCAACTACCAGATATAACATGGAGGGACAGCATCACAGCAGTCAAAGAAATACTTAACATTCCAGGCAAAGTAGGAATCTGAACTGTTTCCTAGGACATTGTTCAGGCCTGTTAGGAATCTGTTTCATCTCACCTGAGTACCAAGTTCAGAAAAATGGCTTGAAATGAGGGAATTGTACTATCCCACCAGCAAACATTTTTAAGTTTGATCTTTTTCTTCCTCTCTTGCAGACAATATTCACTCTATAAGTAGTCCAATTATTGAAATAAGACTATTCAAGCACTTTTTATGAATACTAGTGACAGAATCTTGACCTTTGAGAGGACTTGAATGAAAGTACTATTTGTATCTTTAAGATCCAGATGTGAATTTTCTTGCCTGTAATTATCAAGGAGGCTGTGCCTGCGTAAGGCTTTGTACCTATAGAGAGAACTTTTGTATTTTATGTAGTATCTGTGTCTGTCTATAGGTGCATACACACCATTAGGAAACCAAAGACATTTGAGATATAAAAGGCAAACCTCTTGCTATCTCTATCAGCTCTCATAAGTAATTTCTATAATTATTTTTGTCATTTTAATTTATGTATCTATTTTTTGTTATTATGACAAACATAGGTACCTGAAAATATATGATATAATCAAAAAGGGAAGGTTTGCATCCATTAACAATAAGCTTCCCTACATTTCCCTGTACTATGCCCCTTAAAAATATGAAATGCAAGGATCCCGTAATGTCAATGTAAATTTGGAAGCAAGATTCAACTTTTCTTGTTTTCAGCAACTATATGATCTGTCCTCTCAAAAAAATGTAATAGCAAAAAATATAGCATGCATACATGCAACTGCCACAGTGTTGGAGCATCTAAACAGCTTTAGCTCTCTCTGAAGGGAATGAACGTGCAGTAGGTACCTAAAGGATTATACTATATAGAAAGTCATGCTTTGTAATTTTATTAAAGACAGACTTAGATTACTTGTTTATATTTCAAATTCATACTCCAAAATAAAAATTCAATATCCATCTATTTGGACATAAAACTTCAAAAGGACACTCTTTATTAAAAACATCTATTTCCTGTTAATTCATGAGAAAGAAGTCTCAAGTAGAGCATACAGAAACTGTTAATTCAGAAAGTTCTTGCTGCTGATATGATTCTAACCCAGGCGAATGTTAAATGAAATAATGAAGTAATGGAAAGGATGAGCATGTTAAAAGGGCTGTGACAGAAACCAAGAGAGACTGATGATGCAATTACCTTTCTTCCAGGCCATGCAATACTAATGTGATAAGGGCCTGCACAGTTCACCAGTAAGGATGAAGAGGCTAACAATAATTCTCAATTAAAGTAGGTTTTCTTCGTGCTGGTAAAATACACTACATCTCATTGATTAGAATGCCAAGAAAGCTCTACATTGTGTCATGCTGTTTGCAAAAGAAAATGCTGAGAAGAGGTATTCAAATACTGTTTAATGAGAAGTGAGAAAGCTAAAGAACTGAGGAAAAAAGAATTGAGCAAATGTTAAGTTTAGTACCACCAATACATTACTAACAACTGTAATGTACTGAATATTTATGGAAGCAGTAGATTAGTAAGGCTCCTTGAAAATGCTTCCACTGTTCCTCACAGAAAAAAAACCACATTTAGCACCTGCCTTTCTCTCTAACAATATTTGACTTAGTGAGTATTTTTCATTTAAGAAGTAATGTTCCTCAATTGGCCATTCACTTCCTGTGACCTTTAATAATCATAATCTGTTGTGATTTCTAAAACTGAAGCCTTTGTTTGAGCTGATCCAGAATGTACTGTGCAGGCTGACTAGAGAAATTCATGTAGCTTGAATTATATTTTTCCTGATTTATTTTGATGAAACTGAGTACAGAGTTAAATCTGTAGTCTTTGCTACAGAGTGAAGTTGGCCATATGTCATATAAGGTTTTCAGTTATTGTAAACAGTTAATGAATCAGAATTGGTTTTATTTTGCATGAAAAGCTATATTGTACCATAAGGAGTGGTCATGGTTTAACCTCAACCAGTAACCAAGCTGCAACTAAGAATTTTCACGGATTGATCCTAAGGCTCATTCAGTCACTTGCTCACTCCACCCATAGTGGGACAGGGGGAAGAATTGTGAGGGTAAAAGCGAGAGAATTCATGGTCTGAGATTGAGACAGTTTAATAAGTAAAGAAAAGCCATGCATACAAGCAAAGCAAAACAAGGAATTCATTCACCACTTCCCATGGGGAGGCAGATGTTCAGCCATCTCCAGGAAAGCAGGGTTCTGTCATGCAAAATGGTGACTTGGCAAGAAACATGCTATCACTCTGAACACCCCCATCTTTTCACTTCTTTTCCCAGTTTTATATATGAACACGTCATACAGGATGGCATATTGCTCTGGTCAGCTGGGGTCAGCTGTGCCAGCTGTGTCCCCTCTCAGATCCTTGTGCCACCCCAGTTTACTCTCTGGTGGGATGGGGTGAGAAGCAAAAAAGTCCTTGATTCTGTGCAAGCACTGCTCAGCAACGGCTAAAATATCCCTGAGTTATCTACACTGTTTCCAGTACAAATCCAAAACAGAGCTCCATACCAGCAACTTTGAAGAAAATTAATTCTATCCCAGCTAAAACCGCCACAGGTGCAATACTCTACTATGCTTTCTTACAATAAACTTTGGAGAGGTTTTCATTATTTTAAGCAAGGTCTAATGAATAGAGTGAGGTTTTCTTTCTAAAGTTGATGCTACCATGCCTTGCTTTGTTGATGTCTTTGAGTCTTCAAATTCAACATTGGTTAGTTTTTTTTTTTACACTGTTGTCACAAACCTTCTGGTAAAATAAGTATCAACCAGTGTAGCGGGTTCAGTTCGTAACTGGGCGGAAACACCAATTAAGTGTGGTGGATTTGTTTGCATTTTTCACCTTCTGTGAGATAAGAATTAGGAGGAAATGCAAAGCAGGCTCCAAACTTTAAAGAATATAAAGAAGTTTATTAACAGAACTAAAAGAAAAAGGAATAATAAGGGTCAGAATAAACCTTCAGAACACTTCTCCTCCTCCCATCCTCCTCCCTCCTCCCACTAACAACATAAAGACACAAACTTGGGATTATTTCAGTCAGTTTACCACCTCTATAATAGTCTTT
>VZTD01000434.1:356163-385048 GCA_013397725.1 Rhagologus leucostigma | reverse complement strand
TTTTTTTTTTTTTCTTTTATTTTAATGTCTTCAGAAAAGCAATCTATCCGTTAATTTTACACTAATACTTCCAGTTTGGTCACAATAAATGTCAACAAATATACAGAAACAGACAATGTGCATATTTAAAAAAAGAAGAAAAAATGTTTTTGTTTTCTTTAAAAAGACATGAAAAGTGTTTCTAAACCATTTAATTATAATCTTTTCTCTATTTCTCACTGAATACAATGGCAGATATACTGTCATGACATTTAACATTTCTATCTGTCCTTCAGCATTTTTCTACCCAAAAAGTTGAATCTCAATGATTAGCACCGTGTTTCTGTAAAACATACCTTTTGCCTTCAGGACAAGTTGATTTATAATCCTCTAATACTATAAGAAATACTGCTATGCATGAAGTGCATTGCAATATTTTGTTGAAATTCAATATAAAAATACAGCATGACAGAAGACTCAGAAAAGCATAAGTGAAATAGAAAAGATATTGCTTTCAAGTGGAAGATGAAATAATAAAAAGTGGTGTCCAATATAAATAAGTTATACTACTTATCGACTACTAGAAATCATAGATAAATTAATTATTTTCAGGCAATCTGATAATCTTTTTTCTAGGTATATGTACTCCTTTCTCAGATGGAAGAATAGGAATATACTGACAACTTGACAAAAGCATGATAGGTGATTTATTTTGGGATTAACAAAATGAAAAAACAAGAGAAAATGAAAAGAGAGGAAAGAACGTGCACCTTAGCTGTTGTCGTTATCTTCTACAGCCATTCCTGGAATCATTAAGACAAAATACAGATGTTTAGTAGGCTACCACCTGCACAAATTGACTACTTCATTGGGACTTAATGGTTATGAAGCATTACTGTAATCAAGGATTTGTACAATCACATCATTGTGCTCTTGTGGCAACTGAACATTTTATTTATGCTGGCAGACTTTAAAAAGTGTTGTGAAACTACGCAGTGAACACTAATGGAGAAAGTGAGGGGGAAAGAAATGCTTTTACTCATAAGCCAGCTACATTTTTCTTTTTAAAGGTCAATCAATGACAGCATGAACTTTTTCTTTTTTGATACTGAGAAACAGCAGTAAATTCCTTTAACCGTACATGGTGGATCAGGTACACTGCTGGATGAAGTTCAAGTCCAAAACTCATAACAAGTGACTTTCTTTTCAAAATCACCATTTTTTATCTTTGCAGAAATCAAGTTTATGTGTCAGTCTACTAAAATTTCAAGAATATTGATACTTCTTGTTAAACCTCAATCAGAAAGAATTTTTATTAAAATCCTTCTTTCTTCAAAATTGTTCTGATATAGAAGTTCAAATATTGTCCATAATGAGAAGGAGATTTCTAAAGTCTAAGCCATAATATGTACTGTAAGATCAATTTCTAATCAAGATGGTTAAACCTTTGAAGAAAATAATCAAACCAACTTACATTGTTTGCACATTTGGACAAGTCCTAGAGTGATTACAAACCTACAGGAGATTGACTGAGTAAAGGATGAGTGAAAATTGAGTAAGAATTTAAGGATCTAATTCATATAGACATATTTTTGTTATTGTTCTGGATTATCATGAAGGACAAGTGCTAAAATTACTTCATATACTTGCAGATATGGTGGCTGAATTTACAGTGAGGTTCATCCTGATATAAAGCATAATGAAACTCCAGAAGGGAATGGAGGTTGGGAAAGAGACAAGGACTCTTCAGGTACATTGTAACTATGGAGACAGCTAAATCTAAACCTAGTGCTTTGGGAACAAAAATATTCACAGCAATCACTGTCCTAAGGGGTAAATCTCCTGTCTGTACATCATATAGACAAGTTACTCAGGCAAAGTAATAAGAATTTTTAATTACTGAAACTAATTAGAGTTTACTTGCACCTGTCCTTAGAACTAAGTCTAAAATACCTAAATTTATTAATTCCAATGTCTTGTTCTGATTGATGGAAAAGTTATAATGTAATTAGCATAAATGCTAAGCCAGACAGTATTTTTCTAAAGCTGGTATTGAATTTGGACGCCTATGTTAGCTGATTCTTGGTTCTGAAACTCTTCAGTTTTCAAAAATACAACAATGGAAAATTTTTGATATTGGAATATGTATCATATTGGATTATTGTAAAAAAGGCTTAAATGTGGCACAGTGAATTAAAAAAAAACTTGCATAATGTCGGAAACTTGAAGAATATGTTTTACTTATTAAATGGAATGAAAAAAACTAAAATCTTACTATTATGGAAAAATACAATAATACAAGACACATTTGTGGGGCAATATTCTAGCTAATTATGCTGCCACTTATAATTAGAAGAATTAACATGGCAGTTAAAAGTTTGTGGCTGGTGCTCTGTGTTTTTTACACAACACCAGACAGGAAATTGCCTTGTCAATTACAATTAAGGTATTAACACAGTGCTTTAAGGTCACAAATGCTTTAGCACAGTAGAGTAAGGTAGACACATGTGGTTATAATGTTAAGGTATTACTTACTGTTTAGACATAGGTTATTTACATTTTTAACTGCTTGTAAATTGAATTGAGTTTGTGACCAACAGGATGTTTTGATTAAGTGACATTATATATGTTATGGTATGTATGTTAGTGAAAAGAGGTATACAAAGAGTGACAGCTAGTTCACATCTTCTTATTTCAACTAACCAAAATTGACTCCCAAGGGAGAACCCATGCTGGCACGGGTACCTTTGGTTATGCCGTACTTTGGATGAATGAAAATGGGAACTGAAACACTCCTATAACCTCTCTACTTACGTAAAATCACAATTTAGATTCCACACTGCTGTCTTCTCAGGTTCACTTTCACACATAAATACAGGGAGTCAATGGTAACTGCTTCACCCTTGCTGATGGAAGATTAACTCAGTCTCAGTTTTGATGTTTTGTGTGTAAGATGGTCACCAACTTTTAGTCTGTTTCAGGAGAAACACTAATCAAAATAGGGCTTATATTTGAAGTCATGATACAAATGTAGCAAATATTTATCAGAAATGCATATACCAAACTATTGCAGTGCGTGGTGTCGATGGACCGATGCCGTGTTTTTCCCACAGTGTCCCTCGTGGAGACGCTTTGGTGGTGCCCCGCTAGCACCCACGCAAACACAGTCTCACCCTCGCAGGTGGATGCAAGCAGCCACTCACACACAAAGTCTCTGCAGGTTCTGGAGACGAAGAGGCAGGAGGGATTCTTTGCGTGCACCACGGACCAAGAACAAACGCACTTGAAGGGGAACAGAGGCCAAGAACCATGAACAATCGTGCACATGTGGTTTTACCCCGAGGGGTCCCAGGGGCAGGCAGAGCATCAGTAACCAATAATCTGAGGGCTAAGGGGTAGAGGCAAGGTTGAGTGACATAACAGGGGCCAGTGGGGGAGGGGAGGGGAGGGAGGACCAGGGGGCCAGTGGGGTACCGACAAAAGGAGAACTTTCTGGCACAGTGATGTGGGGAGAGATCGTGTAGCAACATGAGGGGTGTAATGTGGACTTAGCCACTGCAACACCAAACATTGCCTGAATATCATTCAATAAGAGATATGTAATCTGTCTTCTGATGACTCGCTTTCTTTACTCATTTTGAAGTTTGGATTTGTTTGGTTTTTTTCACTGTGTTTAAGTAATTTATAGAAAAGCCACATCCAACTCATTGATTATTTAGACTGTTACTAAACTATGCAAACTATTATTTAAACTAAGGCTATTTTCTGGGAATTTTAAAAAGATTCAAGGGCCTTGAGGATATGCTCCCTCCAGGAGGTGAGGTATGGAGTTCAGCTGGATGAGGACAAGGTCTGCTCGTTTGCTAACAAGAGCTTCTGTGAAGGGAGCTGGAAGCCAAGGCCAACTTCTCCTTTCCTTGGGAGCTGCATTTAAACTGGGATTGTACTGCTGATCCCCATCCACGCTACACTGGAACTACAACTGTTCTTGATTTGCCTCCCTGACCCTGACTGTGACTCTCTGATTTGACTTCCTGGCTTGCCTTCAGATTTGCCTCTTCACTGCAGTCTTGTTGAGTGAACACTGGATTGTGTCTGATCTGGACCTGGCAGACTTGCTGCTCGGCATCCCTGCTCCTTGTTGATGCAGCCATTGCTCCTTCCTATCCTGCTACCATGCTCAGCTCCCAGTTTACCTCCTTACTGTATCTTACCAGACAACCCTCACTTCTCTTGGCCATTTTGTCCTGTGCTCTCAATCCTCTAAATAGGTGCATCCATTTGTCAAACAGCTTTACATCATGAAAGCATCCTGAGAAAATCTGTAATTTGCACATATCTGTGGGAGGATAATAACACATGGGAGTACTTTTCGTTTCTCACCAAGGTAAGTGATCTCCCCTCCATTTCTAGGTGCTTGTAACACTACTGTGCTGTTCTTGCTTATGCTCACATCCTCTGCTCTTGGATCTCTCCTTGCTGTCCCCTCAAGTTCCAGGTCTTCATACACGCCTGCTCATACAGTTCAGTTTCTAATTTATAGCTTCTTTTTCTTTTACATGGAGTTATGTAGGGAATGAAGATTTGAGTTTCAGCTTCTGAGTGCCACAAAGGAACATAACTGTTTCTTGAATTTACCCCAAATAACCTTCAGTATGTTAACACACAACCTCTAGTGATATCTCAGTTAAAAAAAGTGAACTCCATCTCTCTGTAAATTAATTTTCTCTAGTAATTGTGTATAGTCTTAGGACAATCTTAATTGATCTTAAGATAGAGAAAAAAATAAATTGGGAGTGCCCTCCTTGCTTTTGGAATATTTCTTTGAATTTTCTGTACTTCAGTCAAGCAGGACTGGAATAACTAAAGAAAGAATTTGTGAAGAAATACTAAATACTGAATACTGAATAGAAACAAACTTACATTAATTTAGTAAAAAGAAAAGAGGAACTTCTCTGCCCAGTCACCGGTTTAACATTTTTCATTACTCATCCAAAAGGCCATCAGAATTAGAGCTTGAGCTCTGGTGTATATAGTATTGTAGCATATGTATATTTCTTAATGTCTTTTTCTTTCCCCACCAGCAACAGGAGTCTTATATGATGTAGTTAGTTAATATCCAGTTTTACCCAGTCATATCTGAAAGCAGAGAACATTTGTCCTCAGATCACAGAATTTCTTTCTATAAAAGAACAAAGAAAAAGACCAAGTGTCAGCAATACAGCAAACTCAAGAATATCTGGGTGTTTCTACTAGAACCTTTGAGTACTGTGGTTCTTTCGTTCACACAAGAACAGTAAAGCTTATTATTATTCTCTTAGGTTCAATCAAAATATTTCAAAGATGATAATTCAGTGGGAGTGAGGCAAAAGGACCTTGTCTGAATACCTACTTATTATGCAGAGAGCAGAACTGTGGTGTCATGACTGCTTTATCTGATTAGAGGTATCTTCCAGAGAAAACTTGAAGATAAATCCCAAAAATGGCTCAGGAAAGGGAGACTGAGAATCTTCACTTTTACATCTAGTTCTTAAGGAACTGTGTTAGGTTTCCATATCCAATAGATGAAGAGATATAGGTGCTTCAGAATTAGGTTCAAAAGAGCAAACATCTGACCTAACTTCAGACAATGCACAGGCTGCCCAGTGGTAGCCAACAGCAACAAGAACAATAAAGCAAAATTAATTGAAGTGTAAAAACTATTCACCTCAAGAACTTTTTTGGTGACAGTTTCTTGTTGGTTTTTTTTTGGATTTTTCATGACCTAGAACTGATTCTGAAACTGAAAGCTCTGTTCAGCCTCAGATGGAACTTAACCAAATATATATTTTCAGATACCACTTCAGAAGATAAATATAGCTGAAAGTTTCTAAAGTTGTATATTTAATANGTGGTAGCCAACAGCAACAAGAACTATAAAGCAAAATTAATTGAAATGTAAAGACTATTCACCTCATTATGTTAGCCCTAAAAACCTTCTCTGACTATAAATGAACACGGCAGGATTCTTCTTGTCTCTACTGATATATTAGGTTTCCATCCCTCATAAGAGAAATAATAAGTCTCTACTTTTTTGTCTTTCATTCCTTACTCTTTCACTGTGTTAGGATTAAGAAGGCAAGAAATTTAGGAAAGAATAAAGCAACCATGTCAAAATGCAAGAAGTCATATGATGAGATATGAAGGAATTTCATACTGGGACCAGAGACGTGTTTTTTCTTCAAGTTTTTAAAAGTTTTAAAATTTTGCTTTATTAATTGCAACTAGAGGGCTCAGTTTCTCTTCTGTCCTGTCAGATTCTTAATCCACTTAAAAACTCTGATGCTTTAAAGTTATATTAATCAATTGTTTGTGTATAATTTAAATTTACACGATTACCTCTACTTTATTTTCTGAAATTTAAAGAGGAATCTACAGTTTATATATAAAATAAATTGAAAACACACTGTCTATGCTATGGCAGCTATATAAAAATTTCTCAGGTTTTCATCATGTAATATTCAAGATGCACTTTTTACATCAGAAGATTAATTTGCAAAAAATTGTCAGAGATAAAAATAAGAGATAATATTATATATTACTGAAAGTCTCTGGACCATGAGAGAAATAAAGTCTTCGTAAAAATATCTAAATTTTTCCCAAGAATTTACTTTATATGATTCACTCTGTCTTCTAATTCTCATAATTAAGATTAAAATTACACTAAAATAAGAAGCATGTAAGTCTCTCGCAACTCAGGGTATTCTATGATTCTATGATGCTATGAGGCTGTTCAGCTTACTTTGAAGACTGGAGGCTAATTTTTTAGGTTTATATTCTCTATAGAGTTTATTTTGTCCACTTATTAAAATAAAAGTGTTTCTCAGAATCATTTCCATCTCAATTAAAAGGAAGAAAATCTTCATTATCTAATCATTGATGTTAATTGTGCCATTAGTTAAAATATATTTTAGTTGGTTCACTTTTTCCCTTTTTTCCTCTAAATAATTAATCAGAAGCATGAAAGATTAACATTTTCATATAATTCAGCATCTACATCTGTACCTATTGCTACATTAGTATTCCTTATTCTAAATTTTTTGAGAATGCTGTCCCCAGTTAAAAGGGTGATGAATTTTTAAAAATATAATCTAATATGAAATGGCTACTATGTATTATACAACAGTAAAACTATGATGAAAAATGAAAAGAATATGATTTTCAAGCTTGTAGAATTATAACTAATTAAAGAAACTGATTAAACTGCCATGCAGAATGAATAAAAACAATATATTTAAAGTGACTACCTAAGAATGTAAAATAAAATTCTTGGCCATTATGTTTTATTAGTATTTTTGTATACATGAAACTATCACTCTCTTTAATTCATTGGTATTTTTGCATGACATAGAAGAATTAAAGAAATAACATTCTAAATATTATATTAAATAGCATATTAGAGAACATTTCCAAAGCTATTTTGTTATATTCTGCTATTATAAGATTAAGAGTCTTTAAGGAATTTTACACTTTTGAAATCTAGTTCTGCAACTGCTTGCATAAGTTTAGCTTTACATATTTTGCACTTCAACCATAGGCCTCTGAGTTTAATCAAAGAAAGAGATTTGAAGCTATACACCCACACTGTGTAGGTGTGGGGTCATAATTTATTTCACGGTAAGCATGTAAAAGATTGAAAGGGAAAATAAACTTTCAAGTGAGTTGGACATTAAATTTTAAATTTTAATTCATCATTATTTTGATGAGGAAATTATGGGCTCAATAGAACTTGAATCCTAATATTACTTTACCAAATAAAATCAGACTTTCTATTTGTATTTATAATACAAACATTACACACTCAGCAACCTTGTGATGAATGATCTATGAAGTTGTATTTGTAATAGTACAACTACTGATGCTGGTAACTATGGAGAGTATAGGTAACTGCTTAAAGTAACTCTATAAATCATTAAAAACATCCCAAACAATAAATTAAATGTATTAAAATATTAAAAAATAAAGGGGTATTTAAAGGAGATATGAAAATTTACCATTAGCATAAAAACCTTTAAGAAGCAAGACAAATCTCATTCTTTGGCAGACACATTTAGACACCGAGTATGTGGCATATTAAATTAATATTGCTAAAATAAAAATGTTTTTAAATAGCATAGTTAATGTTCTTTATTCTTTGTATGTAAGTGTAACTCTGGAAGAGTTTCATACTACTGTGTCTTTGTCTGTATTTCTAAATCAACTTTTCTCAAATGTCTTAGCAACTTGAAAAAGATTACTATTACTGAAATATTTTCTCCAGAAGAAGTTAACCTAAAAGTAACTCTCTACCATTTCTTTTGGTTTTGATTTCTCTTCTCTCAGGAGACAAACTACAGAAATGAGTTTGCTGGCATAAGTGTCACACAATTATTCTGCAATAGATTACGGAGATGAAAATAAATATCTGTTGTCAGGAGAAAAGACAAGATCATGCAGTACAAGAGCAAAAACCTATGAAGAATTCACCTTTTCATACATATACCTCAGTTGTGTGTAGAAAGTATATAATGGTGAGAATATAGGATAAGTTTTAAGCCTTTCCTACCTTCAGTATATTATTTCATTAGCAATAAAATAAAGCTGGAGATTTTTTTGGAAGACCCACACTCCATAGCATATCCATGGTATAGATAATGGTGCCACAATGCCTGAGCCATGTGCACACCTGACTGCTTTTTAGCAGGTAGTTTCTCCTGCTTTATGAACATCAAATTGAGAATAAGATCTTGAGCAGCATATATGCAAACATCCTAAACTCTTTTCTCTGTTTCTATCCTTGTTTCTTTGTTTAAAGATCCTACTTTCCATTACCAAAGACAATGCTACAATATGTATGTAATTGTAGTATAATATACTACAATCAAATAACTCTGTTCTAGAGTAATTCAACGTGCTTAGTCTTCTTGGTCTGTTTTGGGAAGAGTTGCTATTAATTATTAGAACAACATTTAAAAGTCTACAGATTCATTTGTATTATGCAGCTTATTTTCAAATGAGGTATCGTTAAGGTAAATGCTCAGTGAGGAGTTAGTATTAGGAAGCTTAAAACTGGTATGTCAGGTGATAAAGGCTTTAATATAAGAAAGATGCAAGACTGTAGTGTGAATGACTTATGTTATGTAATATTTACAGTAATGTTGCTTTATACCTCTGGAAAAAAAAAAGAGTGAGAGATGTGAACTAGAAACGTCCTGATTTTGTACATATTGTCTTGGATATGCAACATTTTGTTTAAATGTAAAATCAATTCTCATGGCACTCTGTAAGACCTTTTGTTTCTATTGTGATAGACAAAAGAAATAAAAGTTGAACTGCAATAGAAAAAGATGAGCACAAAAGAAACGTTGCATAGAATTACTAAAATTAAGTTACAACATTCTGTCAATTTTTAGCCTATCCAGTATAGGTATTAAAATATTCAGGATAGACAGGCCATAGACAGATGTATGCAAAGAAGTTGTTACTGCCACCGCTTCATATTTACAGCATTAATATGACAGCAACAATAACAGCAATGTATCTTGCAAGTATATACAAACAGAAATTCTGATGAAAATTCAAGTTGCCAAAAATCCTGATTTTCAGTGAAATTTCACACTAATTTTCTGTGTAGATCTGGAGAAAGATAGGAAGGTAGATTTCCTATTAAGTTTTACTGTGACTCTATGACACTACTTTCAAAATTCAAGCAATTTTTTTTTTGAAAATATGAACATAGATCTATTTGAAATTTATATTTAATGTTTGGATTCAAACCAGTTTAGACCTCACTTAGAGGTATGAAATGATGCAGATAAAATTAAGGAAAATTTGTGTCCCAAAATACATTGCTTATTTGATTTCACTGAACTTTGGATGAGTTCACACTGTAGCTCTGATCAGTAGTTGTAGCTAAGTGCTTAACACCTAAGAGGTGGTTATGTATCATACAAGGAGCAATGTAGTAGTAGTAGTACTGGAGCTACCAGAATCAATCAACAGAAGCTCCATGCAGGAGATACTGGTTTTGAGACATTTTGTGAATATAAATACTCAAGAAGCATATTGGCCCCAGTAGAATCAGGAGGGTAAAGATAGAGATGAATGTCATAAAAATAATAGTGATAAATTAGTCTATTTCATTGGAAGATTGAAGCCAATGATAGATGGATGATAGGAATCAGTTTTTTGAGCAGCTAATTTCTCATGGAAAGTAGATCTATAAGACAGATAGACTATAATTTACAGGTAATTTTAGGTCTAAAGTCTCATATATTTACTGAACCCTGAAATAAGACTTACATGCATAAAATTAAAGAAGAAAATATTCTGAGTATGGAAAAAAATACAGTTTTTAAAAGCTTTTGAATATATCATTGCCTAGTAAATTCACTGAAAAAATTAATAATTTTTACACATTTACAACTCACAATAATGTGCTATTCCTTATTGGTGAATGAGACTTAACCCTCTTGGTTAAAGACGGTGCATATATGTAAATCTTATTTTGCACAAGCAGTGATCTATGAATAGATATTTATATGAGAGGAAGCTTTCATCTCCTTCTTTTGACAACACAGCATACTGGCAACTATATTTAAATGCTGTACTGCATTTTATCCCAAAGGGTTGTTATTAAAACTGTCTGCAAGACACGATAAAAACTAAATTTAAAAAAATCCTCACCCATTGCCTGAAAACGTATCTGATTCTAACCATACCTGGACTCTGTTTGCTATCAGCATTTTACATACAGTATTATTGACACAATTACACTTTTTAAAAATAATACATGTACTTACAGTATATCTTTATCATAAACTAACTAAACCCACTAAATAACCTTTCTTATAAAATTACAGATAATTTAAGTCTAATCAAAAGATTTCTGGGGTTTATAGCAATATTTATTTAAATATATCTAAAGTTACAAAAATAAGATCAGCTTATGCATGCAGTGCTTTTAGACAGTGACAATGTGAATTCAGGTGTCTATCAATACGTAACAGTGATATTTTTAACTACTTTCCCTATTATAGTTACTGTCAACTATTAATACATGACTGTGACAACTCTACATGAATGCATAATTTGGGGACACTGAAAAATATTTTTTCAGTGCTTCATGGCATGAACTAGGACTCAGCTTCTGCAAATGTGTGCACGATAGCAGACAGTCAGCTATGCAATCTCTCAACAAGCTGATATGTACTTCAGAAATACTTTAGCCATGATGAAGCATGGTATGGTATGGCTCAACGTGGTGAAAAAAGATTATGAGTATCTTCATTCAGTACGTGGTATGCAGATGATATGTGTAAGGAAAAGGTTTTCTAAGGTGAATGCAAGAATCTGGTAAGACCAAGGACATCATCTTGCTTTGGCTGTGGATAAGCTACAAGCTTGCTATGTTTTGTTGGGAACACTACAGTCCTGGTAATATGATCAGAGTGTACTTTAGTAACATGATCAGAGTACTGCCTCTCTGTCAGATTCTCACACTTCCTTCTCATGAAATTGAGGTAATAGAAGACGTAGTTTCCATTATGTGAAAAGGACTATTTCACATTTCCTTACTTTAGTGCTTCCGCTTTAAAATAAAGATGTCTTATTTACTTATTTGGCCAACTTAGAGAAATGTGAGGAAAGCATCTCTATTTCTTGGACAAGTTTGAGCATTTAAAGGAAAACGTTCAAGTCCTTTGAAGTCAAGTTGAACTTACTGCTGTCTGCTGCACAGTACATAGGCATGATGTGTGTGCTAGCTTTTCCTTCTTCTGCCGAAGACCACACATCATCCCATGAATAGGCATTGTTACATATTGATAAATATATGTTGGTGAATATCATAAACCAAAACTACATATTTACAGAACCAGAAGCTCAGTCTATCACTTTTTGTTCATTTCATTGTTAGGGTTTTTTTTGTTAGTGAAACATGTTCCTTTTATTTCATTCTGAAGAATGTAGTTTAGTTTAATTCATTTTTTGCCACTAAAGTTCTATTAAACAAAACAAAACAAAGTTAACATCTTCACATAAGCAATTGAACTGCTTAAATATATCTCCAATGACTCCAAACATCTCTTTTCATAAGAGTTTGACTATAAGAGCACTGGGACTGTACAAATTCTGACTACGCCTACTAGCTTTTGAAAGAATGATCCTAAAGGGTTTTATTATACTTGTTCAGGGAGAGACAAGAGGTTAATTCATGGTTTTGTTCACCCTGTAATGGATGGAGTTACATGATGTACTCATCTGGAAAACAGAGATGAATAACTGATTTAAAAAATCTCTAAAACTAGAAGCTGAAAAATTCCAGCCATCATTTTAAATTTAGTATATACATCATACCCCTATATACTGTGACTTTGCAGTTCTTTGTAAATTTCTGCTAGGATATACTGTCATAATGTAGAATTAATTACACTGAATGACCAAAATAATTAAGAAGAAGATCAAGAAAAATACTTCATTCTAAAGCAGTTTAGTAATCTGTTTTCTGCTATGTAGAGTCTAAAAGACAAGGACAGGTAATATGTTCATTGCCTGGAGGATGAGCAAGTTTCTTGTGCCATTCACTTTTGACCTTTCTGGCTGAGAGATAATAGATCTCAAGACTTAAAGAGCACCTTTCAGATTAAAAAATTAAGGTTGGATAGTCTTTGAGGTTTAAAATGGGTTACCATTTCTTTTGTTTCACCTATTGTCTTTACAAATTATTTGAATAACAAGTGGGACAGTGTTGCTGATACTTAGGCTACTTTCTTAGTGAAAGAAATAGGGCGAAATAAATCTCTAAGAGGATTGATATGTAACTGAGACAATGAACATTCTTCCGACTTCACTTTTCCCCTATAGCTAAACACCATCTACTGTTGGTGTTCGCTTGTTGTGCAGTGGATAAAGATAATATCACTCATTACAGAGTTATTGTTTTAAAAATCTATCCCAAAGGTAGATTTTTTTACTCTGCCATATCCAAGATAAAACATACACAAGAATGGTGTATTGTACAAACTCCTATCAATCGTTCATTTTAATAGTGTGCTGTCATGTGAAAAGGAAGAGTTTTAGGGAGCCATATTTATTTAACAGCTCAGCTAAAGCTGGCTTCTTTTAAATCCTATTGTTTGTTTCAAGATGTATTTTTTAGTTCTATGTTCTACTTCACTTGATGGATTTGACATGCCACTAGTTTTTAAATTTGGACTTTCCTTTTGTTTGGTTTCTATTTTACTTGTTTATTTGCAGTATTTGCAATATAGGAGGAGAAAATCCTAAAATAGAAATATATAATAACTTCAAGAACACAAGGAATTATATCAGAAGATATTCATAGTAGGTTTTAATAACTGAAATTAAAAATGTAAACATTCCTGAAAAAAAAATCACCTTATTTTCACTATAAAGTGTAGTTCTCCACTAAGTGCCACATCCGGTTGTTTCTTGAACACTTCCAGGGATGGTGATTCCAACACCTCGCTGGGCAGTCCATTCCAATACTTTGACACCCTTTCAGTGAAAAAATTTTTCTTATGTCCAGTCTGAAGCTCTCCTGGGACATCTTGAGGCCATTTCGTCTTGTCCTGCCACTAGTGACGCAAGAGAAGAGTCCAGTCCCCACCTGGCTACAACTTCCTTTCAGGTAGTTTTAGAGAGCAATAAAAAGCCTGAGCCTTCTTTTCCCCGGGATAAACAGCCTCAGCTTCATGGCCCTACTCTGGACTCACTCCAGCACCTCAAAGCCTTTTTTGAACTGAGGGTCCCAGAACTGGACACAGGACTTAAGGCACAGCTTCACTAGTGCTGAGTGCAGGGGGATGATGACTGCCCTGGTCCTGCTGGCTACACTATACCGGCCAGGATGCCATTGGCTTTCTTGGCCAACAGTGGTGGCTCATGTTCAACCACCTGTCAGCCAACAACCCCAGGTTCTTTTCTGCTGGGTTCCTTTCCAGCCACTCTTCTCTCTTCAAGAGAATGGCAGAATGATGAACCTTTACCTGGTGTCCTTTTCACAGTATATTTGTGACACTTGTGTTAATTATCAAAAGTTTATGGAAATTTGTCCTCACTTTGTCTCATCTTCTGCAAGGCTCCCATGCAGGAACATGTTCTTTTAGTACAGCTTTCTCTGTACAAGCTAGATATAAAATCAGATGAGCTATTGTTTCTATAGGCTATTTTTAAACTATGATCCAGGGAATCCTTTCACATTTCATATATTATCACTTCTAGAATGCTCTAACACTTGAATAGCAAAGATTCCCACATGACTCTCATGGTCACAGAGTTAAAGTCTAGGTCAAATGCCCTTGTCAATGGGTTGTGTGCATCTGTGATGCGCAAAAATCTTGTCTGCATCTTCAGTGTAATTTAGTTTTATTCTGGCCTAGACCACAAAAACATATAAAATATTAACCAGCTGCTGGTAAGATCAGAAGACTGATTCCCCAATAGCTGAAATCAAGAACATGTTTCAAACTCAAGCAAAAACTAACTCAACAAAAAGTTTGAGTTTATTTGTTTTTTGTGTGTTTTTTGCTAGTAAGAACATATTTCCAGGTCTACTTTATTGATAAAAGTTTTTGCGCAGTCTTAGCATCTTTCCATATACAACAATTTGCTGGAACCAATACTGCATGAGATAATTCATTAGGGACAGATGATGCATATTTACTAGCTCAGCAAATCCTCAGTAAAGATGTTAGACTATTAGATGTATACAATTCTTTTGTTCTTCTTTCTCAGCAGTTATCCTTACTGATACAGTCAGTGTTTCATCTCAGCATGAAATAACATTAGATAACATTGCATTTTGAGGAAGCAGAAAAAACAAGGGCTCCACAAATGGGAATGAATTAGAAATGCTCTTGCAGTAGAGGCCCTGGAGTTATAAATGAGAAACTGATGCATGTACTTAGGAAGGGACTTTACATAAAATCTTTCTCCAGCTGTACATTTCTTATTCTTTAGCATATTCTGCTTCTGAAAGGCATTTTTTGACAAGTGCTAAAGCAGAATACCCATACATTATCTGGGCTTTCCTAATCGTGTTACTTTTTTTTGTTGCATTTTTGGGCTTTTTTTTGTTCAGTAAAAAGTGCCTGGCCAGAGGACACCTCAGGACTACTGATATTCTGAAAAATGGACAGAATCTTTGCAGTGTTTTCCATGTAGAAACACATACAAAGAAAAAGTTAATAATGTAATTAAGACTTAAAGCAAAACAGACGAAAGGGACAGGCTTAATCTCACTTAACTTTAAACATCTAGTAAAGTAACATCACAGCTGACTAATAAGGAAATTTTTATAATTAATCAAGGTTTTTAGCTTTTGATTCATTTAACCTATTTTGGATACATATAGTACAGCATGCTAAACTGCATCACCAACCAAACCTGTAGTATTCTATCATCTTTAAAAGCAAATTGCATAATAAAATTGTTTTAGGTCAGGTGAATTCAACCCATATATTCTGTTAATAACTGCTACAAAACTGCAAACTATTTCCTCAAAAAAAAAAATATTTCCAGACAGGTATCGTGTCTGACTTAGTTTCATTCACTCTATGGCCACAGATGTCTAGTGGAATTATTTTTTCCAGCTAGCTAAAAATCTTAGGCTTACTAATAATGCACAGGAGGGACTATAGATACACTATATATACACAAACTTTGCATCTGTAACTAAGCCCTGATAAATAGATACTGTTATCACTTAATCACTACAAAGTAAAAAATAATTATTCACTCTTTTCATTAGATAACACTTCTCTGTATCAATATATAGAATTATATATGGAATCATTAAGGTTGGAAAAGACTCTAAGAAATCCAACCATTTAGCTAGCACCACTATGTTCACCATAAAACTATATCCCCAAGTAGCCTTTTACACACTTCCAGGAATGGTAATTTCACATTTTCCAAATTACATTTTCCAAATTACATTTTCCATATTACATTTTCAAGTATAATGTGGAAAATCAAACCAAAAAACTTCATGCAAGAGGAAACAGCTCCTTAGCAATCATGAATAAGCATCATACTCTAAATGGCATGGAATCATGGAATCATAGTATACCTCAGGTTAGATGAGACCTATAAGGATCATCAAGTCCAACTCCCTGCTCTGCCTAAAACTATATGACTAAGAGCATTGTCCAGATACTCCTTGAACTCTGTCAGGCTTGGTGTTGTGACCACTTCCCTGGATAGCCTCTTCCAGTGATGAACCAACCTCTCAGTGAAAAACCTTTTCCTAATGTCCAACTTAACCTTCCTCTGACACAAGTTCATTCCATTTCCTCATGTCCTGTCACCGGTCACCAGAGAGAGGAGAGCAGCACCTGCCACCTCCTAAAATGCTGATCACTTGAGGAAGTTGTAGACTGTGATGAGGTCACTGCAGCAGCTTTATAACATTTATGAGCACAGCATTTGTTCCTTCTTAGAGGCCCTAGTTACTAAATTTTAAAATAATGATGCTTTTCAGGCACTTTGGTACTGATAGAAGTAGTCAATAACTTGTTTTCAAAGGTATCTAATAGCAGGTTAGATAGGTACTGTATTGTACACAAACATTTTTAATTACATTTAAAAATATAACAGGAGAAAAAAAAAAGTAACCATGCATTAAATCCTGCTTCTCTCTCACTTTATACACTGCTTAAAGCTTCTTTTATTAGTCCTAAGGTTCTGATTAATTCTTCATTTGCACCCATGTAATACATATGCATGCACATAGTCAAGCAGGATGTATATTTGTATACCCAGGGTTTATTATATATATTAAAGACAACTTGAGTTTTTCACAGTGATTCAGACTTATTTTAGGAATGACATTGTCTACTAACCTGTGAATACTTATGAACACATTCTCCTACAAAATTCCCTCATTTTTCCTGTATAAGCAGTCCCCATTCCCTCTAACAATCATGCAGAGACTTTTTTTTTACCTCAACAGACTAATAGATAAATAAATTTACTTTGCCCATCTTCAGCTTGCATAACATTAACATAAGTGTGAAACAACTAAAATTCATTAAAAAGTCATATTTATTCTCTGGGAAACATAACAGTTGAAATCTCTGCTCTTGTGAAATTCTTATCCTACTGAATTTTGACACTGACTTCAGCAGACTAAAGGTTCTGTTACCCAGTATTTTGTTAATGCAGTTTATGGAATATACATGCCTACAGACCACAGAGCTCTATTAACAACAGTTCATCCTTATCTTTGCTTCCTGATGCTAAATGGGTTGCAGGAAAAGCTGGGAACAAGGTATTTTGGTTTTGCAATAGATCTATGTAATGACACACAGAGGTGCAATCAGATTCATAAGTACTTTTCAGCTGGCAAATACTTTCCATTAGGACTCCGAAGGATGATTTCAGAGACTGCTGAAGCCCTAAACTGCCACTGAATCACCTGAATATTCCTATTTTTTTTCTCCCAGAATGAACAAGAATGTGATTCTTTTGCAAAAAATTGTTCTGGTCCTACAATTTCAGTGACATTTTGAAAAGAGATATATCTGATGATGCTTTTCAGTTTTGTAATATCTAAGTGTCACATGCTTTTACAGTCATGGTAACACTAGTTTCAGATTACATTTGAGCCTTTTATAATTGGAATCTTTGAACACTGAATAAACATTTTATAATGCAAAGTATAATGTTATATTATGAAAATTAAATTCTTAAAATATCAGATTCAAACAGCAGAATTATTAAAATAACAGAGAAGAAACCATTAACTCATTCCTTTGTCTCAATATGTTCTAATAACTCACAAATCTGTTTTAAGAATGGGATTATTTTCTCATGTAGATGACTTTTTGTTGCTTAAATACACAGAAGTGTGGCTCATTGTTTGATATTGTTCCTGGAGGATAATTCATTGTCCCAAAGTACGCTTTTAGCTATCAATACTAAGAGTGACAGAACGTTGAAGAATGTAACACAGAATAATTATTTTATGAGATATTTAATAGTAATGCTTTGCAGAATTGAGATGACTCATTGAGCTTAAGCCACATCCTTCAATTATGATTAGGCTTTTTTTTCAGCAAAAGCTTTCAAGAATGCCAGTATCTGTAGTTCAGTGACTCTAAACTTAAATGAGACACACTATGAAAGCAAATAAAGATCCTAGAGCTAGTGGGCTTTTGAGGCCTTTTCTGCTGGCCTCTTTATGTAAAAGCTATCTCCTGGGCACTGTTTCCATGAGACATTTGACTTCCAACCCTGTTTTATGGTTTGTAAGCTAAGAAAGGAAAGCTATGTAGACCAGAGATACTTAAACAACAGTTTCTCCTACATCCTGACAAAAATATGCCATAATTTACTGTAGATCATGCTTGTCTAGGAAGAGCGTGCAGTTTGAAACAATGCCTCTTTTTTGTAGATTTGTTGTGACTTTTCAAATACACAGAGCACTGCTGGTACAGCATCAATATCTAGAAAGTTGCTTTGTATATTTGTTTGGAGTTGGTATTTTTATCCCACAAAATTTAACATGCAACCATTCCTGTGTTCCCTATTTCTCTAAACATAAATTCACTTGCATAAAAAGAAACAAAACTCACAGAATTCCTTTTATTTCTGATTTCTAGAAAGATCCTAAAGATCTCTAGTATTGGGTTATAAATGAATATAGCTTTCTAGTTATCTACATTCTGTCACTGCAGTTGTAAAGTCAGGAAGTTCTTTTATAGTTCTGCTTACTGCAGCACACACAAATTCTAGAACTGGAGGCATAAATCCTGATTTCACAATTTCCTTAGAAGTTTGGTCTTTTAATCATTATGAGGTTAGTTAGGATATTACAAGATTTTTCAGATTGTGGATTAAGATTTAGTAACTCTCCCAAAGGACATTCTGGTTAGTGTAATTTTTTAGACAGTCTTCTAAACATACTGCTACAATATAAAAATTTGTGTGTTAGGGAGACTTTTGTTGCAAGGTTTTCTCTAAAATAATGTATCTATGCATTGAATAGTTTTAGGCACTAAGTTTTGGAATCCCACTTGTTTAAATACTATGTCTCTATATTAAGAAAACCCTTGACAAAACGTTTCTAAAATAAATTGAATGCTTAGCAGGAAGGGGAATTTTCATTCTTGTCCATGGAAGTAAAAGTCAACAGTTTTGCCAAAGAATTACATTCCACCTACAGAATCTGTATAAGTTTTCTGGAAGCATTTGAGTTGAATGAGAGAGAAAACCTCTTGGGAGTTAATTTAACTTTCAGTAGTAATAAGCAGGGTTTAATCTCATTCTGTTGAGTTTCTAAACTTCATAATAATATTTGGATTGTAGCATATAAATTCATCTTTAGTAGTTACCTGATTCTCAGAGTTATTACATGATAGAAAAGTCAATTGCGGTAACATTAGACTCCCCTCATACCGTGGAACAGAACAATTCAGGATTAAAGAATAACAGATACTGGAGTGTTTCTCAACAAACTGGCTCAGTAATCCAATATAGTGATTTGGGAGAAACAGATTCTACTAATACAATCAGACAAAAGTATACCTGAATTTTGAAGATCTGCAATTTGCAAACTGATGTGTACTTCTCATATGATCTGAGTCTTTCCTAAACTACTTCATTTTTTAAAAATTAAAATTTTTTCTCAATAAAAGAAATGTTCATGCAATAAAGCAATGTATTATTTATATATGCAAAAAATTTACACATGAGGCTACAATTCTCAATCCAGTCCACTCCGAGAATATTAGTGATTGCCAGAGGTATTCCAAAAGAGTTCTAACAGCGTGGTACTGGTATTCTGACAAAATGTTGTATTTCTATTCACAAGGCGAAAAGGAACGAGCAAGTAGAAAAAGCTTATCTGTAGAGTCAAAAAAAATTACAATATGTCCTCAATCATAGAAGGAGATGTCTTATTCCTTAATCACTCTAAAGACTTTTTTCTTTTAGTGGAGCCATATAAATTCATAGTCTACCAGTAACATAGCAAGACTAGACAGAAATTTTTCTGATCTTGAAGGAGGATTTCAGTAAGTTTTGCTGCCTAGAAAGCTGAAATACATAATAATTGTATTATTTATTATTACAGTATCAGTGTACTGTCACTTTAATTGTATAACCATGAGACCATCAAGGAAACTGTATAGATTTGTAACTTAGAGAACCAGTTAAAATACAAAGATGCTGAATTTAGGAAAAAAAGTCTACCAACTCTTATATTGATTATTTTAAATTTCTGTTCTAGTTTCTGTGTGAATCAATTAACTATATAGTTTTCAAGGTCTGGCCCACACACCTGCTAGTGTGAGAAAGTACAAATCTTAGTTAAGTGAGATTTTCTCGACTGAAGTACTGCATAAGATCAATATTGTAGTAGGGTTAGGAGACTATATATTATTGAAAGCAGACTATTTAATGTAGCGTACCAAATGCAATTGACAAAAAAAAGTAAATTAGTAAAAATCGATTCGACTTTTGAGTATTAAAGAAATTAGATTGTGAAAGAGCCATAAACGAAAAAGAAAATAAGAAGCTCTTTGATATAATGCAGAGTAAAGCTTAGAAGAATCATTTATTGAGAGTTATTTGCAATTTGTTAGGAGTAATTTGCATCAGTTTATTGATCAAACAAGCTGTAGAGAATAGGGGAATTAAACTTCTGTCTAGTGAATAATATTTGAAATGTCTGTTGAAATAGCTTTAAAAATTCTAAAGTAGGTCAAAGACTCGATGCAGAAAGTCCTATATTGGCAACAAGCTGGCTTCTTTCATGCCCATCAAGTCAATTTACTGGTTGAAGAACTGATAAAAAATTCTTACATTACATTTTACCTCTTAAAAAACATCTGAAAATTGCTCATATTTAATTGCTGCATTTTATACTGTAATGTAACAGAGTAACAATTTGTGGAACAACATAGTAAATGCAACTGCTTTCCTCCCTTGAAAACAAGTGTTCAAATGGTATATGAATTCAAGCAAATTTTATGGCTTTATCCTAATTTTTGGTACTCATTTCCTCTTATTACATAATTAATGACAATCTGTCATGATTAGTAGGCTTCGTTCTTGAAAAACTCAGGACCAGAAGAACAGAGGCATTGAAAGCCAAGCTTGCAAACATAGAGTGGGAAGCATGTGGAAGCATGCTGTAGGCACATGTAAGTCAGCCCTATCAAAGCAGGGTGCCTCATTTAGAATCAAGACTGTCTTATATCCAAAACAAGCTTGAAAATACGTGCCATATGCTTTCTGAGGGCTGGCTTTAGGCAATGACCACAACAACACCTATCACTTGCACTCATGTCATTCTATCAGCAGAACTGAAATCTGAGAGATTTATTGACCAAAAAAGAAGTATTTTTCATGTAGTTTGAGAAATTCTTTTTCAATATAAAACCAAAATACCTAGAAACTGCTATGGACATGGTGAATTCGGATACTTTTTTTTTTGCAGGCATCAATTAAAAATGAAGATACTGTTCCTGAGTGATAAAATACATGTGTTATGCCAAAGAGATGCCAGTAAAGTTGTGCATCAAACATTACCCCATTCAGAGACATTAGTTCCACATTATTCCTGATAAATAGCCTTGACAAAAGTGGAGGTGTTAATTAGAATTGAAATTTGAATTCTTCTGTTGGAAAGTCAGATATAAAGGTTTCTTGAAAATAGTTCATCTCCTACAGCAATACTTTACTATATTTTAAAAATTTTAGATGAACCATTTTTAGGGGTTTTTTTTGATTAAAAAAAAATTGTTTTTCTCATAATGAAAACTCATTACTTACTTTGAAATATGAACATACTTGTAATAATAAAAGCTCAATCATAAAGACTCCTTCAAAAATCCTTTACCTAAATAATAAAACTGATATGAAAACAATGAACATAATGTTTTATGGTCAGAGATCGTTCAGTGAATCTTATACAAAAATATAAATGCATTTTTTGGTGACATTTCACTTTAAGCTGATCTGGAAAAGACATGTAGAGTGATAGCAACAAATTATTAATTTGAAAACTCATGATAACAACATTTATACACCACTAATTCAGTTACTATAAAAAGTGTACTAAGGTGATACACAGCCTCTTGCTAACTAGATTTTTGGCTGTGGATCCTAATGCTGAGAACTACAATTCAAATTTTAAAATCAGAATTCAGTGAAAGATTGTTCATAGTGCCGCATATTTCCCCTTTTCAAAAAAGTGTGAGACATATAGGAAGCTATGACCAACTTACTTATTAAATAGGTAACCCTGAACTTTTCAAAAACAAAAATGGAAATTCACAGCCTGTTTTGACAATGAGTTGTCGTGATCCGGGGGGTGTTCTGGTGGGATGCTANGCAGGGGTAGTACACAGGCGGGATTAGGTTACAGGAGCCAATGGGAAAATCCGGGTGAGTGGCAGGGAACAAGGTCCAATGGAAGAGTGGGGAAGGGAGAACTTTCCAAAGGAGCAGGCAAGGTACAAGGGGGCGGAGAGGCGAACTGGGGAAGCAGAACTGGGATACATTTCCATAACAGAACAGGGCATCCTGGGGGAGGCTTTTTTAGTCACTTTAACCTGGGGAGCTCTCTCGGGGTCTGTCCCTTTCACTGGCTCCCACAATGAGTTATGCATTTTTAAATACTTTTATGCTTAAAAGTATTCAGAATGCTTAAAAACAAAGAAGATTAAGGAAAACATTCATGTTTTAAACACATGTCTTTAACTAAAGTGCCAGTAATGGTTAGGCCCATATTTAACTGGGAGCAGAGGTCTACCTCAAAGTACTTTGCCGCCGTAGATAGCTCCTGCAGACCTACCTTCCATGTATAGAAGAGGAGAGTCTGCACTTCTGGCAGGAGCATTGGCTGTCAAGATCTGCTTCATCATTTGTCCATGACATTTCAAACTTTCACTGAGACATTTCCAAAATAACTTACATGAATTGTTTCAACAAACAGAGCTTAGATATTTAAACCTTTCTGATCACTGTGTTTGCCACAAAAAAAAAGTTTTAGAAGTTAAGATGTCTTTTGTATGCATAATGTCATAATTCCTTTCAGTCATGTATGTTGTTTGCATAAACAAAGGATAGGTGACAAAGAAATGCAAATACATGTTCAATAAGGCTTCCTCTTAAAAATTCACTTTTAAACATGATATATACAAATACAATTGTCAGTGCAAATCCAGTGTAAAAGAACTTTATTTTCTCAGTTTCTCAGACTTGTTATCATTATTTGAACTTTAGGGATGTGATTTATATATGTGCTCCTAGTGTCACTGTAAAGGTTCAGAGTAAAACCTCTAAGTAGTTCATCTGCCACTTGATTCAACTTTCATATCAGGCAGGTACCCAGGGGTAAAAACATGAAAAGTAGAAGATACAAAATGGTAAAAGATCTTTGGCCTCTTCTTCTTTATATTTTTTGTTTTGTTGTGCACTAAGTCACAAGGTCTATGAGTCACAGTTTGAATTTTTTCTTTGTGATCACAGAAAAACTGTTGCCCCTTCCTCTTAAAGTAATTAAATTTTCACTTTATTGTGCTGCTATCAAAATCCAAGCTCTTATGCAGCTGCAAATATTTCTTCTCTCTCAAGGAAAGAACACCTTGTATATTGTATGTTCCCATTCTGTCACTTAAAAGGATTAAAAGATTCAGATTACAACTAAATAAGATTATAATACAATTTCATTTCTTATAGTATTTGCTTTGGTATTAGAATCAGAGAATATTACAAAGGCCACTAGAATGAATAGTTAGAGTGATATGAATTCAACCTGTAACAGTAGGCGGGCTGCTAAATAGAGATTATGGTCTTGGAGGCTTTCTAGATATCCAGATTTCAAACCAGTGATAGAAAGGAAAGTGTCTATTTCATTTCCCAATAACACTTAGAAGGATTGTTCCACTCTCTGTTGACACATGTATAATAAATATATATATGAAATAATTTTTACATACTTGACAATCCACTTCCAATTTTAGAAACCAGTTGATTTTTAATTTAATAGGATTTAAGTAGGTAAACCATACATATATTCAAAATATTCATATTAGCATATTTCAAAGTACCAAAACTTTCCTGCAAATGTGTACAGTCTCTGGACCATGAACTAGACAGGAAACAGGGGACATATCAAAGATCANTCCTGGGACTTTGGTTTTTTACCCTTCTTCTCTTCTGAACTGTTTCAACAACATCAGAACACATCGGGAGAATTTTCTCCCCGAGGCCCGGGGGTGGGCCCACGCCCTCACCGACCAGCTCCGAGGAGGAGAGAGACCACACCTACAGAAGGACTCTGAAATCTTCCCAGGTTTCTCTCTATAGCGGGGGTTTTAATCCATTATTCAGCATCATTATCCTTTTGCTGTGTGTTTGTTAAAATAAATAGTTTTCATGTCTTTCACTTTCCTTCAAGAGAAAATTTCCTTTTTTCCCGAACCCTGTGGGGGGGAAGGGTGGTTGTAACCTGGTTTTCTCTCAGGGGCTATATTACTAGATTTTGGCCAAACCGGCACAAACTGCTATGGCTGGGGTGATTGCCTTCTGATCTTCTGATAAACACGCCGCAAACAGTACAGAGCTGTTTTCTATAGGATTCTTGGCATCCACTCCCTCTGCCAAAAACATAGATGTAAAGAATGGGGAAGTGGCTGGAACTGATAAAGCAAACATTCGCCCTCCCAGATTCCTAGATGCTTTCCTTAAGGCCGAGATAGGATTTATGTATCTCCTTGAAACACTACATCAGTCTTTGACTTTTAAAATAGAAATAATGATTTCACATTGTCGAAAAATGACCTTGATAACTGGAAAAAAAGAAGTTGATCTGTTATTTGTGCATTTACCATTGTGAGCAGACACATAAGGGTGGCTGTCAAACTGAATAAAGAGAAACAGCAGGGGCTTTACACATTCTGATTAATGCTTAAGCATTTTAAATCAGAACAGCAATAAAAGTATTTTTACAATTACTTTTTTCTCCCCTTTTGTAATTAAAAAAAGTGTGATTTTTCATGCAAGAATGGATTTTCCTCATTAGCAGTTTTGTGGAGACCACACCTTGGTTTCTGTAACTACATACAATAGCTACACATTGAATGCAGGATAGCATAAGGAGTGATAAAGTATTTTCATAGTCCTACCAAGGAAGGTATTTTCCAATCTCATTGTCTACACACTGTGTTACAAATTGGTTATAAATTTGTGGTGTTAAAACGACTCCAAGAAAACCTAACTCATCTCTGTGTAAAGCAATGTATTTTGTTTGAGGATCTTCTGGTTAACATCTCCCTGGCACAGAAATGTCAGCCTTTTACATTCAACTGAAGTGAATGTTGACAATATTCTCAATAATTTTGATACTGTGTCCTAGTGGGTTTTTTTGTCTTTGTTCCAGATGAGTGCAAATGTTCCTGTTCACTTTCAATCATGCTATCTCTTACCATCACTGATCATTAATACCTTGTAAATCAGCAACCATTGCAGAAGAATAGCATTCAGGCATTTCTTTCATGCATTCAGAAAGGAAAAGCTAAAACTATGAAAAATATTAATTTGATAGAAAACCTTGTTGAATAGTAGCCAAGAAAGAGTTTATAAAGGATGATAGAAAAGAGTTTGAAAATTACATTTAGTGAAACCTGTACAAAATATATCATTTCATCTGTATCTCTAGTTTTTGTAAAAAGGTAAAGAAATGATTTTTAAAAAGTCAGTGCTTGATTGGCACTGTTTCTGCTATTTCTACTCTGCCTTTTTGGTCTCATACCTCTCATAGCTATTACAGACTAAATTTCCGATTGAAAGAAAATGAAAAAAAAAGAAAAAAATATTATTTCAGTTTCAAAACACTCCCTGAATTGAGGTGTCAGAAGCATAGCTAGGAAAATCTAGGTTTCTAGGAAGACCTAGAAGCAAGACTATATAATGTAGGGTTTTCGCTGTCTCTGTACTCCTTTCTGGTCGGACTTTCCAATAAAGAGATGGGACTATCACAGTTATACACCATTTATTACTTAAAATAACAAACAAGGTATCAGTCTCAGAGTCCGTGGAGCTTAGTAACAAATCTCCGTAATGGCAGATAGTCACGAGTTTTAGGGCTACAGGGCAATTTATAACTTTCTGGTCCAATAAGCCATTTACATAAAACTTTGTTTTGACTTGATAACCTATCACCTTTGGTCACTTTTACTGCAGTGCGTCAGTTTTCTACCAATTACCTGCTAAGTCACGTACACCCATATACTTCTATTATAACATCTAAATTCTTATCTTAAACTACAAAATCACACCACTATACTTTAAAACCCTCCACCAAATCACTCAACACACTTTCTTATTTATAGCTACAAAAACGTAGGTTTGTAATTCTTTTGCTTAGAATCCCTGTCCTGTCATCACATCAACCCGAATTCTCTCCAAGGGTTAAGGTCAAATCCGTCATTGTCTGTGGAAGTTTTAACCCCTCGGTTTCCTATAATATAATATTTCACATAAGACAGCTGTATTTAAATTATGCTATAGCTTCCACTTATTTCCCAATATCCTCCTCAGTCACAGCCTGCTTTCAGATACTCAGTCTACAGATGACACTTGTGTTTTCATGGATGGCTGTGAATGTAACTTTTGCTGTCTTTATGACACACAGAAAGATGAAGGTTTTTAATAGTTATTTTTAGGAAAGAAAAAATTATCTTTTTCTGTTGTTATTCACCATATTGTTGATGATGCAGACATTATATCCATACATGTGTTTGTCCTTTAGTAGTATCTGCTACTACTTACTGACATATTGGTATGATATATTCACATGTTACGTGGTGAATATTTGATTAGTAGTAGAGTACACCATGCTCTGTCTTTACCAGATGCCTACTTCAAAATAATTTTAGTAATGAGACTTCCAGAAAAAAATAGTGTTTGCCTAAAGAGTCAGAAAGTAGAACTGTGCCTGAATACAGTTTTGGGACTGTATTTTGCCTCATTGTACTTCACTTCTTAAAATTTTACATTATCCCATCTATACTAATACTTTAGATTAAACCGTGTTCATAGAACCGTGGAGATGGTTTAATCAGCTTTAAAAAACATCTAATCAAAACTGTCCCTTGATCCCAAAGGATTAGAAAAGTTAGGACCATGCTGACTGGTGTGGTTGCCACACCTGAAGGACAGGTTGACTTCCAGAGGAACGGAGACAAACTTGAGAAGTGGGTCCATGGAAATCTCATGAGGTTTAACAGAACCAAATATAAGGTGCTGGCCCTGGGTCAGGGTGGCTCCCAATATCAGTTCAGGCTGGGGAAGGAACAGTTCAAGAGCAGCCCTGCCAAGGAGAACTTGGGGGTGCTGGTGGGTAAGATGCTGGATGTGAGCTGGCAATGTGTTGATGCAGCCCAGAAAGACAATTGTATCCTGGGCTGCATTAAAGGCAGCGTGGGCAGCAGGGCCCACAGGGAGGGGATTCTGCCCCTCTGCTTTGCTCTTGTGAGACTCTAGCTGGAGAAACTACATCTAGTTACTCCAGTTCCCAACATAGGAAGGACATGGACCGGTTGGAGAAAATCCAAAGGGGGTCACCAAGTTGTTTAGAGGGATGGAGCACCTCTCCTAGGAGGAAAGGCTGAGACAGCTGGGATGGTTCAGCCAGGAAAATAGAAGGCCTTGGGGTGCCCTAATGGCGGCCTTCCAGTACCTAAAGCGTGTCTAGAAGAATGATGGAGAGATACTACTTACAAAAGCATTTAGTGACAGGAGAAGGGGCAATGGCTTCAAACTGAAAGAGAGTAAGTTTAGATTAGATATAAGGAAAAAGTTCTTCACTGTGAGAGTGATGAGGCACAGGAACTGGTTGCCCAGATATGTTGTGGATGACACATTCCTGGAAGTGTTCAAGGCCAGGTTGGATGGGGTTTTGAGAACCTGGTCTAGCAAAAGGTGCACCTGTTTATGGCAGGTGGTTTGGAACTTGATGATCTCTAAAGTCCCTTCCAATACAAGTCATTCTACAGTTCTGTGACTTCGTTTCCTGGCATCTGCTGTCACTGGACAGAGCAGATGGCAGGTATCCACTTCCATTTTGTGGCCTTATTGTCCATGAATCTCATCCATTTTTAAACTCACTGATATTGTCTGCCTTCACAGCCCTAAAGGGCAGTAAGATCTAAAAGTTCTAATACAGTAGGATTTGATTAATAACAACCTTATTTTTTCCATATTGAAGAAATGATGATGTTCACAGAAATGGAGAAGTGGACAATTGCATGCAATACTCTCCTCATCATGCTTAACTTTTTTTACCTTTGAGTTGTTATTGCACATTTTATAGATGTTTTCAGTGGAATGTAAAAACTGTCTTCAAGATATCTTTCCTGAGATATAAATATATTTTCCTTAATATGTTACTTTATCCATGCTAAAGCTTCCTTGCCACCTTTTGTTTACTCATTTTTTTTGAAATCCTTCTGGAATTCCTCATCATTCATATGATATAAAATTACTCAAAAAATTCCATAATATCATAAAAGTCTCCAGTCTCTTTTCTGAAGGAAAAAACCCCAACCAATCAACCAAGCAAAAAAGATACTTGCTTATTTTAATTGCAAAATAACTCCATAAAGTTGAGGATTCAGATTTGCAGATCTCAGATTCTCAGATCTTCTGGACAAAAACATCATTCCTTCAAGGAGAGAGGCACAAAGGAACAAAACTGCCACAGTAAAAAATGCAGAGAAATTAAATATTAGAAAAATTCCACTTTAGTCCTGCCAAGAATAAATGAGACAAAGCTACATTTGCAGACAAGTTAGGTCTGTTCATTAAAAAAAACCCCGCAAAAAACCCAAACAAAAAAACCCAACAAAACAAA
>VZTD01000434.1:286459-347220 GCA_013397725.1 Rhagologus leucostigma | reverse complement strand
AACTGACAGAACAAGAGGACACAGTCTTAAGCTGCGCCAAGGAAAATATAGGTTGGATATAAGGAAAAAGTTTTTTATGGAAAGAGTGATAAGTATTAGAATGGTCTGCCTGAGGAGGTGGTGGAGTCACCATCCCTGGATGTGTTTAAAGGGAGATTGGATGTGGCGCTCAGTGCCATGGTTGAGGTATTAGGGCAAGGGTTGGACTCGATGATCTTGGAGGTCTCTTCCAACCTAGTGATTCTGTGATTCTGTGAATTTCCTCACGAGGGGAAGTAGAGGGGCAAGCACTGATCTCTTTGATGACCCAATGGAATGGTATGAAGCTGTGTCAGAGGAGCTTTAGGTTGGATAACAGAGAAAGGTTTTTCACCCAGAGAGTGACTGGGCACTGGAACAGGCTCCCCAGGGAAGTGGTCACAGCAGCAAGGCTGACAGAGCTGAAGAAGCATTTGGACAACAGTCCCAGGCACATGATGTAACTCTTGGGGCTGCCCTGTTCAGGGCCAGGAGTTGGAACTTGCTGATCCTACTGAGTCACTTCCAACTCCGAATATTCTATGATTCTATGAAAACTGGAGGAAAAGTGAGAAAGGATGTCACTGAAGCAGTTCTCAATAAGTGCTTCTAATAGGAACAACTTATATGGAAAAATTTTAAGGCTGAGGTTATACAGTTCACAAGATAAGATAATATACCCCACTGAGGATGGTTTCTCAGAAGCTTAGAAAACTGAGAGAAACTATATATTCAAGTGTGAATTACTTTATAAACCAGCTAAACTAGATAAACCAATTATCCATTTGAATACTGTGATATATATGGAATAGGTCCTACAAAACTGACTCAAGTCTCCTCGACACTTTAGAAAGGGTAACCCAGAAAATGTAATCTCTAATCCAAAGAGGTGAGGGTTCTCCAACTCAAGAGGTCACTTTGGGAGTCATCCCAATCCAAGGTGGATAAACTCTTCCTGACTGCAGATCATCTGTAGTACTGCATCCAGGTCTATGGTCCCAGAACAGGAAGGACATAGACTTGTTGGAGCAAGTCCCGAGGAGGCCACCAAGGTGATCAGAGGGATGGAGCACCTCTCCTACGAGTAAAGGCTAAGAGAATTGGGTATGTTCAGCCTGGAAAAGAGAAAGTTTCATGGTTTCTCAATTGTAGCTTTCCAGTAATTGAAGGGAGCCTACAAGAAAGATGAAGAGAAACTATTTACAAGAGCCTATAGGACAAAGGAGAATGGCTTTAAACTCAGAGAGGTTTAGGTTTAGGCACTGGAACAGGTTGTCCAGAGAAGCTGTGGATGCCCTATCCCTGTAAGCATTTAAGGCCAAGTTGAACGGGATTCTGGTCTAGTGGAAGATGTTCCTGTCCAACGCAGGGATTTTGGAACTAGATGGTCTTTAAGGTGCCTTCTGTGGTCAAATATGGTCACGTTAAGCCTCTTTGGCTGAGGGATCTCAACTTCTGCCACACAATAGCCACCACACAGATGCAATGGTTGTTGGCCTATACAGCATCCAGTCAGCATTGCATGACTGAAGCCGGCCATGACATGTCTGAGGTCAGTTGCAGGTCAACCACTGAAAGGGCTCATTCCCTCCTTGAGCAAGTACACCTGCCTTTCTTGAGAAAAGGATCAAAGCTGATGTGACAACAGAATTCTAGAAAAGTAAAAAGAGATGCTAAAACATAGACTGTGTTACAGAAGTCACTTATTTAGCAGAGACTTGATATGGAGAAAAGAATGCCATAACAAGCTGGAATACATCACAGAAAATTAATTTTAACTGAAACATATCTTTGTACAATCTGGGGAATTAGTTTTACTTCTCATCATGCTCCTACCTCCATTAGATGGTATTGGCATGGCAGCAAAAGTGATTAGTTTGGAGATATCCTCAAGAGACTTATTGCATGATTTGTATACTCTTCAGTTAGACTAGAAAATAGAAAAGAAAAGGATTTGTCTCCAAATGTTGATCCTTTCTGTGAACAAATGTTGGAATATTCCATAATTACAGCAATGCAAGAAAGTGAAGCAGTCAGAGATGAAAAGGAGTAATTTAACCCAGCATAAACTGTCTCTGGTAGTGCTAGACATGGGGGAGTAAATGAGATAAATTACCTGTATGGCTTACTGTCTTACTTGCCTACAAAGATATGTTATATGTGGGGATATACTGAAGTACAGCAGGAGAAAAAAAAATCAAGTGTTTGGTAAAAGTTTTAATTGGTTTTGCAAATCTTTTATATGAGCTTGGCCCAGCTTCAAATAAGGTAATTCAGCAATGTGGTCCCCTGTTTATAATGAGCTAGAGTAGACTGTAAATTTGGGCAGTAAGTCTAAGTCTCTAGAACATAACACTGAAAAGTGCAAAACCATATAATGTATACAGGGAAAAAAAGTCAAGTTTTAAACAACAGATGCAAAATTTAGATATTGCATCTAGCTACAAAACCCAATATGAAATCTTTGAAGTGTTTATACTTGTAATTTAATGAAGAAGCAAAATTAGGTTCTTTTTCTTAACAAGTCTCTTCTAACATTTCTTGTCCTTGTAATATTTAATTCATATGTTTGTGCTAAAAATTTCAGTGACTTCACCTTCAATTGTCTGTCCTCCTTCTACTCTTCAGATGAATGCAGTACTTGTAGTTATGAGCTTTCTCCTGAGGTTTGTCATAAAAGGTCTCCCAAGATGAAAAAGGCATTTCTTGCTTGGTAATTTTATCTGAAAAGCTGTGTAATTGCAAACATAAAACTTTTCAACAGGATCAGGCAAACAAACATAAAGTTTTGCATTGAAATGAGACCTACAAAAGTTTCGGTCTATTCTTACTTGAAAAAATAGCTGTATACCAGCTGAATTCTCTGAAACGAGAGTCAGGTCATAAAAAACCTATTGTTTTTACTATTTTTATTACAAAAATTAAAATTGAAACTAATATTTCAATTTGCCATTAAGGTAAATATAACATACAATGATGTAAAAGTTCTGTTCTGAATAGACAAAAGAGAGAGGGAAAGAAAAACCCCCATGCATCATTTTGCTCATTTTATCAGAAGGAAATTGAGATGCAATTAGTCTAAGTGTATAGTGTGCTCGTACAGAAAGGCTATTTTAGAAGAAATAGTTATATTAAGCCAGACCACCAACACCAGGCTTTTACCTTCCACAGAAAAAAGTACTGAAAAATAATATCTATCTTTTGAAAACTTGAAAGACAGAGGCAACAACAGAAATACAGGCTCAAAATGTTTCACCTTCTCTACAAATAAACCCCGAGAGTCTGAAGCACCTTAGAAATAATAATGATCTTTCAGGTTCTTTAGGATTTATGAGACACTAGAGTTGACTCTAGGTAGTTTACTTGACTGACTACCTCTAAAATTCTCAATGATTGCTGAAGAAACAGACAACTTACGCTGTACACCCACACGGATGACCAAACACTTTCTGCAATTCATTTTCTTTTTTTTGCTTTGTGCAGCACTTAGGTTACATCTCCCGCAAAAACATTATTTTTTTTTGTGGGCATCATCATCTATGTTTCTCAAGCATGGATTTTCATTTCAAGGTACTATGAAAGACATAGCATTTCAATTTATCCTGATTTTATAAATACAATAACACAGTACTCTGTTTCTGATCAACATGAATAAAATACCATCCTCAGACTCTGAGGGTTTCTAAATCTTCACTCCATTAAGGGACCCTGGTAGTGCTACCTTTCTTTTTTTGGCAATTTTTCAATATGCTAGGGAAGTAAAAGAGACACTCCCCATCTCAGACACTTCCTGTTTCCCACTATTTCCTTCTCCTCTGGGTCTCTTAACTGAAGAAACCTCACTGAGTTCACAGTAATCTCCCTCTATCTCCTTTGTACACACTCCCATCCTGAATGGTCTGGGGAGGATGGCTGTTTTTGAAGCTTCTTTGAGCACTGACGTACATGAAAAAGATGACAGAGAGGGAGAAAAAGAGACTGGCACATGTTACTGGAATGGAGACACAAGGAGACCAAAGGGCAAACTGAGAAGAATGAGAGGGCTAGTTACAGTTAGAACTGTTGAGTAGCAACAAAACTTGTAAAAGAAGACTTATGTCAGACATAACCTCTGAGAAACACACTATTTATTTCATCCTTCCCACAAGTTTTCTCTTTCATCCTCATAATTCTTTTACGTAGACGATGGTCTGTATTGTAGGTGTCTGAGTGGATTAGAGTTAAGAGAAAACCGAACTCTGAAAACATCTGCTATTGCAGAGTGTTCTGTCACACAATTTGTGATGGTTGTGATTGACAGCTAGCAAGAGGTAGTTTTTGAGACTTCTTCCTAATGTGTTTACCTTCCCTTTTCATCCTGTCATATTGGTGTTCTTCTAGACTTTTCACAAAAGGTATTTTATGTATCTATATATAGTTTGTGAATTTTAAGTACTTCAGTTTAAACACTGTTGATCAACAGCCTATGTCTACACTGGAGTGTTAAGTCAAGTATTTGAGATCCACCTTTATACTTTGCTTCTTTTAAAAACCTCTTCCTTAATAAATACCCTCAATTTCCATATATAAAGTATAGGAATCACAGACCTAGCCTTCTGAAATACATAAATAAATCAATGAACACAGGGAATACGATGGGTCTTAATAGACTCTTAGGTCCATTAAGGATCTTTTCTTTATGTCCTGAATGCCTTCCTTTCTTGGTTCAAATAGATGCTATTTCCAGATGGAATGTACAAACACAAACTATTACTCTGTGTTAAATATGTGAGGTGTTTTATTCATAAAATGCAGTCAACATATTCAAAGCTACTCTATGTTAATACCATAGCATTTGTCCAGGATGCGAAATGCCAAAATGCAATTGTCTCTGCCAAAACAAATCCAAACATTAGACCTTGCCCTCTCCAGCAAGACATTGCTTATTTGTGTCATGAGAGAAATGTGGGAGCCAGTGAATATGCCAATCAGGGAATGAGAGAGTCCCCTCTCATTCCGTGTTTTTTCTGATGAAGTTACCTACATCATTTCATACATAGATGGTATTTCTGATATGTTTACCTGGGTGCTGCGTGAATCCAAAATGAACTCCTCTAATTATCTGTGATATTTAACAAACTGTAATCTCTGCAATCCAGCCATGCCTCACCCACGTGGTATTACTCTTATACTGAAAACTGGTTTTTTGAGCTTCTCACTCTTATTTGTTTTGTCCAGAAATACCTCATCCCGTGTTCAGTAATTTCTTAGGTTCCATTCTGTCACCTAATCTTCAGAACATGGGCATAACCTGTCTGCATACCTTAACAACACAAAAGTCTCCTTGTCGCTGTTGCACCGCGAATGGCGAGAAATGACACGACCAAGTTCAGGAAAAGTAGAATTATTTATTAATATGCAGACGGGTTTTTATCCCTTAGCTCCCTAGGATGGCATAAGGTGATTGATTCTTTGACCCACTACCTCTCAGAATGATTGGTGGAGGCTATTTGAAAATATTTTCTTCGGAATATCGTAACAATTCTGCTGAATAACAACAGGTGCAAGGACGAAGAATTAGTTTACAAAACCTGAAGCAGTGTTTGTCATAGCTTTCATGAGAAACACGGAGTTCTCACAGAATGCAGCAGAAAGCTGGACAATTTCTCTGCTAAAGCTTTTCAGTGTCCACATCTCCTTGCACTATCTTTCTTCTCTCATATATGTATAACTCCAGACACAATGTGCCTTGTAATTTACCCCGAATACTATGAGAGTAATATCACTCTTTTACACATTCAACTTTTTCAAGTGCTCTATTTCTAACATTTTCTAGGAAAAACCACAGCTCTATTTCTACAATTACTGCCATTAAAAAAAAAAGACACTTTTTCTACTTTCAAAAAAAGTTTAAATAAAAAGTTGTCAATCAGATATATCTACCACTAAATCACTATCATCATAAATAATTAACAAAATCTTTCTCAGGTTTTTAGGGCTGATGGCTGTCACAGCCTAGCTTCAAATAACGGTTAAAATTAGACTTAATCCTCTAACACATTTCTTATTCCATGCCACATCATATTACCTCTAACAACAATGTCCTTTTCCCTTGCTGATATGTGAAACATAGCTCATGACAGTGGAGCCAGCTACCCCAGTTGTTTCCTGCATATATATTGCATGCATTAGCATTTCAGTTTTGTGAGTTATACTTTAATGTCTTACAGTGCTGAAAGAAATCATGCTGGAATTCAAAAGTGTAAGATTTATAGGTCTAGATTTGGACTGTGTAATACAGCTTGTCCAGTTGTCACATTGCAAACTGGAGAAGGAAGCACCTTTTGAACTAATGTTCTAATGAGGTTAAACTGAAAAACAGCTGGTGTCAATGAAGACTGATGTTCTGACCATATTTTTGTGATTTTTAAGAAAGACATGCAAAAGGAGGCTGTAGGCAAAAATAGGCCGAGGGCAAATGGGACCTGTATTGAACATCTGTGCTTGCTTTTTTTTCCCCTGTTACTAAAAAGAACGTTAAGCTGGTGATTTTAAATGATTTAAGCTTGACAGTGTTAGGTCTAATAATAGCAAGCCAAACAACATCTGGTGTGGAGCAAATGAAATGAGTTGGTATAGCACTTAAAAATCTGCATGTGCAAGTAGGGAACTTTTTTGATCCTTCTAAAGGACATGTTGAGCCATCATTTTTAATGAATAATATGACAAGATGGGGTGTGGATTTCTCATGAAATTTCTATTACAGAACTAATAGAGTTTTCTTTTTTTTTTCATTAGAAAGCTTATCATAAAGACAGGTATATCTCCCCAAATATTCTCACTCTTTTATGGAGATAATTGTTTTTTTAATGTTATGCTTATTTTTGTTTTACCCCCTTTTCTGTTACTTTTCTGCCCTCTCAATGTGAATGCCATATTAATAAATGTTGAAGATACACCTGGGAGTATCAGAAAAATTAAGATTTGTCTAAAAACCACAAATTCCCCAGCAGGAGCTGCAGAAAACTTGAACCAAATATGAGGGTAAAGTGCTGAAAGTCATTGGTAATGTTACAGGCACACTTCATTGTTTTTTTTCATACTACCTATCACAGCGACTTGCTTGAAGAGCTGTTTATAACCTCAATTCTTCTTCTGTAAGTTTAATCTATAAATAAAATATTCCCAAGTAATTTTTTCTATATAGGATTTATGATGATAGTCAGTCTACATTCTATATATAGTCATGGAGTTCCAATAAATCTAAAGAAAAGCAAAAGTAGAGCAAATATGCATGTATGTATAATATTTCAAGGCTTTTTGTACAAAATTCTTAACATGTACAAACTCTTCTGGACACCCTATTTTTCTCTACAGGCAGACGTATAACTTAACAATATACCATTTTAAAAGTTAGTCACTGGTATTTTAAACCAGAACAAAAAATTTTTCAGGACGTTCAAACATACATGAGTACTTTATTCATTGCTCTGACAGGATCTTAAAACAAAATTCTTTATCAAAGAGAGTTTAAATTCTTTTCTTAAATACCTCCTCCATTTCATCATATTGAAATGAGCTTTTTGAATTGGTTGATTCTGTATGTATGTATGTGCATGTGTGTGTATGAGTAATATTTACTTTAATTTGAATGTAAAGACAGTAGAGGTGAACACAGAATCTGAGCTTGAAAAAACATAGAAATACATAATTGGTTTGTTAAATAAAACATTATTGTGGTTCCTAGTATGTCTGACAGATCTTAAAGATTGCTTGAAATAATTTTTGTGTTTTGCACATATTATTACACTTAGCAGGCATAGCTAATTGGCATAACTAAAGTACATGAATAACAATGTGGCTTAAAACTACAAAAGAAAAGGAAATTATGTTTATTTCTTATAAATAAATTATTAGCCGCAATGTATAATTTATATTACACAAATTTAAGCAATGTATAATACATGAGGATAAATTTACTATATTTGGAGCAAAATTAACTGAGCTATCTCTTAGGACCTTTATTAATATTGTAAAATTGGTATTATACTCCTGTATAATTGATTTTTGAAGACTATTTTGCATATGTTTTCCTACATCACATCACTTAAGCTAGAAAATGTTACATATCATGTGCTAGGCTGATAGTACCAAGACAAAGGTGTGTAGTGAAGCATGAGACAAAGTTCCTTAAAATTCTGGGAAACCGGGTTAACTTTACACAAAATATGAAATGCCAATTCTTCTGTGGAAAAACTCATAACAAGTTATTTAAATCTTCTTAAGGAAAAGCACTTCCCTAACTCTCTAACCTCAAACTGCAATATGTGTCTCTGATATATATATTCTATTCAAATTACATTAATAAAGTGTTAAGGAAACTACAGATATTTGAAATCCTCATATTGGGAAAAAAAACTCATACTACTATTCATGTACTTCCTGAAGACTTTGTGACAGAAGCTGTGATGAGATTTAGGTTCTAGGAGTTTGAATATTTTCTTAGAAAAGTAATGGTAGATGTTAGTATTATCTTTGAGAGAGATTATGAGATACAAGTGGTTTCACAGGTGCTTCAAGACTAAGAAAGGATATGAACAATTTCTGTAGTACAGGACAATGACCAATCTTTCTTCTATCCATTCTTTAATATTTTAAAAAAGTAAGGAATCAATTATTGGAAGGTACCTCTATTGAAAGTGAGATAATAATGAAACTTTCTTCATAAGAGGCAAAATATTTTTCATTAGCAATGAAAACTGTTGATTGTTTAAAAAAGCATTCTTCTTTAGTCTAAATACTCATCCAAATCTATATAAATAAATGTTAAAGATGAATTTTGATAATTTTCTTGTATATTCCAGTTTGAGTACTCTTTTACTACAGTTCCATACAGTGTGGGAATAAATATTTACAGTTCAGGAATTTTATAGTTTCAGATCAATTTCGTGTGAAAACTCATTTTCTCTGGAAAAAAAGCCACCTTTGGATTCATGTCAATTTAGTTTCCGAGTAACTCTTGGAGCAAAGTGTGTCTCCCGTATCACATCAGTCCATCCCGTGGAAATGTTAGACATAATAATCCTCGAATAATGAGAAAATATACTCTTGTTTTCCTCAGATGTGTTAGAAATTAGAAATTTTCCTGGTCATTTAGAGTGTAGATGTAACAGACAAAGAAGAAAAAAATTGTTAGACCGTAATCCTAGCTCTTGCATTTTACCTCCCTATCAATAAATTCTATCGAACAAGATGCTTTTGTCACAGCAGCTGCTAGAATATTTGGCACCAGAATGTGTGTCAGTTATGGAATGGAAGTACAGTCTCATAGGTTCTTGGCTGCCATAGTGTTAAAGCTCAGTGCCTTTTCTTTAAATTGAAACTATTAGGGTGTTTTGTGTTCAGTATTGTAACCAACTGAGGATCTTTAGTGAGTGGACATTGTAAAACATCTCTTGTCTACTGGGAAATGAGTAAAGCCCTATGATTTCTGCACTTGCTTTTGTTATCTCAAATGTCACAGTGATTGACGGCAAGACATCTTTTCTTCTGTAATGCTTTGGACTTTGTTGTTTGCCTTAGAGCAGATAATGTAGCCACAGCAAAATGTGAAATGACAGATAAATAAATTGTCTTGTTTTCTCTCCCAAGCTGCAGCTAGAATAGCCAGGATACACTTGTTCACCTACCTCAGGATTGCTTGTGATAACATTCTGGTGACTGACACCACACATGTGCGACACGTAATCAAAAAATTGGAAGAGAAATCTGCATTCCTCCTGGAACTACAAGGTATTTTGTTGCCTGGATAGCATGGCAGTTGGTTTCTTACTAAGTTTTCTGTAAATTTCATGAAAAAAACAAGTCAAAAAATTCAAACCAAACAAGGAAGCAAAGCACACTGAAAAAAAGATGTAACTTTTTTTACTTGAAAGCTTCTCATTCAAGAATTTTGATTTATCTAAAACATTCTTGTCTACCAGTAACAGGATTTTGTTATGGTTTATGGCTTATTTTCTTTTTTCTGAGAAAAAAGATCTGAGGTGGCAATGTGGCACTACCTTTCTTTACAACAGACATAGGTGCTCAGGTGCCAAGTGTTAAACCTCTAAGTTTGGTGTAGACAATTAATGACTGCCAGATATAATTAACTTCTTTATTTTCCCAATATTTCCATCAGCCCAGTACTGATCCCTTAATCTCAGACAAGGAATACTAAGAACGAGAGAAGATCATCAGAAAGATAAGAGGAAAGATGGGACCTTCGATTGGCTTCAGTACAGAGAAAAATTAAATAGACAAGAACGTTTTAGACTGAAAAAGACATGATTGTAAAGTGATATGTTTAAGGTATTCATGTGTTGCATGAATAAAGATGAATATAGAAAAATTTATCTTTGTTTCTTCAAAATAAAGAATAAAGTAACAAAATATACTAGTAGGTGTCCCATTCAAAACATATAAGGACAGATGCGTAGTTTAACTGTTGAAATTTGTTGCATGATACAAAGACCATGAGTTGCAAAAACTAGGAAAAAAAGTGCTTAAAGTGCACTAAGCCCTATAAAACATATCAGTACAAATTTAGACACCTGTATTTGAATTAGCTGGAATACCTTTACAATCATAAAGAATAAATAAGTATTTTCGGGATATAAATTATATAATTCTAAAACACCCCAACCCCATTGCCCCTTTACCCAGAAGCATCCAGTCCCTACTTGAGCTCTTCTGTAGCTCAGCCCTATACTTAGCTCAGCCTTCTGCAGATCCTGAATAGACTGGAGGTTTCTAAATGAACCTCAAACCGTCCCTGCTACCTTGCATTTTTTTGTGATGAAATTAACTGTCAGTAGGACTGGCAGCTATCACTATCCCTGCTAGGCTTATCCTGCACAGAGGCTGTAGGACTGTACTCAGCTGGGGAGGGCACTGCCCTGCCCTGCCCTTGCTGGTCCCCAAAAGAAGGCTAAAATAGATCTTAAGAATATCTTTTTTCTTTTTTTTTTTTCTAGATTTAGATGATGATGCTGTACATTGGGAAAATGCAACGTTTTCTTTAACCTCATCAAACACATTTGACTGGAAATCTGGTGATGTTCCTTGCCAGACACAGGCAAGGTATCAGTCTGAACAGACTCTTGGTCTGAACTGGTACATTCTTGTGCTCTTCAGCAAGTGGAAACTCCCTGGTATAATAGTGTGTGGTGCCTTCTTCAACAATGTCTACCCCAAGTGTACATCATTTTGTTTCTGTAATATGAGAACTGACATAAGAGCAAAAATACTACTAGAGACAACAATTCATTTTCTGTGCCCACTAAATAAAATATGCTTTGCACACTTAAGAAAAACGTTTTTGAATCCTTTAACTTCACTGCAAAAAGTACGTTTGTCTCAATTGCATTTGGTCTCTTTTCTACTATGAGGAAATTTTAGGGTCTCTGTCTTTTAAAAAAATAACACTGTAAGATACTAAATAGTCTGTTCACCAAAATTTCTCCTCCTTTTAATGACCTATCCAGTAACTGCAATTTCTGTATCAATCAGTGACATGAGGTTAACTAGCAGGAAGAACTGTCCTTGTGAAACAGACCCATGAAACAGAATACTAAGTGATAAGATGCAGGCAACTTCCATTTGAGTGGGAGAACAAGAAGTGTAGATAGGGTGTCAGTCTGTAAAGAAAAGAATAAAATCTCATGTCTTAGATTGATGGCATAAAAGAACTTGTATAACAGAGAAACAAAGTTCTCTATGTAAAACTGGAAGTTACTTATAGATTGTGTGTCAATCACACCATTCTTCATAGCTGACAGTTCCTAAAGGAATTAGGAAAAAAAATTCTAATGTCACAGACAGAGGCTCTAAGAGCAAAATGTTTCTCTTCAGATTTTTCAATCTCAGTAGAATTCTGATAGGCTTGACTGATCCTTCTGAGCATAGAAGTTTGACTTGGTCACTTACTAACACAAAAAAATCCTTTGATTCATATTATATGACTTTACTTGCAAAACTCATTCTATTGAACAAACACTTCTATAGTTCCATTATAAGAAATGATCTGAAGAAAGGACTAATGGTCTGAACAAAAAGAACAAGAAAAATTCCATACTGGGTTGAAAAAAAACCCTTGTGTAGTTAAGGCACAGAAACATATTTGGGATAAATTTCTGCTGGTAAGAGAAAGGATGAAATTACAGCTGCTGCCCGTATTTCTGTGAATAGAAAGACAGTTCATATTCCCAGATTTAATGAATATTTTTGTAGAATTTTATTTACAACTTCTTGAGTATGAAAATGAAGTATCATGTTAAGCATGAGACCATGAGCTCAGCAGTTTAGGAAATATCATTATTTTCCTGGATTATCCAGGAGTGTGGAAATATTTATATAATACTAACTAGTTATTACATTGTTATTTGTCTCAGTAGGTATAAAAAAAGTCATTGAGGTACCTGTTTTTGCTAATAATCACAAGAATTGTTGATATAGTTCAACTTTTCACTGAATGGAAATAATCTTCTAAAATAAATTTATTCTCATAGTCTAAGAAAGCATATGACAGGCATATTTCTCAAATATGTGAGTATTCACTAGTATAAAAGAGTTAGTTAACTATCAAGTATCGTAATGGAGATGCAATTAATAATGTGGTCGTTTTTTTCCTTAAAAATGCATGCCTTCTTGATTCCTATGGGATTTTTTGCATATATCATTTTGACACAGCCTTCCACATAGCAACTCTTCAGGGAAAAAAATCCTTTGATTTGTGCCTTTTGAATGGCAACTTCAAGTGGTGGAATGTTCAAAATACCTTGTATCTCTCTCTGCATTCCTTAGAGGTCAAAGGGTTTTGCTTCCTTTGGAGAAGGTTTGCAGCTTCAGAGTAGCTGAAATAATTTCTGTTGACCCCAGCCTTGTATCATATCAAAAGAAGAGATTTTGAAAGGAAATAAATTTATAATAAAAACACACAAATAAATAGAAAACCAAACACATGGCATACAGAATAAGTATCAATCTTTCTTGTAAGTATTTTGTGCTTCTTTAGCTTATTGATTCTGTTTTCTAATGTTGTTATGCCACCTTTTTTCTGAGTGGTTTTCTAATATTATTAACTTCCTTCTTTTGACATAGTAAGACATCTATATGTACAATTTAAATAATATCACATTTACATTTTCACTTGGTTCCTATGGAAACCTTTCTTTTTCATCCTTTCCAGAAAGAAAATGTGAGGGCAACTAGCCCTTGAAAAGGTTTGCACTGAAAAAATTCCCGCTTTTGCTATTTCAGACTGCGTATTATTGAAACCAGAGTAAACACCTGGCCAAAGTCAAACCCTAATCCTTCTTCTTCCATTCTAAGATCATTCTGCCACTGCACAAAGGTTTCTAGGGGTTTTTTTTTCTGTATGTAAAATTATCTTATAGATAATTAATGAGTTTTTTCTTTCCCATCCATCCATCCTCAGGTGCAGCTAGACTCTGAGGGTCTTGATCATTATTTTAAAATGGATTCCAGTAAACTGAGATATGCAAGCCTATTGTGTTGCATTTCATAATGTAAACAATAGATTTTTATACTTAATTTTATTCCACAATTGATATTAATAGTTGACAGATACCAGGATCATTGTCACAAAATTACCAACTTTTCAATTTAAAATATTTCCCCCTCTACATCTCCTATAGTATTCTCACAGAAATTTGTTCAGAGAACTTCCAGCATATCTTTAGTGCCGTATAATAGATAAGAATTTTTTCATTTATTTCAACAAAGCCAAATTTTGATTCCTGTGGTTTTGTTACTGACATGTTCAAATAGATACCAAGAGTTGCCAAATGCACACAATGACTTCCAATTTCTGCCTCTCTTTTGTCAGCTGATGTGCTTATTACAGGACTGAACGAGTTACTCTGTGAGCTGTGATTACTAATTCTTCCTATTTTTTTACATGTCCAATAGTTAAATAAAGATTGCTGAGGAAATTTTCAAGCACAGGGAGAGCACTTAGACAAGCAGGTCAGAACAATATCTGCAGAGCTGTAATTCATATCCAACATGGTATTACATCAGTCAGAAAGCGATAGAGGGTAGGCTGATCTGATTCCTTTTAAAATGCACTGAACAAGCAATTGTCGTCAACTTTATCTTCACTAGAAGCATTGAATGATTAATCCTTGCTTTTGGAAATAGTTGAATTCCTCTTATTTATAATTTGCCTTTCTGTCACAGTATGAAAATGAAAGTAATTTTTATGAAACAGAATTTATTTTTTGTAAGGAAAATTTCATTTTTTCTATTAATAGACAATCATCAGGAAAAGGAGCATGGAGTCAGAAAAAACAGAAATAAGATCTTACAAATAATAAATGTAAAACAGTAAAAGAAGAAACAAGAAGGCAATTTAGAAGATATGTAAAATAGAGAAAATTATGAATTGTCAAAAAAAAAGATAACAGCTAGTTAAAAATGCACAACCGAAATCAGCTCAAGAGACTCCCATATATATGCAAGATAAATTTATAAAAGTTACTCCAAATTGTGATGCATATATATGAATAACTCAGAGCACCGTTCTTGGAAAGATGTGAGATAATGTGTCCTTTAAGAAGATAGACCTAGTTATTAAGAGGATTTCTAAACTTGTTTGTTTGAACTAGCACTGTATGAATCTTTATGCTTGTCTTGTGCATCTAAGTGAAGAAGGCAGCATCCTGAAATTCAGTTAATGGAGAATGAAAATAATCCCGTGGAAGTATGAGTTCCATATTTTCCTAATCAGGAAACATATATTAAAATGTCATACAATACAAAATATGGGATTTTGAAAAATCCTACATAAGTTTCAGTGAGGACAAAGTTATCTAATATAGCTTTTAATATTTTACATCCAATTATATATCTTAAAATTTTGATTTGAGATGTTTTATATAAAACATACGAAATTTATGACAAGTGTCAGTAACAATATTGATAGGGTCAAATTATAATCTGTCAAGTGCATTTATGAAGATGAATAATGGTAAACCAGAAGAAAAAAGTATTGTAATAGTTAAGATGCTTACCTGCCCATAATGAAAATCTCCCCTAGTATTAACCAATATTTGCTTTTTACTGTGATTTAATTTGATTCTATCTAACAAAAGTATCTAATATAATTTTAGGTTTAAAGGAAATTTCCAATAGAAGAACTGAGAATTTCTGCCTAACAAGCTGTTCTTTAGAAGTAGCCCACATATTTGACATTAGGAGGATCCAGAATATTTAGATGTAAATCTGGTAAAAAAATATCTAAATCACACACATTAAACTTCCTTCAAAATCACAGAAATTTGCACTGAGCTTCATTCAAAATTCACAAAATTCATGAATTATGTCAAATAAAAGAACTAATGATCTAGTGCTGGAACTGTTTGACCTGAAAAGATATTGTTACGCAGAACAAGGAAATCTTTGCTTTCCAAATGAAAAAAAATTAAATACAATTATGGTGACAAAATACTTAACAATTGACCCATTTTAATACTACAACTTAATTTACCTATAAATACTATTAAAGTAGTATTTAATAATTTTTTTTTGTCTATATAATATAATTAAGACAGGAGTAATGACTAATGTCAGATGTGTGAGATGGCAATGACATATGTCTCCAATGAGAAACCAACTAAGACACATTTGAAGAGAGGAACTCTGAACACAAATAGTGGTTAAAGTGGATGCATAACAAATTATTCCTTCACCACTCAAGGGTACAGAGTCTACATGTGTTTGCACAGAAGTCTAATGAGCAGTGAAAATTATAACATATTGTGAATCCACTGAACACTGAAACATTGATTTATAAAAGCAATAAAAAACACACCAAAAAATGTGCTATTGTTTGCTAATTCTTTTTTATGGTTACCAACAAATTCAGAACTTAGTGCAAGTGAACATGATGTTTCTTCCATTAGAAGAGTAAAGTTCAACTGATGTCTCACAGGACTCCCTGACCTGAGGGAAGAAGTTGTTATCTCAGTTAATTGAATTCTTTGGTGGGAATCCAACTAATTAGTCTTCTATTTCCTCACCAAAAGAAAAACAGCTCTTCTATCAGTGGATGAGAAATAGGGGGCAATGGAGGTGAGAGGATGTGACACATAAAAGTGGTAGAATAATTTGGAAGCCTTCATCTTTCCCTCAAAAAGCCAAACCAACCAAACAAAAAAACCCACACTAGAGAAAAAAAAACAAAATACAAAAAAAAAAAAAAACAAACCACGAAGCCCTGAGTAATGTGAGTGCCCCAATTTAATTGAAATTTGCAGCTTGTTTTAATGCTCAAATACAGACCTGCAAATGATAGTATATACAAAACTATAACTTTGGTTCTAAAGTCTAATAGAATTGATAACCTAGCAAGGATATTGCACACAACTGTCAAGTTAGACTCCTTCATGGATAACTGGGGAGGCTTCTTGTGCTATAATTTCCTTATACATGAAATGTCATTGATAAAATAGAGATTGATTGTCCTGGAATAGAGTGTGCTGAAAGAAAGAGGATCCTGTGCAGAAGTATATGACTATCAGTCCACTTAACAGAAGCTCAGCATGCTGAAGAACATCTTGCATTGTTTGGATTCAATCCATCATTAAACATAAACGAGAGGAAGACTGAGATACACAAATGTGCAAATGCCACATGGATGGATATATTAAGGAATCTGTAACCATCTGGACTCAATATGGAGTTTAAAATATGCCCATTTATCAAATTATAATTCCCATGCAACATATCACATCAGTATTTCAGAGCTGATTAAAAGTAAATTGTTTAGAATTTATCAAACTGAGTTCAGAAGCAATTTGTATACTTTTATTGCATACCGTATATTCTTCAGACTTTATTTTATTCTCCTCTACTAGAAATATGCAGCAATGATGGCCCTGGTCTTGCAGAATCTTGTATGTGTGTTTTAATGGCTTCACGCACTAGTCTTATCAACTTTAATAGGACCACTCAATCAATGAAATAAAACACATGAATATTTGCAACAAATAAATTTGAAAAAGAAGCATTTTAGCACTGAACTCTGTCTGAAAGAGTAACTCTCAAGGAACGTGGAGATAGCAAGAGGCCAGTTCAAAAGTTGTCAGTGACCGTTTGAATATTAAGATACGTAACATGATGAGATAACATTGCCTAACTTCTGAAACTAGGAGACTGGAATGAGCCATTTATGGTACCTATTCCTCATGTCTCCACCTCCTCATTGTGGTTGATTTTACAGGTTTAAATTAGTTTCATTTAAACTAATTGAATTAGTTAATTATTTAACTGATTAGATTATGTTCAAGACATAATTTCATTATAATTTGTGCTTTACCAAATAGGTACTGAATAATGGTTTTAACCCAGTCTACATAAAAGAGTATTCTATAATGGAAGTGTGGTATCACACTTGCAATAAAAGTTTTGTTGTACAACATGAGACTATGGGACAAATGTCTAAAACTACCCTTTGGAAGGAGAATTACATAAGCAAAAATCAAGTTTGAGAAAAAGAGAGTGAAAACCTTTAATTGTTTATAAAGTATTAAAATTGAAACCGATTTCTAGCAATCTGCATGTAAGAGTTCTATATAGAGCAATTTCTGTATCATAATTAGATATAGAAATATAAATGCCGAAGTACAGACTAAACAAAGATGAAAAAAATTAAAATAATTTCTTTTTAAAATGTTTTTAGGCAATGAGGCTCTGAAACATCTTCACACAGTTTAAAAGGTGAAGTGAAAGGTATAAGAGAAATTTAAACAACTTGGATAGTTGTGTAAAGTAAATGATTAACAACAATAAAAACAAGGACACTGTGTACTGTACACAGTACACTTGTACTAAGTACAAGTACTGTACTTAGAGAGTATCTATTGACTGACAGCTTTTAAACCAATAGTAAATTGCCCAAGGAACTACTGAGACATCAAACCTCATTGGAATGCATCAAGTGTTATCGTTAAGAATGCCAGCTAGGAACTCCAAAAGGTTACTTTGTTCTTACTGTTTAACAAGAATAAGAAAGTGCTGCCATAGCACTATTACACAAACTAATTTTTCTGAGTTCATTTAATTCTTTTTCCTTTTCAGCTTTTCAGCTCCACTGGTCACTTCTCCTTTAGAATGTTTTTCGTGCCTTTAATCACTGTAAGCTGTAGTAATAGCTGTCTAACAGACAGAGTAGCTGGGCAAGTGATTTAGATAAACATTTTCTCTGCATAACCAAATATCTGGCAATAAAATGGAGCATATTTTACTCCCAAATACAACAATACGAACCAAAGTTAAGTCCTTGCACTTAAGCTATCATTGGTCACCTGTCAGTAGTGGGGTTCCACAGGACTCCATCCTCAGCCCTGTGCCCTTCAACATCTCCATAAATGACCTGGACTCAGGACAGGAAGGGATACTCAGCAAGTTTTCTGATGGTACTAAATTGGGAGTAGCTGTTGACTCCCTTGAAGGCAGAGAGGTCCTGTAGAGAGACCTTGAAAAATCAGAGGTCTGGGCAATCAGCAACTATGACGTTTAACAAAGACAAGTGCCAGATCCTGTACCTGGCAGTCCTGGATGTCCGTATAGACTGGGTGGTGATACACAGGAAAGCAGTGCCATGGAAAGGGACCTGAGGGTCCTGGCTGATGGCAAATTGAATGTGCCCTGGCAGCCAGGAGGGCCAGATATGTCCTGGAGTGCATCAGGCACAGCATCTCCAGCCGGGCAAGGGAGGGGATTGTCCCGCTCTGCTGTGCAATGGGGCGTCCTCACCTTGAGTGCTGCGGGCAGTTTTGAGCCCCACAGTGTAAGAAGGATATAAAGCTATTAGAGAGCATCCAAAAGTGTGCTATAAAGATGTGAAGGGTCTTGAGGCGAACTCATACAAGGAGCACCTGAGATCACTTGGTTTGTTCAGCCTGGAGAAGAGGAGACTGAAGCAAGATCTTATCACAGTCTATAGCTTCCTCACAGAGGGAGTGGAGGGGCAGACACTGATCTCTTTTCTATCATGACCAGTGACAGGACCTGAGGGAACTGCATGAAGTTCTGTCAGAGGAAGTTTAGATTGGATATTAGGAAAAACTTCTTCACCTGTAGAGTGGTTGAGCACTGGAACAGGCGCCCCAGGGAAGTGGTCACAGCACCAAACTTGACAGAGTTCAAGAAACATTTGGGCGATGCACTCAGGCACATGCCATGATTTTTGGGGTTGTCCTGTGCTGAGTCAGGAACTGAACTTGATGATCCCTCTTGTTCCCTTCCAGTTCAGGATATTCTATGATCTTATGAGTCTATAGCTTTTTACCCTTGATTACCATAGCTGGCATGTTGGCATTCTATGGTGCCAACAGAGTAAAGATCATAAATTCTTATGTACAATATTCTGAGCTGAAATTTTAAGTCAGATTTATCAACATGGACGGATTTATTATCAGATTTATTATCATGGACAACAAAGAACATATTTTGAGCATTTATTTTATTGAGTCTATCACTAGTAATTAATGTTTTTAATGAAAGTCAAATTATTAATTTAGGTTCTATAGAGAGGCACAGAGAAACAAATTCAGGTAGGCGTGGGATCCAATATACTGACAAAGGAATTGATGGATCTGTTCTTGAGGAAACAGTGAAAACATCAGTCTGGGGTAGAGGTAGCAGTAGTGTACCTCTGAGCTTTTTAGCCCTACAAGATACATGACCCTTTTCCAGATTTCAGTTAACTAACCTTCTTCTTTCAAAATTGATGGACATATCCTATGAATTGAGCCTAAAGAGGAGGGGGTATAAATAATTTTCTTCCTAATCCCCTCATATCCTCTTTCATCAGTTCCTTTGCATTTCAGTGATTACACTGCTTGTCTAAAGAGACAGGTTCAATTACCTGCTTTATCTCAGAGGATCAGGATCTGTCTCTTCCATTATAATGACCCATCCATAAAGTTATATGTATTTTGGAAAAACCTCAATATCCTTTTTTTTTAGAAATCACTTCACTTTGTATGGAATAGCTAAATATTAATTGATCCCTAAAGAAAAAAAGAAAACAGATTTCTTACCTCCGAAAGGGGCACCCACTAGTGGGCAGAGATGTTGTTTTTCCTCATTTTCTTTATTTCACAAATAGAGAACATGTTGTATTCAGTATATACTTAACTTTATTGTCTTCCGTAATTCAGTTTGTGAGCTCAACCACAGCATTTTCCAAGTGTGCAAATAATATGCCATTAACTGTAGCGCTATGATGAGAAGCTATATCATACATATCCAGGCCTTATATGCCAACATATTAAAAAAGATTCAGTCTTGTTCACACATTTGTGATTGAAATGTTTCCTCCCTATTTTTTTCCTTTTTGTTTTCCCTACAGTAAATATTCTGTGATACAACTCTAATGACCAAATTACCATATCAAAGAAAACCACTGTGGCAAAAGGCACTGATAGGTGTCTTTTTCAACTGCATGGGAGAAATCAGACTTTGAAGAACACCGTCATCCCAAATTACTTTTTTGCCCTCATGGATTTGAAAATTCACATTATAGAACAATGTAGAAAACTTGACACAATTTCTAAAGATACAAGAGATTTTTATTTTGATGACCAAACTGTTCAGAAATAATACACTTTTTGTTCTCTCTAGAACAAATACTTTTCAAATATTGACTTAATCTGGAAAAGAAGTATCTCCAAAATTGATCTGCAAGGCTAGCTCTTGACACAGGTAAGACAATGACAGAGGTGCTCTCAAGGTCTTGATAGAGAAAGGATGATAATTATGAAATATTTATGGATGACTCCAATCTGTTCAATAGTTGTTTTGCTACAAATTACTCTGACTTTTTTCTTCTCTTATTATTGTAAAGGATGTGACATATTCATTAAATGTTAGAGGCCACTGGGAAATTTTGAGGAACATAGTGAACACTTTGTAGGAGTTTCATGGCATCTTCCTCTGCTTGCTCAGTGACTTTCTACTCTCTTCGTTAGCTTTCTAGTCTCTCAAAATTTCAGGTAGTTTTATGTCCTCTTTGCTACCCTGTTGCATAGTATTGTCATTGCTAGCAACATGGGGAAGACATTGAACTGAATTTGTGCAGCCACAGGACTAAGGCTTGTCAAACTTGTTTTCTCTTAGTTTTTTTTGACCTACTTTGGTGACTTGGTTTAGATGTAAGAGCATTTTTTGTAACTAACTGGGAATCTATGGCTAATTTGTTTATCTTTGTTTGACATTAGCACAATTTTTAAAATCTACAGGGGAAAATAGACCTGGTGTGACAGCACAGGCCTTGAGAAGCAGAGACAGAGAATGCTCCTAGAGGAGCACAGCCTCTTGAGGACAGGGGATGGAACACAGGCTATCAACAGCTCAGCAAGTGTCAGTTAAAGAATATCAAACATAGACCTAAACTGGTTCTTGGCTAAACACCAGTAAAAGCCATCATATAAAGTAAAACCAGGTGCAATGTGAAGGTGTAGAGCAACACAAGGTGTAAAAGCATGTAAAAATACCTGTAAAAATAATCACGAGTAGATAAAGGAGGAAGACATTGTCAATACTAGCACTGTTATTATCTCCAGTGGAGAACACCAAAGGCTGAAACCCGACCATAACATCCCTACCACCATGAGAATGAAAGCACCAACCCTAAGATCTGGAAACAGAAGGTGAAGAGCAAGCACACCACCAGGCAATAGAGTAGAAGCTAGGGAGTGCACATATAACAGTTCTACCTCTGTTATTAGTACTTGAAGATTTTCTGCATAAAAGTATTGTTTCTTTTCCTGCTATCATGGTTTAGGAATGGTACTCTCCCATTTAGTGCTCTCACTGAGACTCTAAACCATATGCCACTCGCTCACTTCTGCCTCGCCTTCTTCATCCCTGCTACGTTGTGATGGAGAGAAGAAGTGGAGGCAAGGAAAGTAAAGATCACAGGTGGATATAAAAACAATTTACGGGAAACAGCAATGAGATAAGTAAACAAACAGTAACAGCAACAATATTAATGACAGAATGTACAAGAAAGAGGCAAATTGTTCCCACAGAAACCCCACAAGAATAGACAATACCTGACCTCTCCTTCAGCCACGCTACACCAATCTGGAAGCCAGGCCTTCCTGCATCCTTAAAAAATGATGTGAGTTCATACAGCATCAACTCTGGGTCCTAACCATGGCCCTCCTGACTACTGCAAAAATTAACCCCATCCTGGCCAGAACCAGAACACCTGCAATAATTAGAGCCAGACTACATTGGTGAGACTGCTAAGGTTTCAGTTATACCATCAATAAATTCCTGGCTTTAAATACAAATCCTTCAGTTGTTCCTTAAAACAATGAGTTTAGAGGGTTTGGATCTAGACATAGGTAAGGAAACAAAATTTATTACAGTCATTGCCACACACATAGGTTTCGACACCCCTTCACTGGAAGAAGATATGCACAACAAGGCTGCATTGACTTAAACCTGCAGTGAATTTTTCCCACAGGATATGTTTAAATTAATTCTGATGGAATTTTTTAATGAACTATTCATAAAACGTTATGAACAACTTTCATAATTGCCTAGAATTTCTGTTGAAAAAATGTACATCAGTCGATTCAAAGCACTGCATGGACTTTCCCAGTCTGTTAATATCTGTAAGAATTATTGCCTAGAGTGATACCGAAAAGGAAGAGGAGCTAGATAGAGGATGTAAAAACCTGTCTGCAGGGTGAGGAAGAATTTATATTATTGCTCTGTATTTTTCTTTGTCTTTTTCTTTTCTGTATATGTTTGTCTGCCTGTGATTTTTTTTGCAATAAGTGCTGTAGCAATGAAAACGAGATGATGCACATGAGGGTTCAGTCCAATAAAACTGTGAAGAGATCGTATCTTGTTCTACTCATTTCTGTTTCCTACTAAAAGAAACAAGGTAATAATGTCAAAATAAATGCTATTCCATTTAATAGACTAAAATTCAAAACACATCTCTACATTTCAGCAGCTCAGAATACTGTCTGTTAGCACAAAATATTAAGATAAAAGTAATCAGAATAATTATCAAAATCTTCATGGTGTTCCCTAAGGCACTGGTATCCAATAAGATTTAGGTTGCTAGAGTTCCACCCACTCTACTTACCTACCTACTCTATGGCAATAACAGACAAATGAAAGTCTGATCAAGACTGCATTGAAGTCATTGTTTTAGGTGAATGTTCAAGTCTTTTCAGGGTAAAGTATGGTTTGTTGAAGACTGTACATGTTTACATGTGCAATAAGACATAAATCATAAGTACTGATCTTCCTCTGACACTCCATAGACTGATAAATAGAATTCCATTATTGATATTTGGAGAAAGAAAGTGATCATTCCATTCTGATCTCTCTCTCTCTTTCTCTCTCCTCCCTGCCCTTCCCTCGCCCTTGTATTCTTTGATACCTCTTAGACACTGAGGCACAACAAAAGGCAGTATTATGCTGCTTACCATCTACCTGATGGTCAACCAGCTAGATCTTTCCATCAGAAAATAAAATTTCCAACATTTTCTTCTATAGTTTTTTAAGGACCAAACCCTTGCATCTGAACATTGACATTCACATTTATATCGGAAGATAAATGTTTTTTTTTTACCACTACTCTTAGGGATCCCTAAAAGTTGTAATGTCACCCTAAAACTTAAAGACACAGAGTATCAAATTAAACATTGCTGTTGGTTAGGCTTAGTTCCAGTTGTCATCAGATTATGAAAACAAATCCAAAATGACTCAAACCAAAGAAGTATCCTCTTTCTTGATTTTTATGTTGAGAAAAAGGCCTGATTGCAGTTATTCTCATACCTGATATCACACATAAATCTCTGGGTCATACAGCCAGGAAAGGCATTGTGGAACTGTATTTGAAGGCAATGTTAGAAACAAGCTCAAAAACATGGCTACAGGGGCCTTTCAGTGCTACCCAAACTTTTAAAAGATTTTTTTTATCTGCCTCCTGACCAAATCAAATTACTAATATCATCATAATGATACATACCTGAATATACTTTGAAGAAAAAAAATACATATTGTTCGATTAAAATAAAAATAAAATTTTACTTAAATCCATGTTCCCAAAATGCGTTTTCAAATGTACGTTCCCTCATGGGACATGAACAGTAGCATAGAAGATTCCAAGAGGGAACTCCGATGTTCTTCACAGCTTAATCTTTTACTATAAAAATAAAGGCAAACCCAAAGGATGATGTGCTTTCAAAAGAAGCTTTTGAAATTCAAATGATAAAATGCTACCTAGAGAGGCATTTGCCTGAGAAAGTAAAGGGCCAGATGCCACAGTTCTGAGACATGAAATGTCCGGATTATTTCATGTGATGCAGAAACTGACAAAGAGATTTTACAGTTTAGCATTATTAACTATTTCACTCATTTTCAAAACATATAATAAAGGAAAAGGCTTCTACTAGAAAGACTATTTTTCACAGTGTTTGTTTTGGTGGGAAGGAAGCATGAAAAAGTAGAGGAGGAACATACGAACATGTACAAATTAAGATCCATAAGCTTGAAACACAGCAAGATGGCATTGCAGTGAGGGCTTTATTGGCTCCCCTAACTGTAAGCAGAGATAGCAATACTTCTTTTTTTGGAAAAATGTTAAGATATGCAGATGGATTTCAACAAGAGTGAGGTGTAAGATAAGAGGGAATAAAAATTGAGTAAATATCCTTCTATGCCAATAATGATGGAAATATTTTGAAAAAAACCAAAATCTTTTGAAATTGTCTAAATTCAAATAAAAGCAATAAAACTCCACAGGTTTTCCAATTAAAAATATGAACACATTGATGAGCCATCTAAATAGCAGCTGAGCAGTGACTCTAGGCCAGCTCTGGGCTTTCTGTAGAGAAAGAACGTTTGCTGTTTGTGCTATTAAACACAGATACCAACAAATACCTGTGCTATTCTCTTTCAGTGCAAAGTGCTATAAAAGTGATAGAGATAACTGAGCGGCCAAACAAACAGCCAGGACGTTTCCATCAATTTTCAAGTTAGATATTCAAATACATGTATATTTGCATAATTACTTAGTTATAAACATTATGTCTTCATCCATTTCTGTCAAATATCCTAGACTTCAAAACTGATCATTTTGCCAATTGTATGGTATTTCTTTTCATCTACGTAGCTGGATTTTGTTTCCTTCAGTCTCACTATTCCTTATTTTATGTACTGAAAACAAATATTAGTTCTGCAACACAATGAACATTGATTCATAGTTTCAAAGAAAATGAAGAACAATTTCAGGCTAACAAAGCAGGCAGAATTTGAGGGAGTCTGTTATAGACAACCAAACCAGGATGATGTGATACAGATGAAGAATTCTATAGGTGGCTGGCTGACATTTCCCAATCACTAGTTCTTGTGAGAGGCTTTAACCTGCCAGATGCCTGCTGGCATCTTAACACAGCAGAGAGTAAACAGTCTAAGAGGTTCCTGGAGTGTGTGGAAGATAACTTCCTGACACAGCTGCTGAGAGAGCTTATGCACTAATTTGAAAACAAACCAGTGGGAGATCGCAAATCAAAATTATAATTTAATAGGAAAATTAAAATAAATGCAATAGTACAAGAGCACTGCCAGAGTCAGGGCACAACCTGACACCCTCTTAGTCAGGGTGATGGTAGCAGTCCAGACGAAGTGGTCCTGTTGAAGTGGTGGTCCTGCAGAAAAGGGCCTGGTCTTCACCTGAAGGCACAGTGGCAGCCCTTGTCTTCTGGGAATCCAGTAGGTCAGGGCTGCTTGTGCTCTTCCAAACCCCAGATTATATCCAGGTGGGAATATTTGGCTCCTCTCCCTGGGCGGAGCATCTCACAATGGGGTGACGTAATTCTATGAGTCATGTGGTGGGTCCTTGATAGCCCATTAAACAGAGGTATTAGGGATGAGGCATGGTAGGAGATAACAAACCCTGCCCGACCTGTAGTGGGGCTTGTGAAGATGATAATAGAATACATGCTATTGTTTCATCTTACATTGTCATCTAGGACAGCTTACCAGGGGCAGTGCCCAGCTAGACTTACTGATTACAAACAGAAAAGGGCTGGTGGGAGATATTGTGGTGAGAGACCAACTTGGGCACAGTGACCAAGAAATGATAGTTTTTGATTCTTGATGAAGTAAGGAAGTAGTCAACAAAACATTTACCTTGGACTTCTGGGGGGCACACTTTGGCCTCTTCAGGAGAATCCCTTGGGAAATTGTACTTTATAAAAAAAATGAGTCCGGGAAATCTGGACAGACTTTAAGAAGAAAATCTTAAAGGTGCACGAATAGGCCTCCCTTATGTGTCAAAAGACAAGCCATCAGGGAAGAAGACCAAGCTGGTTGAACAGGGAGGTTTTGCTGGAACTCAGGGGAAAAAAACAAGAAGAGAGTTTATGACCTTTGAAAAAAGGGGCAGGCAGCTTAGGAAGAGTACAAATGTGTTGGTAGGTCATGTAGAGAGAAAATTAGAAAGGTGAAAGCACAGCTAGAACTCAATCTTGGCACTACTGCAAAAGATGATAAAATGTATTTTTATAAATACATTAACAACAAAAAGAAGGCCAAAAAAAATATTTTCATCTTTTATTTGACTCAGGGGGAAGCAATGTAACCAAGGATGTTGAAAAGACTTAGGGACTTAACACCTTATTTGCCTCAGTCTTTAAGAGAAAGACTAGCTGTCCTCAGGGCAACCAGCTGCCTGAGCTGGTAGACAGGGACGGAGAGCAGAATAGACCTGCTGCAATCCAGGTAAAAGTAGTTAATGACCTGCTGTGTCATTTAGACACTCACAAGTCTATGGGGTTGAATGGGAATCACTTGAGGATACTGAGGGAGCTGGTGGAAGAGTTGCCAAGCCACACTCCATTACTTATCACGCAGCACCTACAGGACAACCAGGGGATCAGGCCCAGCCACCGTGGATTTAGGAAAGCCAGGTCTTACTTGACCAACCTGATATCCTTTTATGACCAGGTGACCCACGTATGTGCAGACGACACCAAGTTGGGTGAGACTGTTGATCTGCTGGAGGGTAGATGGGCTCTGCAGAAGGACCTGGACATGTTGCACTGATGGGCCAAGGCCAGTTGTATAAGCTTCAGTAATGCAAAATGCTGGGTTCTGCATTTTGGCCACAACAACTCTGCAGAGCTACAGGCTGAGCAAAGAGTGGCTGGAAAGGGGCCTAGCAGAGATCACTGGTGAACAGGCACCTCAACACAAGCCACCGCATGCCCAGGTGGCCAAGAAGGACAGTGGCATCCTGGCTTGTATCAACAATAGTGTGGCCAGCAGAACTAGAGAAATTGTTGTTCCTCTGTACTTGACTCTGGTGAGGCCACACCTCAAGTCCTGTGTCCAGTTCTGGGCCTCTCACTACAAGAAAGCCATTGAGTGGCTTAAGCATGTCCGGAGTAGGGCAACAAGGCTGGTGAAATGTCTACAGAGGAAGTCATATGAGGGGTGGCTGAGGGAGCTGAGGGTGTTTAGCCTGGAGAAAAGGAGGCTCAAGGGAAACTTTATCACTCTCTACAACTGCCTAAAAGGAGGATGTAGCCAGGTGGGGGTTGCCCTCTTCTCTCAGACAAGTAGTGATGAGACAAGAGGAAATGGCCTCAAGCCGCAGCAGGAGAGGTTGAGGTTGAATATCAGGAAGAATTTCTTCACTGAAAGGGTGGTCAAGCATTGGAAAAGGCTGCCCAGAGAAGTGGTGGAGTCACCATCACTGAAAGTCTTCAAGAAACAACTGGATGTGGCACTTAAATAAAACCATAGTGCTATGGTTTAGTGCACAAGGTAGTGTTCCATCAAAGGTTGGACTCAAAGATCTTGGGGTTTTTTCCCAACCTTAATGATTCTATGATTCTTTAACTCAGAGGAACTTTATCAAACCATGCAGACAGAAAAGAGCCATTGCTAAATAGACACTGTACAGAAAACACTTAGTTGCATCTGATACTGAAAAGTCTATAACATATGGAAATAAATGTAAATAGAATTTATTTTTCCTAAATTTATGTATCTATCGTGTAGTTCTCTACATGAAAACACTGTCACTGTGCTCCAATTATAATCTCTGGAAAGTTAATCAATAGAGTTTGTGCAGTTTTGATGCAATTTATTTGATTAAATGCAAGGATCTATAATAAAATGACATGAATTACTTGTATTTTCCTTTGATTTTAAATACTAGATTTCCAGTAACTCTAAAAGGACAGGCACTGAGGCTCATTGCATTTGTCTATATTTAGATAAAATGAAACTCTCCTGAAATTAGATAGATAGATAGATAGACAGATAGATAGATAGATACACACAAAAATTATGCATGTCTATACAAAAAGTTCAAGAATAGTGTGAGGTGGCAAAGCCGTCTTAGGCCGGCTTACTCTGAGAAATAAGTAAAACAGAAAAATTCATCAAGGTACACATTTCTGTACAGTGTAGTAAGAAGAATACATTCTTAGGATTACCAGTTAGCTTGTAGTACGGTATAAAATTTATTACCTTCATTGATCAATATGTGAAAGTTAAGATGAATATATCTGTCCAAATTGCATATCTTTATGTCCATTCTCATTTTAGCATGTTTAGCATGTTGGTGACTTTTCTTAATGCCTTATTAAGGTTTGGAAACACCTATTGAAGCAATAGCTTCATGAATTCAGGCGTCTATTTTTTCTATCATTTTGACATGGTGTTTAGTTGCTAAAAAGATGGTACAAAACTCTGCTGAATATTCTTAGTTAAATCTCAAATTTGTTCTTGTACTGTACAAAGTCAATGCAGTTGAGGGGTTTTTATTAATAAAAGTGAAATATTTAATGAAAGAACTAATAATGAGTTGACCTTTTTCATAGGTTCAGAAAGTAATTGGGCAGATAGAAAAGCTCATGACTGTTTTAAAAGTTGATTTCATTATTTTTATTATATTTAGAAAATAGCAGATGTTGTGGTCTTTTCATTTACCTTCTGGGTATTCAGGCTTTAGTATCACTTGCCTCAAGCTTTTGCTCCTTATCATAGGATCACACTTTTAAAAGTGTAAATTGATCTTTCTACGCACTGAAATTCTCGGAACCTAAGACTTGAGGAGATGCACTAGCTTCAGGATGAAGAAAAATGTGAGGTTAGCAATACAGCTATGGAGTTCAGATCTACGGGATTTCAATGGCTTAACCTGACTGCTTTAACCTACTGATATGAGAACTGACACAGGCTCTGAAGTATCAGAGTTTTACAGAAACCTGTATTGTGCCATGCTAAACATTTCAGTGAGTAGAATTTGGCAATCTCTTCCTAGAACTGGTGTTCGCAAATCTTGGACTCCATAGGCATCTTACGAAGAAAATTCAGAATAAAATGAACAAGGTGATTGTTCAGAATATTGCCAGTTTGGAAGGCAGCAGTGGGAGGGCGGGAGGAGACTGTTTTAGAACAAGAGGGTGGCAGGCTCACTGTTTAATGTAGATGGTTCATTTTAATACCGATTTTACTTCTTTCAAATTATTTGACATTACACAGTATTTTCATTTATAAGAGTGATACTGCAGTGTACTGAAATCACAATGGAAGTAAAAATTACACTTGGCAGAGCATACCAGTTCAAATATAAATTACAGATCTCTATAATATGCTCACTGTCATGATGCTGGGTGTCCCCTGTCTCAAGGAAGGAATACATGGCTTGAAGCAAGCTCAAGCCTATTGCTCTCTTCCAATTCTTTTTGTTGATTTTTTTTATTGAAACAATTTAGAGTAAAAAATTTACACAACTGGGTGTTCCCATCAACTAATGTAGCTATCCATATATAGTAAAGGAAATCCTGTCATTCCCTTTGTGTTAGTCTGTCTTTCTTAACAACAGATGTAGTCAGTTCACTCATTCTTCCCTAAGATTCATAAGCATGCTGCCCTTGCACATCATCTCTGAATTTTCTCTCATTGTAGTTGATTGGTCACAAATAGCCATAGAATCCAATAGGGAAGAGATGAAATGAATGAATCACTGGTCTTCCTTTTTTTATGGATGGTGGCACCAGTCTGCGCTCTCTATTGTATTATATTATCTACATTATTATATTTTCTCATTATATATTTTCCTAAACTCACTATATTATATTAGTGCTTTGAACACTATAGAATATATTTCGGTGAAAGCCATGAGACTTGTAAAAGAGGAGGTGTTTAAGCAGATTTTTCTTCAGACATTCGGTTTGAGTAAAATACCTACAGACTGCCTGAAGAGTGCTTATGCACTTTAATCACTTAGTGAATGTCAGTCTTACTGGCTTTTCTGAGAATGTCACAAATTAGCAGGTTTCTAAGTCAGCCAGACACATGAAATCAAACATCTGAATCTGCAAGTCTTCTACAAATTCTGGAAAGGTTAGTGAGCTCTGACATTAGCCCTTTTTGGAACATGAGCTTCAAGAAGGTAATGTTTGAAATAGAGTAAACTCAGATTTTCTAAGTAAGGAATGTAACTAAAAAACAGTCTGGAAACACTCTTCCTTTTCCCCTCTGTTTTCTTGGGGCAGTCCCATTTTACTCCAACAAACTTCAGTGATTAGTAGTGCCTAGAAACACCAGTTTGGTTCCTGCCTTCAGATGTTTTCTATCTGTCTATGAAGTGAAAGGGGGAGTTATATTCATTGGATGGAAAATTTCAGATAATTTGAATAGTAAATAATACATTAGAAACTAGTTCAATTTCCATGTATGCAATTAGGAGTACTTACCACACTTTTAAAGCTTCTTTAGTATATTTCATACAGAATTTAGAATTTTTATAACAGAACATATGTAACTGTCATCTAAAATTTATTTCTTTGAAAGAGGGAGTTATTACTAATCCAGCAGAGATCAAAACAGGGTTATCGATTGACTTTTCAACATATGTGCCTACTGGTTTCCACTCCCAGCTCCTCCAAGAAACATCATAGTTCAATATATGTATTTAGGAATCATACAATGATACTACTCTGACTAAAAACTTTATTTCAAAATTACTGTCTTAAGTAACTTAGTGAATAATAGCCATTATTCATTTAGCAGATGAGGAAATACTACTACAACAATACTTTTGTGTAAAAATTAATACTTACTGAAATAAATTACAAAGAAATATACAGGACAGGAAAATAATAAGTTGTAGATTTACTCCTTTTTCCCCTCTCCTTTTTAAAGCACTATCGCTTGTCAGAAAGATTCGTCAGAAAGATTCATCATAAAGAATTAAGGATTTTGTTCTCTCACTCCTGGCCCCAAAAGAGGAAAGTTTAGTGAGTTTTTTTCCCTAACCGGTCTTAGAACATTCACTGTCAACAGCTTGTTCCTATGGACTGCACAGAAGATTTGCAAGCTTAGAATGGAATGCCCTACTCAAACAGGAACTCAACCAAGTTGGATGGTACTGAAATGTCAAGTGTCATAAATGGCTGGCTCACAGGGATAAGCACTAGTATGTGGCCAGCTGCACCTGTTTATTCATTTTGGATTCCCAGTGTGCTAATTGTCTAATATTTTGCTAAGAAATCAAGAAACTTATTTCACAATTTTTACTCTGTCTGATGCTGTTCAGGATTTTACTGCAGACTGAGAGCTGTATTTTCCATGTAGAGTACCCTTCCCAGGGTATTTCCAGTGTTTCTTTTATTAGAATAAATAATTAAAAACTTACAGTACAAGAAAAAAATTATTCATCATCTCACTGCTTAGGGAACCTATAGGAAATGTAAGCCTTTCCTTCAATAACTTTTGTAATATCATGTATGCATGCATTTTTCTTCTCCCAAAGCCCCACAGTATCTTTGTGACTAAAGCTAAGCAGTCTTCAGGCACATTATTTTCAGAACTCATTTTAGTCATGTTTTAGCTTTAGGAAGAATTTTACCCTTCTTATTAGATTAGCTTTATGGAGGAAAGGTATTTCAATTTTTGTTCATCAGTGAAGGGAGACTGTGATGTTGGGTTTAAAAACTTTATTTTACCAACTTAGAAATTACCCAGTGTACGTAGTCATTCAAAAGTGTTACAGTTGTAGTGGGATTCCTGACGTTTCGTGTACAGAAATGACGTCTACTGTCGCTAAGCTCCTCTTACAGTTCTGACCATTTGGCCACTACTCATGGGGTCAGGATGGGATAAGGACTTGCAGAGTAAACATGCCAGCAACAGACCTGGAGGTACACCGTATTTCCACAGTATACATTCACAGAAAATGAGAGAAAACCTGAGGAAACAACAGCAGTCAAAGTGGAAAAGGGCTTGTGCTTTTCATGTACTTGATGGACAAAAACGAAGAGCAAAGAGATGATATATTTGTATCAAATAGCATGATTAAAAAGCACATATTCTGTTCTGGATAAATGACTGCCAGATAAAATATTATCTTGTACTAGTTTAAAAGAAAACCAGTGGGAGATCCCAAGCCAGAATTACAATTTAATAAGAAAATTAAGATAAAGGCAATAATGCAGAAACACTGGCTTAAACTGACAAAGTCAGGACACAGTCTGACACCCTGTTGGTCAGGGTGGTGGTAGCAGTCCAACTAAATGGTGCCTGCAGTCCTGTTGAAGGGATAGATGTGGTTCTGTTGCTGATCCTGTAGAAGGGTCTGGTCTTCCACCGAAGGTCCAGTGGTGGTTACGTAGCTCTTGTCCTCTGGGAATCCAGTAGGCAAGGTTGCCTGTGATGTTTCAAACCTCAGACTACATCCAGGTAGGAATGCTTGGTTCCTAGCCCTAGGTGGAGCATCTCACAATGGGATGATGTAATTTATGAGTCATGCAGTAAGGCCTTGATGGCCCATTAGCAGAAGATATCCCTTGGAGGGAGTTATCAAGGATGAGTTACGAAGGAGATAAGGAATACTGCCTCACCTGTTTTAACAGTTTATGAAGATGGTGATACAATACATACTTTCGGTTACATCTTGCATTGTAACCTAAGACACATCTCCACTTAATAAAGCGAGAGTTTACTTAACTTACCAGCTATCACTACTCTCTTATCTTTCATTTTGTGGTATTCACAACAATGACTATGTTGTCAACGCACAAGGAAAAAATAAAATCCAACCATATTAGATTTGCACCCTCTAATTCTGCAGTTCTGACAGAAATAAAAGAGTTGAGGTTATTTTGTAGTCATTAAAGTGAGCAGATTTTCTTCATGACACATTTAATAGAGAGTTCTGTTGAATAAGGTGCCATTAACACACATTTACTCTGAAAGAAATGACCCATTTAATTTTTCACTTCCCTTAATAAGAAATTTGTATGGGGACCCTTGAACAACCACCCTGCACTACTTCTTACAATCTGTATAAAAATGACAATATACGAAGATGAAAAATAATATACTACATAAACATTTTGCTGCCAAAACATATATGGTTAAAAGCCTTATACCAAAGTATTTCCTCACAGGGCAATCAGCCCATACACCTGTGATATTCATTCCTGAAAACTCTTCATCCAACCACCAGTATAATCAAGAAACATACAATCATAGAATCTTTTATCTTGGAAAAGACCTTTAAAATTATTGAGTCTAACTGTAAACCTAACATGGACAAGTCCACCACAAAACCATGTCTCTAAGTGTCATATCTCTAAGACTTTTCAGTTATCTCCTGATGGTGACTTGACTGCTTTCCTTGGCAGCCTGTTCCAATGCTTGATAACACTTTCGGTAAATATTTTTTTCTTAATATCCAATTTAAACCTCTCCTAGATAAACTTGAGGACATTTCTTCTCATCCTAGATGCTTCATGCCTATCCAAAATTGGCATTCATAAACCACAGAGTGTTATAAGGTAAATATCCCCTTAAATTATCAAAATTACAATGATCTTGATCTCTTTATCTGTCAAAGAAAAAGAAACCAGAGAAAATTTTCAAAAAAGAAAAAAATAGAGTATATGTAATGCAATGAAGTTTCACTCCAAAATAATCATCAATGTGGCACTCAAGAGAATAAGCTGACTGACTGGAGAGAGACTATTTACAAGAACATTTTCTCAGTTTAGAGACAAATTTAGGAGAAAACACTCTGGAATGAGTCATCTCCTCTAAAAGGGTTCCAAGAATTCATTTTCACTGATAGGAAAGAAATACTAGTGGATGAAAGTGAAAAAAACTCCCCATAGTTTATAGACAAAGAGAATGCCCACAAGGCATGGCAAAAAGGTAAATAAATGCTGGATATTAAACTTTAAGACCTTGCCCTGCCATCCCCCCAGAACAAAAACCCAAAATGCCAAGGGGAAAAAAAAAGCATTGGCTCACACCACTTAGAAGATGGTGCAGGCTTCTCTCTAAGGGAAAAAAAAAATACAGGAGATTCACACAGCAGCTTGGGCAAACAGATGAACACCTGGGGTCTCTCCGTCACTGATTCACTCTCCACAGCAGATGAGGCATGTGGGCATGCCCTCTCTCCCTGGCTCGGCCTTCCTGAGGCATCGGGCTCAGATGGAGCAGCCCTTCCCTCCCGTCGATCCCAACCAATCCTTCTCCTACAGGTCCCATTTTCCCTGATCTCAGACTAAACAAGCTGTCCAGTTAACCTCAAAAAGTTGCAGCAGGATTGCTGCTGCAGCTTCTCCAAGGCCAGGGAAGGGAAAAACTTCTTGCTTGGGCTAACAAAAGCCAAGCTAGCCAAGCAAAAAAACCCCAGACCATACAGGACCCCCAGATGCCTGGGAAGTGAGGCTTTGAAAAATCACGCCAACCAGCCCAAGGCTCTCCAGATCCACCTTAGAGATACACCAACCATAGTTGGGCATAAAGTAGAGGTTCAAGGAATAGACTGTCATCGTAAATCACCCCAAGACAAACATGCAGTGACAAGACAAGGGGGAATGGCTTTAAACTGACAGAGAGTAGCTTTAGATTAGATATTAGGAGGAAAATCTTCACTTCTGTGGGAGGTGAGGCACTCAAACATGTTGCCCAGAGACTCTATGGATGCCCTGTCCCTGGCAGTGTCCAAGGCCAGGTTGGATGGGACTCTGAGCAAACCGGTCTAGTGGAAGGTGTCCCTGCCCATGGCAGGGGAGTTGACACTTGAGGATCTGTAAGGTTCCTTCCAACACAGGCCCTTCTATGATTCTATGATTACAAGAAGACCTTTTATCTTCCAGTTGTGGGACTACAGTTATTAGCAGACACCTCTCCGAAGGTACTTTGTCCAAGAGCAGCCGTCTCATAGTATAGAACTTGTTCACTTTGATGTGGTCATTAATACAGAGATTCAAGTCATTTAACACTAAGTAAAAGAGAGTAGGTCATAAAATCTGCAGCCACAAAATCATAACAATTGACTGAGAACAAATTTTTAACACATTATGGTGAAATAAAGACTAAGGAAGAAAAACTTACCGGCGGAACCAGAACAAAAAGAGATATAAAGTAATCTGATATTTGCAATAGTTCTATTTCAAGCATGATGTTCTCACTAGGACAGAGATGTTGTTCTACAGTGTTGGAAATGAGGAAGCACATAAATGTTGGATGCACTAAAATTGAAAGTACATTAGAAGTTGCATTTCATCTTCACTGCATGGGCAGTGATGTAGAAGACATGATTCACTGACTAAAAATAAGTGGCAGAGATGAAGATGTCCTTGAAAATGCCCTTAGTATTCTAGCTGACCTTTTCTCTCTAGGAAATAATATGGTTTATGAAATGTTTGTCTTCAGGCAGGGCAGACAAAAGGAAATGAAAAGCTGACCAGCTTTCCTGCCAGATCGTACCAATTGGCATGCATAAGGAGTGTATTGAGCTGGATCCTTCAATCAAAATGTAAATCATGTGTCATTACTTATTATCCAGGCTCTGAGCAAGCTTTCTGCAAGCCAAAACTCATGGCTGACAGATTTGTGAACACTAAATGAGTAGTGATACCGGCAGAGATACAGACTCAACACAAGAAAACTGATGTGCAATTTATTAGCATACCAAAAGGAAATGAGACCATATTCTAAGAAAGCCAAGCCTCATAAAATTGCATAGATATTGAGATATTTAAAGAAGCTGAAGCAGATAGCCTACACTGGAAGAGACATTCCTCTTATAAAGCTTTGATAGTGGTAAACACAGAAAAAAACCCAAACAAACCATCTAACAAATCTTTACGGAGTTCGTCCTCTCTGTAATCAAAATCAAAATCATGTAGGAGTATAGAAGAAATGCCATTGTGAATCTGAAAGAATTCAAGTCATTTAACCAAGGAGTATGGTAGCAAATTATACAGCTTCAAAGGAAGCAAAATACATTATGAAAATCTCTGTGAAATACAAAAGATAGAAAAGTAGAAAATCAGAGATAAAACCAAGGAGAAATTCTCAAGAAATATATGATTAGAGGCATGATTTTTCAATAGAAGACTCAACATAAATTAACTGAAAAAAAGAAAACGTAGAAGCCAGAACATGGTATATGAAAGCAGATTTAAAATTTCAGGAAACTGGAGGTTGAAAACACACAGGATGCACAGGAGAAAATGGAATGATTTTCGTAAAATACAGGGAACATAAAGGTCTGGCAGACCAGAGTGTAAGAAAGGATGTATTGTCAAAAATAGCTCAGAAAACGAAACACATAACATACTGCTGGTAAAAATCTGAATACACTTTAATAGTAAAGACAAGAAAATACATACAGCCTAACCTGCTATTCTGAATATTTCGAGAATTTCAGAAAAAAAGACAAGGTGATTTGTAAGGAAGAGAAAAATTAGCAAAGAAGTTGACAGAATTCAGGAAAGTTCAAAGAGACAAATTAGTTTGCTAGAATTGTTAAAATTATTTCAGTGAACAGAGGAAGCTGGGCAGCTGGAAGATGACATGGTTCCTTTCCCTGAAAAGTACCTCAGTGCAGAGTAGAAAAGATGTCTACATAATTAGAACAGTAAGACTAAGACAATTTTTTAAAAACTAAAATTCACAGATTTATGACACAGCTATAATAACATAATAATATGGTCTGATAAGTCAAGCATTCACATCGGAAATAGAGCAGGTTGCATGTGATTTATGTCATCTCATTTTCCATGCCAAAGCCCATCAGACCCTGGGACCCCTCTCGGCCTCCTTGTGTCTCTCCCTGCCCACCCAGGCCCCAGGGCCACATGTCCGCCCCCAGCACTGTGAGCCCCTCTCCCAGCACTGCTGCAGCCGGCCGGGCTCCCCTGGCCATGGGCGCTGCTGCACCAGGACTGTCCACAGGTCTACGTCCCAGCCCGATCCTCGCCTGTCTGCAGCCCAGGGAGGTGCCCAAGGATGGGGCTGAGTGCCTGGCTGGCCCTGTTTGGGGCAGTGGGGCAGGCTGGGCAGTGAGGCCCAGCCCTGCTGCCCTGGAGGGCCCCTCCTGATCCCAGTTCCTGGCCCCAGGGAGGCTCCAGCTTCCATGGCCAGGACAGTCAGTTGTCCAGTACAAATTCAGTGCGGTGCAGTCTCTCATTACATAAGCCCTTGCCAAGTTTTCATGTGCTATGACCCTATACCTGAATCACTGAGTCAACAAAGCCGACAGTGTTGGCTTAAAAAGAGACTGTTTTCTGCTCATGTGGTGCATGTTCCTTGGTTTGCTTACGTAACTATTTCTACTCTGCTGTGAATACAAATCTTTTTTCCTGCAAATCTATCACTTGAACAATGACTTCATTTTTACTAAGCTTTCTCAAAATAAGATAATGTAATTATTCACATTTCACAGCTTATATATGACATGGAGTAAAATTACAGTGGAAAGCGCACTCTCATTTTGTGTGTCTGTGAGTTCCTTTCCTAGACTAGTACCACTGACTACACATTTTAAGTCTCTTAGTGATTCCAATTAGAGCCCAGAAAACTAGAAAGTTTTGATTGTTATATCTTAGTATCTCAAATTCAATAGTTAAAAATTTCACCACTATTGTGTTATAAAACTTGGTAAAGAAGAAAACTGAATGCAAGAAATCATAAGAAAGCAGATCAAATCAAAGTCCTCAGACAAATTTCAGCTGCTTTAATTATGACTCAGCCTTTTCTCTATGTATTTGGCTGTCTTAGTCCACATATGACTTTTCACATATCCAAAAAATGAGATACTCTTCCAAAGAACAATATCTATCCATAGGCAATAATGTCTTATATTTCTGTAATTCATAAATTTTCACACAGCTAATTCCCATATCAAAGAGATCCCTGTGTGTCTTCCTGAAAAAAAGGAAGTCAAAGGAAACATTTTTAATAACCCTGTATATATATGCTTTAAGTGATTTTGTTGGTGAAATAAATTTATGTGAAAATGCTGAGGCATTATTCCCAAATGTGAAAAAGAAAGTTTGAAAAAATATGTAGGTCTGACTTTTTAAATGTCTGATAGCTTTTACAAAGAAATAAGATATCTTGCATCCCTTAGACAAGGAAATTACAAATTTGCATATATATATATACACAGCCGAGAATCTGCTATTAGTCTAGTAAAAACCTAGCAATCCCATCAAAATGCAACAATTAGTATAGCTACAACAATTCTCATGGCCCAGAGTCAATACACAAAAGTTTCATCAGTTATATACTTCAATATTATGCTTAAAATGTTTGTACAAATAATTTCATTTTCCTGCCATTCTTTGGGTTTTGGGTCATATTTTCATTGTCCTGTGGTCAGCAGCATCAGTTTTCTTTAAGGAAAGAAACGGTGGCATGTCTAGCTACTCAGCTGTATAACATATTCTGTGCAAGGAGGAATTTAAAGCTCTTGGTGTTGCTTCTTTCCTCCTGAGCCTTGGGATCTTTTTAGTTTTATATTTCTTTATCACAGTTTACTTCCTTCTTACTGATTCCCATCTGAAGTTTGAGAGTCGTATATTGGCCTTTCCCAACCTCAGCTGGTGTAAAGGGCTGCTGTTTGTTTTACAGTTATTACCTAGGTTTGTCAGATCTTCAGCATGGAATCTACTCACAGAGCTTCAGCTAGTCAGTTGGATCAGTTACTATTAACTTGACTACTAGCCAGTTGTTAAAAACACATAAAACAAATAAAACCATGCAGTTTCCACAAAAGTCCTTAAAATGTGACAGATCAATAAGAAACCTACAGATTTTTTTCAGTAACAGCAAAAATTGTATTCAGCAGTCTATATAGCAGCCACAAAGGTACCAAAAGTATGGATGAAACTTGAAAAAAATGAAGCCTATAAGACTGTAATTTATAATTTTTAAATTGATTTTCATGCTAAATTGTTTTGTACGACTGGTCTCTTGCGTTTTGTTTTCTACTTTAACATCCACCTTTTATGTATCTCTTAGAACAATGTATAGGAGAACATGATTTTTTCTACTACTGCAATGATTCCCTTAAGGAGAATGTCAGTAGACAGGACATTTAGAAGAAGTATATTAATAAAACTGAAAAATGTGACATGGAACAAGTAGTCGTGTGAGTTCTAGCATCTTTCTTTGTTAAAATATTGCATCTTTAACAATGTAAACTGTGCTTTTTGATTATAACTAATAATATACACTGATTTTTAAAAGCTTTGTGACAGGCTTTCCTATTTCCTGGGAACAATGCAAAGTTCCTCAGCTTTAACTACAAGCTCAAATATATCCCTAACTAGGAGGTTTTCCTCACTTTTTTGCAATTTCCCTGAAGAGGGACTCCAAACATCTGATTCAGGTCAACAAAGGTGACACTGTTACCCAGCCTATAAAGGCTTCAGGTATCTTTCAGTCACTCGTAGTCTACAGAGGTACTTCTGTGCAAAGACAAACAGCCAGTTTTGTGGTCTTGAGAGAGGAAGTGATTGCAACTGGATATTCCATAAGACCCGCTTGCTTTGAAGTGGCGAGCAAGGAGCTCTTAGTCATAGCTGCTTGAGACAAAGTATTTTCATTCACATTAAATAAGATGGCCAGTAGCATTTTCCTGTCTTACAGCAACCAAAAGTAGCTGTGTTGAAATACCCGAACAGAATCCTCACTGAAAACAGACAGCATCTTCCTCTCAAAACACAGACAAACTAAAACCAAAGCCTTAAAAAAAGCCAGAATTAATGGAATATGAGTATAGGGAAATGCCAAAATTTGGAACATGCTGGTTTTTTCTCTTATCTTCCTAAAATGCTCTGTGATTCAACACTGACATTTTTGGGGGTTGATGTGGGGCTGATTCTATTTAACAATTAAGTTAGTACATTTTCAAAAGACTTGTTCTATTTGCATAAATAATCAAAATGTATTTTGCTTTAAAAGGCCATTTGGCTAGACTTAAATCATAGAAATTGGGCACTTTATTCATTGAAGTAGTTTGGAAAGCCTCATTTGTGGTTTTTCTGTAGTTTCAGAGAACATCTGCAGAAAACATCTTCTGTGGTGTTATGCTTTCATCAGAATTAAGTCTCACTGTAGCATCCTTAGAAACTACATAATGGTGAGTTTTATAAACTCAGCATAGTGTGATTTTTGGTTTGAAATAAATGTTCAGGCATGTAACAAGGGTAAATGCCTCTCTGATGTGATGTGATAAATAGGAGCAAAACTACGTGCTGTTTTTTAGGGCAGGGAATTGTAATACATAATCTCCTCAGGTTTGTTCCAGCCTGAATTATCCTATGATCCTATGACATGCAAGAAGAAGTTGGGGCAGAGATTTATGGTGACAGTGGAAAGCTGGAGATACTGGAGATAAAGGCAAAATGTGGCTCAATCATGAAAACGTCTCATTTGAGCTCTGAATCTCAACTTATTAGCAAGGTGAGAGGTATGGTGCACATGCAAAAAATCTTATGTTCTAGTTTATGCTTGTCTGTAATTTCAGGATGCAGCAAACCTTAATAATAGCACTCAAAACCGACAAGTGTCTCTATGGTTGCTTAATATCTTCTTTAGAGTGAGCTGCAATTTTTGTTCTTTCCTGTTAAAAGAGACAGATTCTGAACACTGAAATTTAGTCTCCAGGCAACCATCCAGCTCTTCGGTGGCTGGCTAGACACCACTTGAATCATCTCTCTGTGTGTAGCAGTTAACAAACAACTGTCTGACGTAAGTCATGGATTGAAATTACAGCAATGAAAGAAGCATAGATTTTCTGGTTGAAACTAAATGGTTCCATCCTAACCTGTGTTAACATTATCCAGGGCAACATGTGCTGATGAAAAAACATAGTGGAAGCAGTCTTACATGGTATTGTGTTTACAAATTCATACGGAAAACTTAATAAGTTCTGAAAATGGAAACTCTTTAGAATTGCACATGCACATGTGTATGTATATCATCTGCAGCGGATATAAATATGCATGTATATGTATACATATATGCATAGCTACAGATATAGTTCTATAACTAAATATATCAAAAGAGTAGAATATAACTTACGGCAGCAAGATTCCAATGTATAACTCTGGCATTTATTTTTCACATGTGACATCATAAAGACTGTGAAACTAGTCCAGCAGAAAATCAATTCATATTACCATTTAAAAACTACCTATTATAAATGTTTCAAAGCATGACATATTTAATACCCCTAATCCCTACTTATTTATCTGGGGCTTTCTGTTTTCATGTACAAATTAATACTGAATCTCAAGTAGAGAAATACTAATGGAGTAGTCCTAGGTTCAAGTCAAAATCTGTTAACATAAGCATATATAAGTTTAATTTTGTATATGTCCAAGCTTTATTTTTCAGAGAGAGTTTGCTACCTTTTTTCTATTTTGATGTATTTACTTTCATTAATTTTATTTTTGTGTCCACAATGTAATTGAAGCCTTTTTTAAACCTCAAATTAGGGCAAAAATAGTTAAAAACCATCACATTCCTGATATGGTACTTATGTACTGTTGAAATAATGATGTCACACGAAAGAAGTTTATTTGCTTTCTTAAGAACTGTTTGATTTTCTCATTCACTTTGCCAATTTGTTTCACAGGAAGTAATCTAAAGAAAAAATGTAGTTTCTCTTAGCATTTTTGGTTTATATTTAGTACCTTAAGACTAAGATATCTAAGAATCCTTTTGGACTGTTTTCTATAATAAATAATGAATTTATTATAGAAAAAAAATCTCTGCAGAACTAGTTGTAAAAACAATAAAAATAAAAAAAATTGAGTAAAACACATCTGGGAGAAGTGATTTACTTAGTCATCTTCTGTTTTTCCTAAAATAGAGTATACACATCATAGTTCAGAAAAAAATACATGTTAAAGTTATTGAACTACAATTTAGTCTGTTTCCCATGCAGATGCCATTAAAATGTACAGGAGAGGTTATTAAGACCTTAAAAATGGCTGAGAATTCAAGACAAGTTCCAAGAGAAAGTAACAAGATCACAGTAGTTCTGCTGTTCGGCAATGCAAGAAACAGAAATGATCTTACTCAAGTATTAACGACTTACAGAGGAACCACCTAAGTCATGGAGAAAAGGTGTAAAGCTGAGTCTTTGGAGTCCTGGTTCACTTTCTCCTGGTACCTGTTATGAAGGAAAAATTCTGCATACATATCATAGTATGTTGCTCCTGTGAAGACTTGTGCTGGCCAAAAAAATGCTCCAAGCCCTATACCTGTTTTAACCTCTGATCTCTTGGATTTGATGTCATGTGAAAGTAGTCTCCTTCCAAAACTATGACTACACATGTTCCCTTACATTGGAGTAACTTAGTGTTAGACTGTAGTTTGTGCTGTCAAAACTTGTGTGTGTGAGCAGATGCCAGATTTCCACAGAGTTGATGCACAAAGGGAAAGTGCTAGAGCTCCAACTGTCAACACCTCTATTTGTGAGCAGATGCCAGGTCTCGGCAGAGTTACAACACAATGGAAAAATGCTTCAGCTGTCAACACCCTATATGGGAGCAGATGCTGGGTTTTGGCAGAGTTAAGTATAAGAGAGAAATACAGTATCAGCACCAAGCTTGCAAGGGAAGTCGGGACTTTGCCAGAATTTCTGTCAAAGAATTAAATAGCCTAGGATCTCTCCACTGACCATTGCCTCAGCTCATACATTGAGAAAAGGTGCCAGAAGTGTTTATATATTTGTCACCCACCTCTAAAAATTTAAATTAATGTGAAATGGGAGAACAACCAAATCAAATCAAAACAAACAGATCCAAATAGTTGTCTGTTTTCCTACTGTTGAATTTAGTTTGTGATAGCAAGATGTTGTTAAACAATCAACATGTACCATTGTAGCCTGTAATGGTGAGAGAGAATATGCTTCACTAAGAAAGCTAAAAGACAGAAAACTCTACAGTCATGTAGAGGGTTTTGCAGATGAGTCATTTAGATGACTCAAAGAAATATCAACAAAACTATCAGCAAAACTACTTATATCGAAATATGATGTTATAAAAGTTGGACTTAACAGAGTTCGATTACAATGTTCACTGTATTACTTACTTCACAAATAATGTAAAAATTATTCAAAACTTCCAAGTGAGAATCAAAGTCACCAGGACAAAATCAAAGTTATCAATACAGAACCTTAGCACACTATAATATAAGGTTCTATGTGATGTCAGTCGCTGACCAAAGAGCCATATAAGAGGTGTTTGCCTCAGTGAGCAACCTCGAGAGATGTCTCAGCTCAGGAGTCAGCAGCCAGCTCAGAGACATCTCCCAGCTCAGATGCAGCCAGGTCCTGAGCAGGGAGAGCTCAAAGAAAGCTTGCTTAGGCTGTCATATTTATGGAATAAAGTGGTTAGCTTGTAGTTAAATTACATGCAATGAGAAAGGTATGCATGAGACTCCTTAATTTTGTTCCTTGATAAATGAGCCTTGGAAAACCGTTCACATGTCAGTCACAAGACTGGTGCTCCAAACTTCCTGTGTCACTGTTTCTTCATGGGTTGTCAGCGAACAGATTGGAACTAGGTATGTGCTTCACCCAATAATGGCTTAGGCTTGACCTCTTTCGGAGATGGTACAGAACTACCACTAGGGTGATTAACAACTTGAATACATCTGTCACAGAGGGACAATTTTCAATACTAGCTTCTCTAAGTACCTTTATATCCTTGTGTATACAACCACATATTTTGGGAATACTAATGCTGCTAAGATCTTTGTGTACTTTGATTTAGATTGGAATATAAAGAAATATAAGAATAGTATTCTGAGGTTCATTCCAAGTGATAAACTGAGGAGAATTTTAATGCACTGTTTGAGACCTCGGTAACTTAGGTCTACTGTAAATCTATAGAATCAGAGAATCAGTAGAATAGTTTGGGTTGGAAGGGACCTTGAAAGGTCACCTAGTCCAACTCCTTGCCATGGGCAGGGACATCTTCAACTGGATCAGGTTGCTGAGAGCTCCATCCAATCTGACCTTGAACATTTGCAGGGATGAAGCATCTACCACCTCTCTGGGCAACCTGTTCTAGTGTTTCATCACCCTAATTATGATAAACTTCTTCCTTATACATAATCTTAATCAAACCTCCTATGGTTTAAAATCGTTACCTTTTGTCTTATCACATCAGGTACTGCTGGAAAATCTGTCCCCATCTTTCCTATAGGCCCCCTTAAATACTGAAAAGCTGCAATAGTATCTTCCCAGAGCCTTCTTTCTCCAGGCTGAACAACACCCGGCTATCTCAGCCTTTCCTCACAGGAGGGGTGTTCCATTCTTCTTACCATTTTTGTGGCTCTCCTCTAGACCCATTCCAGCATGTCCACATCCTTCCTGTCCTGAGCTGAACACAGTACTCCACGTGGGGTCTTACAAGAGTGGAGTAGAGGGGCAGAACCACCTCCTTGAACCTATGCAAAAAGCCCTCAGGAAAGAAAAAATTATAATATTATTAGTTTTAGAGATATAATTACTTACTACTTACATATTTAAATCGATTTTCTAAAAGAAGATTATAATTTTTTTTCTATCTTGGGATGTGCAAATAAGTGCTTAGAGAGGTGATGGCATTTAACACCTGATGTAGATTGTTTCCCTGTGTCTGAACTTGGTGATGTGTTATGATTTGAGCTATTTGTGAGATCTTCCATCATTATAATTCATCATATAATCATTATATAATCATAATAATTCATCTTTTTCTCTTGTCAGTGTAGATAAGGAGTTGAATCTGATTTGACTAAGAATGAAGAGTAACACTTCTAGCGGTGTATTCCAAGAACCTGTTTAGGAGAAAGAGATTCTTCAATTTTTACCACACAGTATAAGTGGTGATAGAACTAAGGGGTAACTCTGGATGGTGTGTCTGGTACAGTTTGTTGACTTAGGAAATTGAAGAATGAGTAAACTGTTGTTCAGTGTATATAGGAAGCAGGTGAACACAGCATTGTCCAAATGCAAAGTGGATAAACCTGCATTTATTCTGAAGTACACCAGTTATGCCAATATGTCTTATGCCAGAATCAGGTCAGAGCACAATGAGGAAACTTTAACTGGATGCATACTGTATAAACACTGCTTATTATTTGCTGACCTTAGGCAACAGGAGCCAACATAGACTAACTCTTCAGTCACTCATAACTTTCTGCAAATGTCATCTGTCAGTCTGAAGTTGTCTAAATTTATCTCCATTCATAAGTAAACAAGGAATTATATTTTTCATTTTACTGAAGAATAATGAAAAAGGAAATTTTATAGAATTTTCTGTGCCTTTCTTTTCAGGTAGCAGTTAATTAATATAATCAAGCCATTTAGGATGGGAATACCAAAGGTAAAAGATAGGAAAAAAGTATTGCAAAAAAGATAGAAAACTATGTTAGAGATATAATAATAGATAAAATTTATTAAAAAATATATATACTGGTTTATTTCCTATATTCAACCTAGAACCCTCAAAGGTCACCTAGAGAAATTTTCTTCTGATGTATAATCTGAGCTTTATCAAAGTTATAGACTTATTAAAAATAGATTAGGCATTTCTAAAACTTGGTTTTATACAAGAAAGGTTTTTCTCATAAAATTTCTTATTAACAGAACACCTTGGACCTTAATTTGCAGAAAGTTTTAGAATATTTAGAATCATTTGCTATTTAGTGAGACATGAGATATGACTGAGCAATATTTGGGTAACTCACAAATGAAAATATGAAGAAATTACTAAATACTTTAATTAAATAAGGAGTATATTACTGCCAAAGGCTGAGTGTTCTAACTTCTGAAAAAAAAAAGGTCCTAGCCTGATTAGAGATATTCAACAAATGAATAATCACTTGCTAAAAATTCTGTTACTTCATTTAGCTATCCTATTACTAAAGCTGGGGAACTTGAGAACTCTCTACCTGCACAGGGCACCAGAGGTACTCCAGTTTAATTAGATGCTTTTAGCTGTGCTATTGAGAAGCTGTCTCCCGCTTCAATTATCTTTGCTAGGTGCAGTTCTGCTATATAAAAAAAATTAAATAAATTAGGATATATCTAAAGTATTCCAGATACTAAGCCAGCCAGATAGGAAAATATTCAGACACTTAACAATACTTCACAGTATACCAGTTTTCCTTTGCATACAGCAATATTCTTTTCCAAACACCCAGCATAATTTCATAATTAACCATACTGTAAACATTTGAACTTTTATTACCACACTCATAGAATTCTGTGAATCAGTCTCTGTTGAATCACCTACATGAAATTTATAAATGTTTAACAGATTACATGTAAAGATTATTAAGATACAACATAGCCACCAGGTCAATATCTAATCTAATTAAAAGTTAATCTAAAGTTATGTAAAAGTGCAAGGTTAGCATTACAAACTGTCTTACTTCACAGTATTTCTGAGGAAGAGAAAAGAAAAAAAGAATTGTAAAAAACTCACATAACCTTTTCTACAAAATTTCAGGTCAAACATTTGCCAAGCACAGTTTTGCAGATAATTAACAGTCTGTATTAAAGAAAAAAAATTCTGAGTTATATGCAGATGATAGTTCACATTTCATAAGTACTTGTTTTCTGAAGTATCTAATTAATCATCACTGCATTCCTGTTAAATAAATCAGCATTATTATCAACATATGACAGATAAAGAAAGGGATAGATGGCAAGTTATGTGTCACCAGATGACAGGTGGTTTAGCCAACATCACAGAGGAATTTTGCAGCAAACCAACAACTAAAACCATGTAAATGTTGAGCTTTGTGCTTTTGAATTCCAAACAGCTGTCTGTGGCAAAACAACTTGGTTTCAAGACTGGGGTGGAGACTATTTCTTCTGCATTTCTCAGAATCAGTCATCTTTTTTCAGTTCTATTAAATTTAATTCTCTCTTCTTTATGCTTATGACACAGGTAAATTTCAATAATAAATACATTTTTCCATCATGAAAAAAAATCATGATGCAGATGGGAAACAGGTTGACACAACAGTTACAGTTTCAGGACAGCTACTTTCATGACCCTGAGTATATACAGAGAAGTCTGCTGTTCACCTTCAGGCTTCTTTCCTACAATTCATTTTTCTAGGATATGTTGTTACATGATATTGATACATAACACTTCTGAAAACATATAGGCCTCAATCAGGTTGATATTAAATGAATTTGTAAAGTTAAGTTGGTATGGTATGGTACTTTTTGCTGCAAAAAGTCCTACTTAAAGCATATCTGTATAACCAGATCAGACAGGATATGAATTCTTTTAGAGCCATAAAAATTCCGTTGCTAAAGAAAAAGAACAAAATACAATGGACTCTCTCATTTCCGTTTCATCAGTTCTGTGCTTTATAAGAAAATCTCACTGAAGTGAGGAACTTCACTTCAGTTGCATCTTATATTACTTCAGAACTTGAGTAGACTGTTTGAAAATCAACAGTAAGACACTTCCAATTTTCTCTTTCTTGGCCACACACACATCTGTGCTTAAACCGGCCCTAATAGTCATTGGGATATGCATGTGAACAACTGCATTGGGTTTATCTTAAAACGTCTGCATTTCTGTAATGGTTTTTGTTAGTTTTTTTCCCACTGTCCTTTAGACAATACCAGGCAGAAAACAGTACATGAATTTACTTGCTTATTTTTGATTTTCTATCATGATTTTTTTATCAGCTAAATAAAAACCTGTGCAGGTCAATGTTCTGCAAATACACTGCAAGTGTAAGATAAAAACTTTTCACCAGATTCAACCCTGCTAAGTTGTGATAATCCTTGTGAAGATTATTCTCAATTTTCTTGCAGTAAATTGAAAAAAAAATCTTCTGGCCCTCTACCAGTGAAAAAAACCCACAAAACTGAAAAAACTGAGAGCATCATAAAATGCCAACTTTTATATTATCTCATGATACTCTCACAGCTGAAAAATACTTTCAGCTCTTTACCAAAAGCTATATTTTTACCTTATCCCTCTCTTTTATCAAGTCAAGCCTTGTACTATTGCTTGCCTACCAGGACTGCAGATAATCAGGTTTCAGGCTCAGCTGTGAACATTCTCCCTACTAAAGCTAGACTAGATTTAAAGGAACCTTTTTTTCCCCCTTCTATTAGTTCTTCATTGGTATCAAGCATTGTTCTCAGTAGAAATTATTACTGACATCTATATTCCTGCAACAGAATGAAGGATGTTTCAAGAAACTAGGATTTCTTCAATGAAATGGACTGTCCATTGTTCATGTTTGTCTAATGACGTGCTTTTCTCTCACAAGGACAAGCATGTTCCTGTATAAATTCCCATATAATACACTAAAAGTAAACATAAGGATGGTGGGTTTGTTTTGTTATTAGTAATGCGGGTTTTTTCCCAAAATATTGAATAGATTGTGGAAAACTTAAGGACTAAGGTATTTCAAAGATTTTCAAGAAAGTCAAGGAGTCATACATCCCTGACTGAAATATCAAAGCCTGAATGCAATTTATGGATCAAGAAGATCTAAATTTACCACTTACCAGGCAGTAATAGAGATGGCTCAGAACAAGGCTTCAGATGGCTGGAAGCCTTGTTCTTTTCCCTCTATTCTCACTACTAATGTCTTTCAGAAAAGGAATATTTGATTCACACTTTGGAGTGACTCATAAGCTTGAATTTTGCTTCCATTTCACATTCTTAAAGACACTCAAATACTGATTTGATAATCCCTACAAAGGCCTATAATGTGACAATGAATGTAAGAGAAGTAGTTAAAGAGTCATAGCTGCATATTAATGTAGACAAGATATGAATAACAGTAATGAAATGACAAAATGTATTTGTGCTCAGTTATTGAATAAACTGTAGACAAATTGTGCATTCATGCGTGTCTCTATGGGATTGTGGAAATAGAGCAAGTGTAACATGAAAAAAACATGTGGCTCTGTATTAGCCGTAAAAGGCAAGGTTTAGTAACTGGGGCTGCAGTATGTGTCAGTCAGAGCAGGTTCTAGATGACTCTAAAAAGGATGGAGACAACCCATCATGCCTCAAACCTGCAATCAGCCAGAGGAGCACACTGTGCCTCTGATCGCATGTGCTTGAGGAAGGGTGGCAGGTGCTAGGGGTAGGAGACAACAGAAAAGAAGAAAGGTGAGAGGAGGTCAGGGAGGAACCTCAAAAAAGGACCTGTGAGGAGGTAAGTAAAGAGACAGGTTTGGAAGAATGTGGAATGGGATATTGTTGGGGACATAACTAAAAATGGCCTGAAGGAAGAACTCTTAAATGAAAGAGGGATGCTCTGAGAAACTGCAGCCCATGGAGGACCCATGTGAGATCAAAGACACCCCCAAAAGGACTGTGGCCTGTGAAGGACACATGCTGGGGCAGGAGAACAGTAAGAAGCAAGGAACAGAAAGAAAGTACTGTACACTGACCACTGCATCACCAAAGGGCCTGGAAGGGACTGAGCGTCATGCGTGATGAAAAGAAAGGGAGTTAAATTGAGGAAGTGGGAGAGAAGTGCTGGACTGAAGCAGAGCCTGGGGAGCAAGTAGAAAAGTAGGTTTTCTAAGTGTTGGTTTAATTAACTTCCCTTGTTAATACCTGAATCAGTAATTAAAAGTACACGTTAATTTAGAGTGAATTAAACTGCGTGAAGTGCCTCAAGTCAAGGCTGCTTTGCTCATGAAAGGTTCATATGTGTAAATTTTCGTTTTCAGTGTACCTAATATACAAATAAACTAATACACACTTAACAATTAATGTACACATAGCTATCATGTCTTTCCCATTAATGCATATCAGTTACTGATGTGGTTTAGCCCCAGCCAGGAACTGAGCCCCAAACAGCCGCTCGCTAACTCTCCCCAACAGTGGGAGTGGAGAGAGAAGCAGAAGAGTAAAAGTCAGAAAACTTGTGGGTTGAGATACAGAGAGTTTAAAAGGTAAAGCAAAAGCCACATATACAGGCAAAGCAAAACAAAGAATTAATTCATCAGTTCCTATGGGCAGACAGGTGTTCAGCTGTCCCCAGGAAGGCAGGAGGCTGTCACACACAATGTTGAATTGGGAAGACAAATGCCATCACTCTGAATGTCTGTTTCCTTCTTCTTCCCCCAGATTTATATGCCGAACATGAGGTCATCTGATATGGAATATCCCTTAGGTCAATGGGAATCGGGTCTCCTGGCTGTGTCCTGACAAACTTCTTGTGCATCTCAAGCCTGCCTGCAGGTGGGGTGGGGTGAGAAGCAAAGGCCTTGACTGTGTCAGAGCTGCTCAGCAACAGTTAAAACATCCTTGTGTTATCAGCACTGTTTTCAGCACAAATCCAAAGCATATCCCCATACCAGCTATGTGAAGAAAGTTAACCCAGCATAACCAGCACACTTACCTTAGTATTTTTGTCTTTTATCAGGTCTCATAATCAAGTCTTTTAATCCTTCTCTTGCATGTTTTTCCTGATGAGCAGGAGGAACGCTCAGTCCCTTGACATTTACAGGTTCACGTGTAAGCACTTTCTGGCTGGATACCTTAGCTATTCCATTTTTTTCACAATAAACTCATAACAATTTGTCATTGAGATCAAATAGAAATATCACCCCAAAAGGTTTAAATTTTTCAGACTTAAAGAGTAGCTGAAAAAATATCAGGAAGAAGCAAATCTGAAGGGCAGAAGATTTTACTATATAGTGTCATCTCATTCCAGTTGCATGAGAAAGGAAAGGTAAAACAATTATCCCACTCATAGATCTTACTGTCTCCTCTGCTTATGCATGTTATTCTAAAATATTATTATATTGTCAAGATGATAGTTATTGTTTTTTGATTAAATGTGGACTGAATGCTAAATATAGGAGCTGTATTTTGATACTTGAAAGTGTTTTTATTGCGTGCAAGGAACATGCATTCCAGGATGTGATTAGCTAATTAAAGTAAGTGAGGTGGAAGTTGAAATCAAAGTATCACATCAACTACTGGGTTTGTTTGTATACAAATACAGTTTTTGAAGATGAGAAAGCCTGAAGAACTGTGCTTGAGAACAATGAAACTGCGTAATTTCTGTTAATATCATATTTGACACAACTTGTTAATATTTGTATATATAAAAATATTTCTAACATTCTAATAAAAATAATTCTAATTCAGGGTTCATCTTGTAGTTCTTCTAAACTGTTGTTCCTTCTTCCTCAAAAAGATAGAAGATGCTTTAAATATAGTGAGGTTCATCCTTTATAACTTTTATAGAGGTAAAATTTAGAAGTAAAAACTGAATAAGTGTTTTAGGCTTCCTTTTTAGTTGGTGGTGATAAATAAATATGTATCAGGTTTTATTTAACTCTGCAACAGATATCTAAAAAGTCAGATGATCAATTTTATGGGATTCTATTTATCTCTGTGACTGCAGAGGAAATCTAGAGTATTAGTATGAAGAAGGCACATGGATTGCATCTTGTTTTGCAAAATTGGCTTAATAATAATTTCTTTAGAAGACTAGAAAAAGATATTTGCTTTCTAGATTTGCTGCCAGTTCAGATACCTCCAAATATAAAACATTCTGTAACAAAATTAATACAAAAAGAAGTATATTTTTTTCTGTTAACATAATCATCCAACAGCATAAAGTAGATGTTTTTCTTTCTTTTACATGTTTAACAGTTCAGCAGCTGAGGAATATAATGAACTCTTTGATAATTTTTATTAATTTTTCTGTGTTTCAAATAAAGCGTAATGAAGGTGATTTATTACATTTTAGTAAAGCAACACTTGTCATTTTTTCTCATTAATCAGGTAGGATTAAGACTATTTTGCAGAATAGTAATGCAAGAACAGGAAAGAGAAACATCTTCTGATCTGTTAGTCAAGCTGAAATACAGATTGCCAGTCTTCTTCAAGCCGTAAACAGGCAGAAATAATTTCACATCTGCTTTGAATTTATTGCTAGTTAAAAAAAAAATAGTTGGTATTTTGAAGTACAGTATCAATATTTAATATAGCATTTCCCATCAAGAAACAGCCCCAAATGGGGCAGGGAATAGTGCAGAACTGTATAACAGAGTCAGCAAGTAGAGCCTCATTTCCTCTGTGTCAAAGTTATCACCATAAGCCCTTTGCCAGCTTTCTTCTTCCTCTATTATATCTACTCTCTGGTGGATGTCATATTAGAGACTGCAGCCAAAACTCCCTCCATTCTTCACCTACTGGTGCATGAAGGAATCTGTGACAGATGCTGCAGCATCATGCACTATTCAAAGACCAATGTATTAATTTAATAAATGTTTTTGCAGCCTTATGGCCTTGCCAAAGATTGTATTCTCAGTTAAATGGAAAGATAAAGATTGCCTCCTACAGGAACTGAAGATGGTGTTCAGTATAGTGATGTCAGACTCTTTTTATGACATATAGCCAATGAAACAACAACTAAAAAGAAAAACACAGATAAGAAATTTCCATTTTTAATGGGATTAACAGTATTAAAAAAAGTACAACAATTCTACCTAACACGTTAATAACTGTGGGAAAAAAAGATTTCAGGCTTATAGAATGATCCCTCTTGTCTTACAGAGTGAGGTGTTATCTGAAAACTGAAACTTTTGAACCAATGCTCAACTTTAAAACATAAAATTTGATAATTTTTTTCAGATTTTAGAATACTTTTCATGCGAAAAATGAGTTATAATTTCATAAGACAGAAAAATACATCTGTTAGTAAATTAAAATGCATCTTTTCTTGTATATCTTTGTTCCAAATAAATAACTGGGTTTTTGCAGAGACTTGATTTACTGGAATTTGTTTTTATGCTTTTATGACAAGATTCAGGTTCTCACACTTGTTGGGATGATCATTGCGACTGAGTAGATAATCAGAGCAAAGGAGCAAGGTCTGGGAAAAGAGGTTTAGTAGATGTCACTCCTCTATAGAAAGGCAGAAAAACACTTGAGATGCGGAGGCAAGCCAACGAACAGTACCTTTGAAAATTGTAGGAATGTACACAAAAATCACTGGAGAATATTTTCCTAACAATTTAAGTGGCTAGAACTTAGTGATAGGTGTTGTGTTGCGCAAACACAGGCAAGAAAATATAATGTCACCCGCTATTTTAAACAACAGTGAAGCTGTGTATTTGGAATCCTCTAGTGATGCTCTTTTTAACACATAGATCTACCTAAATGCAAATGCATGCTATATATAATGTTTGGTCAGCTGGGGTCATTTATGGAAAAGGAAAAGAAGTTACAAGCATGAATGCTCCATTTTATTCCATAGAACTCAGAAAATGAGACCTTATATTTTTAGTTAGTATTGTTGACTTGTACTGAATGTGCTTCAAATTGGGACAAATAAAAGGATCTTTGGAAACGAATTCATACAAAGACTAAGACAAAGACTAAGTCTGTGGATAAGCAATCTGAAATTTAGAATTTACAGTGTTGTGTGTGGGTTTTTTTAATTACAGAAAGTAATGGGTTAATTTTGAATGAATGTGTTTATTCAAGTAAAACAAACATCAATGACCTTATTTATTTTATTTATTTGGCCTTAACAGATTGAAGTGATGATAATTTTAGGTTTCCCAAGTAACAAAATCACATCAGTAACAAATATTTATAAGCTACTGTATAGACATTATACTGTAAATCATAAATATAAGGGAAAAAATTTTAATAAGAGAAGTGGAACATAAATTGGTTTAAATCTGAATTGTACAGATTTAAACACAATCCATACTATTTATATAGTCAAAACACAAAAGATATAATTCTTATTTAGCACAACACAATTTTTATTTTAACCAATGTAAATTTCCTGGGGAAAGCAACTTTTCTTTTTACATTAAATGCCTTTTCTGCAAAGCATGAGGCAATTTTTTTTTAAATCTATCAGAATTTTGAATAAAGTTTCGTATTTGAGAACTATAGAGACTTCTTTCACATATAATGGTGGGGAAAAAAAGTTGAAAAAATGTGAAAAATTAACGGTATGAAAACCAAACAAAACCAAATTTTTTAGAATATTTATAGAACTCAATCTTCCACTTCATACTGTTCACTATCAAAATACAGGGCTAGCACAGCAGAATTAAGGTTCATTATGTTCCCTGGACCTACTTCACTTTATTTAGAACCAGATTGACTCCATTAACACTTAGTCTAAGTTTCATAACCCTATACAATCTTCTCTACTTACTGTAGAATTTACAGATGTAGGCACACAGATGTAGGCACACAGATGCACTAAGTTAAAACAAATCACTTTTAAGACCCCAACAAAATGAGTGATAAAGCCAAGAACAAAATAGAGACTCCTGAACCCTTTAGCATTTGTCTAATCAATAACAGATTATTTCTCCTACTTTACAGCATTTGTCAGGTTATATTTTCTGGCCTTTATTTTGTATACAAACAAAATCAAAAACCATAATGACAAGCAAACAAACAAGAAACCCAAAACCCAAATAAACAAAAAAAGGAAGATGCTCCAAAGTCTCTTTCCTAGGAATTTTATTTTGATGTTAGTTCACTGCACATACACAGAGTATAAAAGTTGTAACTTATTCTTTACAGATCACTGAAAGTAAATCCCAGATCCTTCCTTTTCTTAGGTATACCCACTTTCCACTTGAGCATTTAACTGTGCTACAAGTCATAGTTCTTTTAGAAAGAAAATCTCCAGATAGTTTTATATCAAAATAAATTGTCTGTATTGATATACTTGGTGTCAGTTCAGTGACTAATTGTGAATTTAAAAGGCTCAGAATCATGATAAAATTCAAGGATCCTGTCTCTACATCTGATTAGTCCATGCCAAGGGGCAATGAGCAGTCAGTGGGAAAAATACTGCTCCATTAAACAGTATCTCTGGACTTCCAAAGCCCATTTTTTTTGACAGACAATCTTTTTCTCAGAATCTGAATAATTTCATTCTTGAGAAAATATGTTTTGATTATTGTAAATGATCAGGTGTTCTTTTTTTTTTGACTCTTCTCACATCAGGGTTCAACACAGTCCAATGACACACTCTGATACACTGAGCTGGACATAAAAGTCTGTTTAAAATAAGGACTATTCAGTACTGAGTCTTTGAATAAATTGTGTTTTAAATCTATAAGCCTGACAGTCTCTGTCTAACCTCCTAGACAGTCAGGTTTTAGAGACTTGAATAATAACATCAGAAGCAAAGTCTTTGCAAACTAGTAAAATACAGAGATAGTTTAATCATGTTATTTTTCTGTTTTTACTGTATATGCTAACCTCAAATGTTGGGTTTGGTTTCTGGGGCTTTTTTTTGGAAGCTTTTTAATTTTAACTAGGGGCTAACACCAAAACTGTATTTTTAGTTCAACAACTCTTAACTGTGAAAAGATAAATTGATTCTGATTGATACAGAACATGACTGTGTGTCATGTCATGGTGTGTCAATCCCAGAGAGTCAAAAAACTGTGTTTTCTGTGTTTAGAGGTGAGTAGTCACTGTGATAGCTCACTCTGAGATTTCTTAACAGACTTCTTATATTCAGGTAAATTTGCCAAACCATCTGAAGACTGTTTCCTTTGACAATGCTTCAAGAGGGATATGCAAAAATTTGAGTCAGCCAGAACACTCTTTCTGAACATTTAGATCAGTGCCTGTTCTTTTCACACTCTGTAAGTCTGGACATATTTTTCTGATTCTTGTGTATTTCCACATGTTTCAGTTTTTCTCAAATTCCCACCAACCACAATTTTCACCAGACTTTCATGGTCAATTGCTACTCTAATCTTATATATATACTATATTTAGTGTCTTTATATGTATTTTCAAAGAAGAAAAAAGGAAGTTAACAAAACGAGCATGTGGCTTACAAAACTGTGGTGGGTTGACTCCAGCCGTATACTGGGTGCCCACAAAAGCCGCTCTATCAGTCCTCCTCCTCAGCTGGAAAGGTGAGAGAAAATACAATGAAAGCCTCATACGTTGAGATAACAACAGGGTGAGATCACTCACCAAATACCATCAAAGGCAATATAGACTTGACCGAAATTTAATTTATTACCAATTAAGATCAGAGTAGGGTAATGAGAAACAAAAACTAGATTTTAAAAACACCTTCCTCCTTACTCCTCCTTCCATCACATGTTGTCTTCTGCTAATTCCTCCTCAGGAAGAGGACTCACACTCTTCCCCTGCTTTTGTTTTTGGGGTTTTTTTGAGGGAGGGTTGTAATTGCTAAATACTGCTACATTTGAATAATATTAACTTCAGAAATAAAAGTTATTACTACAATTATTTTCTTTTTAAGCACTTTTGGTGCTTCTGTTACTCCAATGGGACATCAGTAATCCCAGGAATATTTTGCAAGTGATAGAGCACATTAACTTTTATAGGTCCTTCTTCAGCACTTTTCTTCATGCATCTTCAGTATTAAGTTTTATTATACTATCTGACATTCTGTAAAAAACAATTGTTTTTATTCATTTGGGTATGATTTGGTTTATATAAGTGGTCAGATATTGAAGGCAGTGGGAGATGATGTGATATTACATAGGCAGTTTAAAAGATTTTAACAGACTTTTTTAATGTGTCAATCTTTTCACTTTGATGAACATTAAAAGACCTCAAAAAAATTCTCCTTATCTTGTATAATCTATTCTTATTACTGGCTTAAATGTAGTTCTATAAGTGTTCATACTGATTTAGTTTGGGAAAGTTCAGGTCTTAGATTATATTGTTTTGAGAGGTCAATTTATTTGTTTATAATTTTTTGGGTAGTAAAAGTTTATAATTTTAAAACATTTTGTGACAGAGACATTCTGTTGCCGTATATCTATGTACAAAATTTTGTGTAACAGAACCTTAAAGTTTGCTCAGTTTTCAGAGAAATACATTTTGTACTGTACTTTTAATAAATGTCATGTCTAAGCTGTATTACCTGTGTGATTTTTTCCTACTTAATCCAAGCCAAAGTAATTTTTAAGTGATTAAGTGGGAATGTCAGACAACCTATGAGTTATTCATAAAGGAAATATGAAGAGTCTGTTTATACAAGAACATACCCTACCTGGTTTTATTCCAGCTAATAATAATTAAGATAGAAATCAGATACCAAGTCCTTCTGTTGCTGGATCAGAAAGAGATAGATGCAAAAGCTGTTTCGAAAACCCTGCTGAGAGTTGATATGAATGCATGCAAGCTTGCAGAGACCAAAATAAATTGACTAAAAAGACACTTTCCAGAGGAAGACATTAGTAAGATTAAAAAAGGCTTAAAAACTGTAAAGAAATAATAACATGAAGGTTTGAAGAACCTAAACATAAGAGACCATACTATTTGAATTCTGTTCTTATTCCAAGATATGTTAAAATGAAAGAATAATGCTCATTATAAAGACCAACAACAACAAAAGGCTCTAGGAGAAAAGGAAAAACAAAAGTATGCCCTTATTCATCAACTTTTAAATGGCCAGAAGATCACCAAAATTTGTGTTGCCATCATAACCAGTATAAAAGTACCAGTAATAATAGAGATACTGAGATTTACCAATAAAATATATTTTTTCATTCCATAAAGTTCTTAAAAGGTTAGATAATGCATTAAAAGGTTGACACTTACATTACTCAGGACTTAAAAAATATCAGAGAAATATGTTGGAATTATATTCCTAATTTTATAGAACGAGTGTGGTCTAAAGAGATAAAATTAGAACTTATTTAACATTTTCAGGATACTTTCTGTAGATAATTTCTTAATGCTTCGAAGTAGGTTAATACATTTGTCTTTTGAAACTTAGTTTAAGTAAGCAAAAAAATATTAAAACTATCAATTGAACTTAAAAATCATATATATTCTTTAAATAGTTAATCCACTTGTAGACTTTCTTATGATAGCTTCAGTAAAAAAGGAAAAGAGTGGTTACTGATGCTGAAATGTGTACTTCTCTAGAGGCCTGTTAAGTAGGAACATATAATACAGAAAAAAAATTGAAAATCTATGGCAAAATAATTTTTCAGGTAATACAAACTTTCTAAATTTTCAGAGAAATCAGCGTTCGCGTAATTGTAATGAAAGATTGCAATCTCTTGTCTTTTATAAAGGAGAGGATTTCAGAAGCAAATTTCCACATAGAGATAGGAGTTTAACAATTTAACAATATGTTTAGTGTAATAGTCTTACTTTGAAGTATATTTTTTACTTTTCCTTCTTGTTTTATAATATCTGTACTTCATAACTGTACCTAAAAGGTTAACCTATCTTCATTGTAAAATAATTATTTCTTTTTTCAGAACTCATATTTGCCTGTAATAATTGTTTCTTTGATTGAAAAGATTATGCTAATTGAAAATGTTAATATGTGTGTGTTCAATACACATATAAAATATATTGAAATACATTACTCTTTCATAGTGTTTAAACACATAGCTTTGAATACCCTCAACAGTTTTTAGCTGGCCAGATCACTTTTTTAAATTTTTTTGTTTCCCCTCAGTATTGCTATGCAAGTCCTTTCTTCCATTTCTGCCCTATTAATTCAGGGAAGAAACACCTAGGGTTATTGACTGTGTCTTGGAGAAGGGCAAATATATAAAACCCAATTAATTCCTAATAAATAAAACATAAAATGTCTCATCTCAAAAATATAAAAACAGTTCACGCTTTTAAGACCTGACAAAAAAAAAATCCAATACATAACAAAACAGAGGCAAAGCAATGAGTTGTCACTCCAGTTACTGATACAATCTGTAGTGATGCCTTTCCCTGGGCTTAGAATTAAAAGCCAAACACAGTTAGAGGGAAAAAGGGTTTTACCTCGGTATTTATTTAAGGATCCTCTGGTGCACCACATCCAGGTAGAAAGCACCCCCGAATGCACACCGAAAGTGCACACCCGAAAGATGCACACCAGGATGCCCACCCCAAGATGCACACACACAATAATTCACATATACAGTTATAGACCTTGCACATTAGCATATCTATCAAAGATTCCCCAATGAGAGGCTCAAGAGAAGCCCCCATCCTGAGGGACCTTCCCCCTGGATGGGCCTATCTTGGTTTACAGAATGTGTTCCAGAGAGGACCTTGGTGTCTGGGGCTTTCTGACCCAACTTCAAGGTTTTCAAGATGTTTAGTCTCCTGGCTTAACGGAACTTTGGGTCTAAGCTAGTTATGAGACTTGGGAAATTACAAGTATGTAGTCTAAAAGCACTAAGGATACATGCAAAGCTGTTTAAAAGGGTATGCGGAAGGGTATATGAGAGGGGTATATGAAAAAGCAAAAAATCATCATGGCATATGTAGCACTTCTCCACTTTGCTAGCCAAGACATGTGTTGACCTTAGTATGAACACGGGAGGTACAATTCTCCTCTATTTATTAAACTTCAACTATGCAAATCCTAGGCTGTACTTCAACTTTTCATTCTCTTCTTAATTACAAACCCATAACCTCCCAACCATATTTTCTGTTTCTGATTTCTGAAATTTTTTGTGCAATAATTTGTGTTTAAAAATATAAGAGGAGAAAAGTGACAAAAGAATTCCATCACACCAAGTAGGTATGGTTCAGCACAGGCTGTTCAACTCTAAATACTGACCTACTGCAAAGGCACAACATCAGAAACCTAATGGGGAAACAGTAAGCCTGAGAAAGCAGCTCTCCTTGAAAAAAGAAAAAAAATGGTAGCGAAAGTATATTTTCTTCTTCCAAATTTAAAGTGAAGATTTTTTTTTTCTCCGCTTTCTTTAGTCAACTGTAAAGAAGCACAATTTTTAAACCTAGTAGATTAAGGGATTACCAAAGGCTATGCAATATCGAACTATGTTTCTGTCTTTTACAGGTGGATGTGTTTACCTTCCCTGTTAGAATCACTGCAAACTTTGTTACAGACTGAGACAAGAAAAACTCTTCACTGGATTTACCTATTTGTGTTTCTTGGGTATGTAGATAAGATGGGGAGTGTGGAAATGGATGGATTGCATAACTGACACTTAAACACTATTTGTAGGTTATAGTCCCATCAGGACTCAATTTATACTGTAGGTCAAAATAGCAAATTCCTAGTCCAAGATGTGGTAGAGAGCAAAAAACCTTGGGCACCAAGATTAATTATGTTTGAAGTGTGGTAACAACTTCTTTATATATCAAACAACTTCTTTATATAGTTGTGGTAACAACTTCAACATATATCTAGTCCTAAAATCCATCCCATAAGCTCTGATAGACCCCATGGATGATTCACATCTTTTTTTATTTTCAAGTCACAACTCTCATGCATTTGCAATGCATTTATACCAAAAAAATTGTACAAATTATTGAAGATTAACATTCTAGTATGCTCCTTTTTAAATTTATTTCCATTTTTTGAGACATTGTGTGTGGGGGTGTGGGGGGGGGGGGGGGGGGGGGCCC
>VZTD01000434.1:145094-286422 GCA_013397725.1 Rhagologus leucostigma | reverse complement strand
GGAGGGTGTCCCCATTTTCTAGTATACTCAGTATCTTATCACAGCTATTTCAGTGGCATGTCTTTTTCACTGAAAATACACCAAAATATATTTTGTTTGTAGCACAGTCATCACAATCATTGGATAGTTCCTCCAAGTTCCACTAAGACTCATGCAAGTACATGTTGTGGTTTAACCCCAGCCAGCAACTAAGTACCACATAATCACTCTGTCACTTCCTTCTGGTGAGAAGAGGGGAGAGAATCAGAATCAGAAGAGTAAAAACGAGGAAACTTTTGGGTTGAGATAAAAAACAGTTTAAAAGGTAAAGAAAAAGCTGCACGTGCAAGCAAAGCAAAACAAGGAATTAGCAAAGCAAATCAAGGAATTCATTCACCGCTTCCCACGGGCAGACGGGTGTTCAGCCATTTCCAGGAAAGCAGGGCTCCATCACACATAATGGTGACCTGGGAAGAAGAACACCATCATTTTGAGCATGTCAGCCTTAATTCTTTTTCACCCAGCATTATGTACAGAGCACATCATATGGTATGGCATATCCCTAGGGGCATTTGGGATTAGTTGTCCTATCTGTGTCCCATCCTAACTTCCCTAGCCTCCTCACTGGTGGGGTGGCATGAGAAGCAGAAAATGTCTTGACCCCGTGTCAGAGCTGTTCAGAAATAATGAAAACATCCCTGTGTTATCAGCACTGTTTTCCGCACAAATCCAAAACATAGCCCCATACCAGCAACTGTGAAGAACATTAACGCTATCCCAGCCAAAGCCAACACAGTACAACGCTTGCACAATCTGTCAGGTATTGAATAAAGATACATGTTTTTGAATGCCAAAGCAAAAAATATAGGAATGTGAATTTTTAATTTTTAACACAGGGAAGAATAACCAATTTTAAAGCAATATTGAACTTACTAACCACAAAAACAAAACACATAAACAAAACAAAACAAAACAACCCCACCCACAACCCAAAAGCCATGATTTGCCCTTAGAGTTACATAAAATTTAAAGTGTTTTCTGAGGTAAAAGAAAAGAAAGTAGTTTGAAAGCTATGTGAGATTTTTTTTTATTTAATTTTTTTAGAAAACTAATATATTTTCCTGGCTCAACCACTAAAATATTTAGGTATTCATATTATAATATATATTTTGAAAAAATAACTAGTGTTTAAGAACTCTTATTCTTGAAACACAACGGTTTCTTCAAGAAAATATGAAAGTAGGTAAATATAGAATAATATATTATCAGAAAAGAGTAAAAATTAAACCCTGAGTTCTTTCCAAGCTGATGGATAATGAGACTGTTCAATTCTTCTATTCAAGTCAATGTACATCTGATCTGTTGAAATGTGCTCTCTGATCTTGTTAGCACAAAGAGGAGATATTTTGAAATGGGCTCACAATATGTTGAAAGGGCAAAGTTATGTGTGCAGATGGGAAAGGAGTGAGGTAAGTTCAAATTTTCTAAGGCAAAACACAATTTCATTATGATGATTTAATCAGTTTTGTCTTTATTATTTGTGTTGTCCCTTTTAATACTTCGTAACTGCAGAAATTTTATGAAAGAGGATTCAGAAATACATTTCTTCATGAAATTCTGATATTGTAATAGTTTTTATAATAGTTTTAAACAACTGATATTTAGGGGTTTTAACTTGGAAATAAACTACCAGCTGCAGGTCTGAAGTCTCAGCTTCCCAACTACCATCACAAAGCTGAATGAGTCCATGCGCAAAGAAATCTTCCTCAAGCAGATGCTGCCAGAACATCAGAAATGCAAACCTTCCTGCCAACTCAGCTTCAGGATTTAGATTCTCTGAATATCCTGAAAAGAAACCCTCTCTCCATGGAGTATCCTGGCTGAACATAGACCTAGTAGGTGATGTTGTATCCAGTTCCATGGCAGATAGTTGACATTTTCAGATTGCCAGAGAGATAGGCTTGTTGGCAGGAAACCTTATCCTGGGAAATCTGCCTGGTTTGTCGAAGATTCAAGAAAATCAACACCTTCCTGCAAAATTTAACAATTTTATTCATAAGTATTCAAATTAAAACAGATCTGAAAAAAACCCACAAAGATATGGTCTTTTAGAAATCTTCCTAAATATGACTGTCACGGCTGCCACTCTGAACTGTATCCTTAACATTAACATTAAGTAACTTTAATGAGGTTATCTTACTTCATAGATATATCTCAAATTTTGCATTACCAATTAAAATATTGTTTAACCAGCACTATCATTTAACCAGGTCTGTGATAATAAGTTGCAATTTTTTGGTTTTTAGGGGAGGTTAACAGTTCAGACCTTTTGGTTTTTTTCTTATTATTTCTTCGGAAAATTACATGGGACTGTTCAATTGTTATAAGTATGTAATCAAGTCATCAACATAATAAAATGCCTTTTTAATTAATTAAATTTTCCCACTACTTTATACATTAGACTATCTAGATACCATTGATGGCTTTCCTAACGTATATCTCAATTTTTGGTGAAGAAATGTATCCAGTTTGAATCGATCAATTCAAACAACATGTTTTGGGGAGCAGAACAAAACAGGATCAAGAACAACCAGAGTAGCCAGTCTGGAATTAGAAAATAAATTTGATTAACACTGTGTAGATATCACACTTTTCTCAAAGCAACAGGCAAAATAATTCTGCAAGACCGTCTAGATTTTTCAGACAAGATAAAAGTCAAAGCTGAAGTAAATAATTTTATCTGTCGCCATGTTGGAAGAAAATGCTTCCCAGTTTTATGGTGGATGTATTTACAATAGGTAGAAGTGGGTGAACTTTTGAATTGGAGAAGTCTGAAACCAAGAAAATCTATAGGTACACTTAAAAATACTTTTTTTAAAAATTAGCTTTGCTGATCCTGGTAATTTCCTCTTCATCTCTGAGTTTGTGAGCCTTAAAGACTTGATAACTTTCCTAGTGCTACATGAATTTAACATTATTTTAAGAAAATGTATTGGCATTGTCATGTTTCAAATGCTCCTAGACCATCAGATATAATGTATTCCTCATAATTTTATTAACCCCCCAATCTTTTAAGATCAAAGTCTAAAAACCCTATATAAATCACGTATCTAGCTCAAAACAGAAAATAAAATCTGTGTCATGTCGTGTCAGAGATAACATGATTCTAGATGATTTATGTGTACCTTACACTAAAGAAATTAATTTGAAGTCATGACTTTAGCCTTTGTGCTGCACATATGATATAGGAAACTTAGCAGAGTGTGGTTTCTACAGCATGGAAAATCTATGAGTTTTATCAGGCATTAAGGCTTTAAGTGTATTAACTAATTTATTTAATCTAAAGCTTTATTTTTGCTTAGCCACTTGTTGAACAGAGACGATACTTTATTAAAATTATGGAGTGAATTATTAATCCGATGATCTCTCCTCTTTGAAACACTGTATTCAATGCTGTTTCCAAAATAAGTTGCCAAAATACGCTCCACAATAACTTGTAATGCTACTGCTTGTTTTTCTGACTCTGGCATTCAACTTCACCTGACAATCTCAATTCCATCTTGAGTTACAAAAGACATTTCTGATACTTTTTTTGTCAATGGTAATTGACAGAAAAAAACAATAATGGTAATTTGACGTGTTATTCTTTTTTACTTTTTTGGACAGGTTTTATTTTCTACTTTCCCACTAAAGAATGATTGTGTAAAATATTGGTGTAGTGTGTTGACCCTGCTTGGATGCCAGTCACTCACCAAAGCCTCTCATATGGATGGGGGGAGAAAATATAACAAAAGTCCTACCAGGAAACCCGCTTCTGTTGAACTTCTCTCTCCATGTTTTGCCAGGACCCTGCTCCAGCACAGGCCTCCCACAGATTCACAGCCTCCTCTCAGGCATCCACCTGCTCCAGTGTGGGGCTCCTCCATGGGCTGCAGGTGGATCCTAGCATCCGCATGGATCCCCATGGGCTGCAGGGGCACAGCTGCCTCACCACAGTCTACACCATGGGCTGCAGGGGAATCTCAGCTCCTTCTGCACTGACTTTGGTGTCTGCAGAGTTCTTCGTCTCACAAAGTCTTACTCCACTCTTCTTTAGCCACAACTGCATCTGCACAATAGCTTTTCTACCTTCTTAAATATGTTATCACAGAGGTATTATCAGTGCTGATTGGCTCAACCTTGGCCAGCAGCTCCTGGAGCCTGCTGCCGTTGGCTCTGTCAGACAGGGGGGAAGCTTCTGCCAGCTTCTCAAAGAAGCCACCCCTGTAGCTCGCCCACTACTAAGACGTGGCCATACAAACGAAATACAATTGGTCTGTGGTAAAACCATATTTAATCTTCTGGTTTTTTCACTATCTAAAGTGTGTGTTCAAGGCTGGCGAGTGAGCTAAGGCTTAGATCTTTGTTTTTTTGGAGAAAGATTTAATGGACAACAGTCCTTTGGTATGAAATTATGTTCACTAAAGCTTGAATCTGCTGCAGTTTTCTTCACATGACATGTAACATAACAAAAGAAAACAAAGAATAATAACACTTGAAATTCAGACCCCCTACTAACTATACAAGTGAGAAGAGGAAGTTGTCATTTCAAAGTGCTTTCCTTTCTTCAAAGTCTCTAGTTGGTTTTAATAATGCTTAAGAAACTTTTTAAAAGTTCGTTTTTAGCTTAAAAGGTGTTTCTTTAGTCTTTTCTAATTTTATTTTTTTCTTCCTAAGAGATAGAAAATTTTAAAGAAATTCTTTCTTTGGCACTCTTTCATGAACTCTGTTACTATATGTTTCTTTTGGGTGCAATTTAATCTTTATTCAAAGTAACCATTATGGTAAAATGCTAAAAAACTTTCCAAAAAATATGATTATAATTCTGTGTATTCATACAGTCAAGTATTTCAGTGAAGGTAAACATTGCATACTTCTGCACGTAAAAAAAGACCTTTGAATTTTAAATATTTGTGCTCTGGAAGGTGATCCTTACCAGTTAAAAACAAACAAACAAACAAACAAACAAACAGGCTTATGTCTACTACCAATAAGAAACTCAATATATTTGATTATTTTAAATTTTATTATAAACTGTATTTGTAATTGTGCACATTTGCCATTTAATACTTGATTGAAGTATTAACAGTATGTTATGTATATTATTTTAAAATCTGAATTCTGAATTTACTATTTGGAACCCAAATGGTCTCATGCTGGAGCAGAGTGAAGGAAACAGACATCAGAATTAACAACTTGTACCGTCTTTGCCTCCTCAAGTGCCCTGGGTACAGAATCAAAGAATCAGAGAACAGTTTGGGTTGGTAGCGACGTTAAAGATCATCTAGTTCCAAGCCCTCTGTGATGAACGGGGACATCTTCCATTACACCACATTGCTCAAGACCCCATCCAGCCTGGCCTTAAGCAGTTCCACGGATGGGGCATCGAAAATTTCTCAATGCAACCTGTTCCAGTGCCTCACCGCCCTCACAGCAAAGAATTTATTCCATATGTGTAATCTGATATGATTAGAAGCAAGGTTCTGGTTATGGAAACAAGACTAATAAATGTTATTTTAATAAATTGTGTGAAGCACTAACTTTTTGGTATTATAGCAGTAGCATGTGGACAAACCAGGATCTTCCACACAGGAATTTGACATAAACAAAAAAATCAAATGCCGTAATTTTATTGCATTTTAAGATCTTAATTCATTTTAGTGACTAATTGTTTTTATAATATACTACTGATAAGAAAATTAGAAAAGTTTATTTTATATCTTTAAAAATACAGGGTCTCAACATTTATTTGTCTAACATAGGATTACTTAATACAAAACCAATTTGTTTCAGAACATTTTTGGAGGTGGTAAATTTTACTAGCTTATCAAAAAACTGATTTAATTGATGTTGCTACATTAATTGGTATCATTCTGGTGTTGATCTAAGCAAATACAAAGTCTTGACTGAAGAACAGTTGCAGGCTTGGTAAATTTTAAGAATCACCAGCATGAAGTCTGTATTGCAGTGTTATGTTTCTGCCATTTTGTACTTTTTGTATTGTGTGATTTATGCATGTGACTGGAAATGTGATTTGAAGTTGTTTGTTAAAAATAATGGAACTGATTAAAATGATATATATATATATGCAAACACTTGAACTGTGAAACTGTTTCTTTTAGTGCATCATTTCTTAAAAGAGAACAGAAAAGCTAAACATAGCATTTCTATGTATGTCCTGAAAAGATGTAAAATTATCTAATTATTTATGACTCTTTGCATGTAAAGGTTATTCTTTCAGCCCTCTTTTGTTAGTGATAGAAGGCAAGCCAGTCAATCTTCTTGAAAGTCTAAGTATGAATTTAAGCTAATCTTTCAGCACTGTGAGTGACTATATGATACATTTTATTTTGGAGGAGGTATGAATGTTCTTTAATACTAATGCTCTAGAATACTCTTCCTAAAGAATTCCAGGGTTTATGTTTGTATATTTTACTGTTTGTATCTTAACAACACTGCAATGAGACATCACAGAATAAACTGAAATTTGTCTGATTAATTATGTCTAATTTTGGATTTCCAACCTGTATGAGAAAATATTTGTAGACATTGGGAAAGTCATTACGAAATGAGACTGTTGTGCATGTAAAACTCAGCAGGTCTTTCAACACGCTAGTAAAATTATGAAACTGGTTTTAGGCTGCATGTTTCTCCTAGCAAATAATACTGAAATAGGAATCTTCTAAATACTTACAGAAAGCCTTTTTTTTTTTTTAACAGTAGTTGATTGCAAAGCAAATGAGATGTTAATTTATCATATTGTAGGAAAAGAAGTTTTAGGGCATCTGGCTTCTCAAAAGCTGAAAATAGAGGAATTTAGGAAGTCAAAGCATATATAAAAAAAACAAACAATGAAAAGGAAGCCAAGAAATGGTGATGGGTCATCTGCTTCTTTTATTTTACACCTATTTATGCAGCACAGTAATTTAAATCTACATGCACTTAATAATCTTATCAAGACTAGTTTTTTAAACAGTAATGTTACAATGGAAATAACATCTGAAATGCATGTTATTGCTTTTTACTGCATCATAATAGCAGTTAATTATTACTAATAATGTGAGAGCTAGTGCAGAGCTTTTGAAATGGTGTGCAGAGTGTGTTCATATATGTCTGTGTGTGTGACAAGGTGACAAACGAAATGTTTCTCTAAGCAGAGCTGATCATTTGGTGATTCATAAGCCATGGAAATTTAGAGGCAATTAGATACAGAAGGGACTGTAGACCTTTTTATGCTTGTTACTGTTTTGAATTTGCAACTCTTCCCATAAGGTTTTAAAGAAATATATCAAGGAAATACGAAAAACTGAGAAAACTTTCAAATGTCTCCATATCAAAAAGAAATGCAAAAATTTGTTTTTCTAAAATTTCACTGCATGGTTTCAAGTAGTGAGGAGAACACTGGAAAATAATTGTTTTCTCTATTCTTGGAAAATTTGGGGAAATTTGCTTTCTTTTAGAGCATTCAGTGAGCTTTGCGTTTGACATCATAGCAGCTCCTTCTTCAGACTGATCAATCTAAAAAATACGTCTTATTTTTCTACTGCATTAGATGTTATTCTCCTGTTTTAAAAACCAAAATATTTTTATTCTTTAGCGTATTGTCATATATATTGTTTTGTCTGTGCTTTTTTCTTTCTTTTTTTTTAGCTAGGAAGCATCTTTATTTTTTCACATCTTTGACCACTTTCCAATCCTTTCATTAGTTTTATTTTATTGTAGCATTGTATGCTTTAATAAGCTGTTCTTTGGAAGTGCAAACAGTTGCAGCTCTTAAGTGATTTCTGCTAAAGAAAGAATATTGTAGAAGTATATCTAATGTGTTCTTCCTGTCATTGTTTTGGGAGGGAGAAGTGCTGTGAAGACAGTAAAATTACTCTTCATATATAAAAGCCTGGTTATGAAAGAAGTACCAAATGCTTTTAAGGCTTTCTAGTATACCAGTGAGTATGATGACTTGAGTTCTTTATGAGAATTTTAAATTTCCATGTCACATCCATTTTGGAGACATGCTTTTGCATACCAAAAGTTTCAAGATTTGAGGCTTCTTGCTCCCATTTTCCAATATTTTTTCATTATGCCAAAAACAGGCAAGCAGAAGAGCCTTTTCAGTGTAATCTGAGCAAGTCACGCGGTGACTTCTTTCCAAAATTTAATCTTGTACAGATTAAATATCTACTCTGATAGGCTTTCTCCATGAAGTTCTCTCCCCCCTAAAACTTTTCACAGACCTTATCTTTTTAATCCACGCAGATTCAGGGACCTCCAGGGTAAACTGCAGCTTGTTCTGTGTAACCATGACATTGTTCTACCTTTCCATGATTCTATGACCTCTAAATTCATATTGAGGGGAAAAGGAACAGAATAATCTGGGGTTTCGTTCATGTCATAAAACATGTAATGAAATAGTGTCACGGAAACTACAGGAGAAACAGAAACTTTCCAACAACATCTTTTAAGTGTTAGAGAATTAGGCATTATTTTATTCTGGCCAGCATGTGCAATGGAAATCATTCCATCCACACATGCCCATTTTGTGCAGTGGAAATCATTCCATCACATATGGTTCTTTACCAAACTTTTCTCATATTTATACATAAAAAACAAAAAAAAATTCTCATTCATTGGTTCTCTATTACACAATTCTTAGTATTCAGTCTCTTGTTGGTTATTGATCCCTTCACCTTCAATGTTGATTTGGTCCTCATTCTTTGGTTCTCTTATCGATCTTTTCCCAGCCCAGGTGTCTCTGACTGCACCAGGGGGTAATGTTTGTTAGTGTCTGTTTATCTCCTCTCTATCTTCTGGCTACTCCCAGTCTGTAGATATTAAACTCTCATATTCGAATTTTCTTTTTGTTGATTGAGGCTCATCAAGCCTCACCCAGGGAAACTCAAATCCTCAGTAAATAGAGTCTTTTGAAGAGAAACTTCAGTTCTCCTCCCCCTGGACAAAGGCAAACTAACCCAGGACTAAAATTAAAAAAAGAATTTAAAAGTTGTATTGTTTCCAATAGTATATTAAATATCTTTTAAAGATATCTTAGTGAGAAATGATTGCAGAATATTTAAGAAACCTGGTATAAATAGCAATTCTTCCTAAAGGGATTGCCATCTAGCACATAGTACTTTATAAAGAGATGAGACAAGCAAACAGGTTAGAGTGAGGTGCAGGACAGTGTGTTCAGACATTTTTTAAACAGCTATAGAAGTCACAATATATTTCTTTTTGCTATTGTCAGACTGTAGTTCATTGATAATTTGTTTCAATTTTTGCTTTCTCAAATACTGAATTTCACAGCAATGTACAGTTTACAACTTCATAAAACTGGTGGGTAAAGTAGAAAGTTATTAAGGTCTCTTTAAATATATGTAAATATCAGTTCACAAGGTACTTAGAGTTCAGGAAGGGCAGTTAAACCATAGAAAAGGAATGCCTGAAGCAAATTAAATTCAAAATAGTTTTTGAAACAAAAGTTGGAAACCCTCCTTAACGTTAAAACAGATAGAATTGTAAAATAGGCTTCAAATTGCATAATTAATACTGTATAAATAATCATCGCTAAGGATGTCTTTTTTTTTCCTGAAAGAGTCCTGCACAAATTAAAATTGCTCCTTCATTATCTCCATCTCATCTCCTTTCAAGATGAAGTAAAGGTACAAATTCCTACTGAGTCCTTAGGGTTCAATTCACCTGAAAAGTAGTTGTGACCTTCTGTACTGAGCAAGTCTATAAAAAAGCAGCAGGTGGTGTCTCTATGCCAGTTTGACCTATCCAGATGCAAGGTTATTTGACATGCAAAGTGCACTTTTGTTATATCAGTGAAGGCAATCTCATCCTTCAAAGGGGAAAGGGAAGTGAGAACTATGTTGTAGGAACCTAGAACATGTCCACAACAAGAAAATACTGCCTTAATTTTAAAAAAGTGATATTTAAATTTATAACTCTGCATGGATAAGTACTGATGACAATAAACCATTGAAAGAAGGAGATGAAATACCACTTACAACTATGACCTTTGATGGGCCTGATCTAAAACATAACAAAATAACTAATCTTTCTTCATTTAGTCGGCTTTTGCCATAGCAAATTTGCCTTTTTGATGTGCGCTGGCAGTGCCAGAAGATAACATTAAAGAATTAAGTCCAAAGCAACTCTTCTTAGCTGTCTTTGTGGTTGTGTGTCTTGTTGTTAAGCAAACAATTTCTAAAAAAAGGGATTCTGCAGGACTGAAGGTGTCCCCTGCTATCTGAATGTTTTGCATTCAGTGTCCTGCATAACACCTATTTTAAATAGTAAAACAAAGTATCACTTACAGCTCTTAGAGAAGCATTAGGCATATGATCTTTGTCACTACCCATACAAATACAGTAAAATATACAGTCAAATGGCCTGATTATTTGCAGAAGTTTTACACTTCATTGCTTATCAGAACTTTACCCACAAACTTAAAGAATTTTTCTATTTAAAGTACAGCTTTGCAACTAATGATAAGGATATATTTTGTTTTCTTTTTTCCCAGAGTTGCCTTTTTCAGCCCGTACACTTTCTCAGAAGTATTATGTGAGTCTTGCACAAGAATTTGAACTTTGTTGTCATATCTTACTCCTTCCAATTTATCTAATTGAAAATAAGGATAAATATCTGGACCAAGTTAGTTTTGAAACTTTTATTAAAAATTTCTGAGGTGTGGAAGCACAAGATTTATATTCTTTTACAGAGCATCATTATTTTAGTCCTAGTAGAGCTCCCTGCCATTTATCTGAGGGTAGAAAAGGCAAACAATATAACAAAGGTAAGGAACTCGTCATAGTGATGCAGTTGTTGTGGACAGAGGAAGAAGATCAGAGAAGATAAGCAGCTTTGTTTGATCATCATGGATAGGTCTACGTAATGGCAATCACTCTGTTTGCTGCTTACATACCAAGTCTCAGAATTCAGTATCATTAACAATACAGGAAGCGACAAGGAATGATGTCAAGACACAAAATATTTCAATGGCATAACAAGGATGTATTTTTAAGAAACTTTTTGAATCAACACCACTGTTACTAAACAAAAGTACCGAGACATTTTCCCTGAAAAAATAATAATAACGTTGACTAAATAACTAAATATTCAAATTATGTTGCTTCACTGAGGTGATTATATTCAACTAGGAAAGAACTTTGTAAAATAACCTGAAACAATTTTTTCACAGTTATATTAATTTACTTCTTTTTTCGTATGGTAGTACTCACACAGATTTCTGAAGTCCACTTTCATTATGAGAAAATATATTCTCTACATAGAAGTGTTTTTGTGCAAAAAAGTTGCACTATTTGGCAGTTTGATATTTCTGGCCATAGATTTGAATGGTACTTCCTATACACAGTTCAAATAGAAAATATATATAGTTCAATATATACATATTGAACTATATAAAGTGTATTTTAAAACCAGGTAAAAAACCCTAAACAAAATAAAAACAACTTTCAGTTTCTTATGGATAGAAGCTGTGGAACTTCTCACAAGACAAACTTAGAGCAGTGAAATCACTGTCAAAGCTGATGGGTTCTACATTCCTCTTTGCTGAGAAGTGAAGAATCAATGTAGTTCTAGGTGAGTCATTTTTAGTGAAAGAAGAAGCAGAAAAGAAGTGAGGAGAAAGAGTGACAGAGGGCATGAAATTAGACATCAAATGAATAGAATATAAGTTGGGGTGTTTTTATCAGAAAAATACACGTACTTAGTTGAAAACTTACGTTTCTGAATATGGCATTTGGTGAACCTTTCTGAATAAAAGATTTTTGATAGTGGTATGTAGTAAAACAACTCTTTTTAATTAACTATGGTGAAGGAAACTTTCTAGTCTGACCATTCACGAGACTCTGACTGTCCCAATGCCAGAGACTTTATCTGCTGGGACCCAAATCCCTTCACAGCAGGCAGCTCCAGTGAGCCACCGGGTGCCTCGCTTGTCTCCCAACACACCCCACTCAGATGCCCTCAGACCAGTTTTCCTACTGATTCGACCCCAGGTTTCCCATAGCAGAGTCTCAGATCTCTCCATCCATAAAGCCATTTAGTCATGGCACTGTAACACAGGAACTGCTCGAGCTGTTGTCTCTGAGGAAGGTTCCCCAACAAAGGAACCCCTGGACTTTTATACTCTCGCAATTCAAGCGCCAGCAAATCTGGCTCATCCTCCTGAGTCCTGCACTCCTCTTGTGTATCCCAGTGTCCACCCACCCGGCTAGCGCCACTGGTTTTGTGCCCTTTGTTATGCTGAAGATTATCAGCTCACAGTCTCTTGTCTCGGACTCCCACCCAGAGCTCAATCTGCAGTTTGCAAACCGAGCAACCGGATGTATTCCTCAACAATATAAGACTTTCATATTGTTAAACATTAAAATATTTTTAACTAAGAAATACTACTTAAGGTCCTTCAAAAATAAACAGCAGTGATGTTCCTTGCTTTCAGTAATTAGTACTCCAATGCCGAATGCATCTCAAATGCAGTATTATGCTGTCAAATCTTTGACATAAGTCTATTTATGCTAAACCAGATCTATGCCCTATTGTAGGGCAAAATCGTCAACTTTGTTCTCATTCAGCAGCAGTGTAAAACCTTAAAATTTGTTTTCTGAGAGTCTTTTCCCTGATGCTAGATGCGAATTTTAGAGGGGTATTACCACGTTTTTGAAATGAAATTACCATTGGTATGCAAAGCTTTGATACAGAAATAGCACAGGGTAACTTGCTATAAGGGTGGCTTCTTGCCTTGCCCAAAGACGTATGTTCTGATAAGGTCCATCATCTTTTGGTCATATGCACATAGCAACTAATGAAGATTAACACTTAAGTAGCTTGGTGTTAATGTCATAAAAGGTAGTCTCCATTTAGGAAGAGAGAACTACATCACTTGCATACATCTTTAGCTCTATTTGAATGTAAAATATGCTAAATTGCAAGTATGGGTGTGTCATAAAGAGGGTGGAAAAATGCATAACATTTCATCAGCAATAAATGATCTTATAAAGATTCTAGCTCCAACAGAGCAATCAGTATCATTTTATTTTAGTCACCACTTCCTTAAGTTTACAGGGCAGGAAGCCCAAGGTCTCAATCACTGGAAGTTCCTGACAGGTAAATCTAGACAAAGAGACCTAGACACTTTCAGGAGCTTTAGATAAACTTTTATTTGAGCTGGTAGTCTGGTAGATCTTTTCGAATAATATCCAGTAGTTTTGTTCTAAGAAAACTGTACGCTTCTCTCCTGAGTGTTGCTTTGGTTGAGCCATTATGTTCAGAAAAGAAGGGCAAGACCGACAAGCCTGCCTCCAGTGTAAGAATGGGAGACAGGTCTGCTGTCAGGGAAGAGTACAGTGGAAAATTTCTAATAGAAGAGTAGGAGTTGGTATTCATAAGAAAGGAGGAATTATTTCACTAGTAGGGAGGGAACTCTTGAAGAAGCTTGATAATTAGCTAGTGCCTGGCCTCTACATATCTGTGATTATTGCCCTTGTGCTGTCAAAGCACCAATTAACCTGTGGGAATTTGATTGTGTGTTTTCACGTTGCAGCTGAGGACATAAGAAAGAAGTTTATAAAACCAAGTAAGAACATCTGCTAAACTGTGTTTAGGGTTTGATTATGTATATTGACTCTATTTTTTTCTACCTTTATTGATAAAACAATAATAAGCAAAGATCTTCAAAGAAGTTTATATTTTTTCTGTTTCCATCAGTGATAATTGCTTTGATAACCATGGTAAACCTTTCCAATTCTATGATCAGCTGTAGTGGGAAGTATAAAAGGTTATTGATTAGAGTCCTGGTCAGAATAATTCTAAGAACCCATTAACAAACAATATGTTTCTAAATAATTTCTTAGTTGCTTCAGACACAAATCATGGTGAGCATGAATGAATTTATTTTTAACAATAATTGTGTATTCTATAATCTATTTTCTACAGAACGAAATATTTCAGAAGTTATTTAGCCCATTCTTTTTCTTCCTGTGTTTTCGTTTGTTCTATTTCTATAGAGAACAAAGTAAAAACATTAAAAGATTCATTTTCAGGATGCAAAAATAAAACATACTGGCATTTCCAAATGCAGTCATTCTATTGAGAAAGTAAAATATTTTGATATTTTCAAAATATTACCCTTAATTTTTAAAGGAGGTCAGCTGAAATTATTTACTGAGTTTAGCTTATTTCTTAGACAAGTCCAATTAACGTCTGGCTCAGTAGCTTTGCTTCTTATAAAACAATTAATACGATTTTAAGCTAAAAAACCCCAGATGTAAGCATATATTTATTCAATTATTAAAGCATAGCAGCATTGTCATATTCTTATATTTATCACTTCAAAAGTACAGAATCTCAGAATCATGGGTAAAATTGGACAGGACCACAGTGGGTCATCTGGTCCAACCTCCCTGCTCAAGCAGGGCCATCCTAGAGCACATGGCACAGGACTGTGTCCAGATGGTTCTCAAATATTTCCAGTGAGGGAGACTCTACAACATCTCTGGGCAACCTGTTCCATGTGTCATTGCACAGTAAAGAATCTCTTCCTCATGTTCAGGTGGAATTTCCTATATATCAGTTTCTGCCCGTTGCCTCTTGTCCTATTCCTTGGCACCACTGAGCAGAGCCTGGCCTCGTCCAGATATCCATACTGATAGACATTGGTGAAGTCCCCTCTCACTCATCTCTTCTCAAGGCTGAACAGGCCCAGCTCCCTCAGCCTGTCCTCATAACAGAGGATCCCATCCATTTATGCTCCCATCCATTCATCACCTTTGTTCTCCTCCACTGGACCTGTTCCAGGAGCTCCATGTCTCTCTTGTATGGAGGAGCCCAGAACTGCACACAGCACTCCAGATTCACCTCACCAGGGCTGAGTAGAGGGGCAGGATCACCTTCTTCAATCTGTTGGCAGTGCTTTCCCTAATGCACTCCAGTACTTGCCAATTTAATTCAGAAATAATCCTTCCCAAGGTTTTATGCATTCCAAACTGTATCATATACATTAATATCAGTCAAAAACATTTTCTTCTGATTGACATATTCTTCTCAATCATAAATTAACTAAATACTCAAATATCTCATAAGCATAATTTAAATCATTTTTGTGGTAAAGTAATTCAGCATTAAAACAGTTGCAGCTCTTACAAAACATTTTTTTCAGCAAAGAAATAGATATAAATTCTTTTAAAAAGAACAAAATTATTATCTGTAAAAATAAAATTATTATTCTCCTCTTCTGTGTATGTCCTGCTGGTACTGTCTGTGAAAAAAGTTTGGATTATAGAGTATATACAGATTTTGCATCTATAATGCTTTCTTTAATTCTTCTAAGTATATCAAGAGCATTAGCAATATTTAAATCTATCTGTCTTAACATATTTTCTCTTTCTCTCTCTAGGTTTAACATTATTTGTCTTTTCATCTATTTAAACATGAGTCATTCTATGAACCAGTGCACTAAATGACCACCTACATTCCTGCAAAGCAGTTTCCTCCTTATCATTTGGTTCTCAGAAGTTCTGCTTTCCAAAGGCAATAAGAGTTCCTGCCAGAGTTTTTGTCCCCAGTCCAAGTTATTTATCAAGAGTAGCAAATGTTTTATCCAAAGCTTCAAAATTACAACGAATATTTGATAAGTAAAATGATATAATGTCCTTCCTTAATCCAGCCTCATAAAAGTGCATAAGAACTAAAAATGGCAAGAATCCCACAGAAAAGATCTTGCATAAGTGAAAAATCATTTAAGACAATCCCAAGACTAGTATCCATCATTCATCGGTTGACCAAGGAAGATTGTGATTGTTTAGTGGGACTTATTTTGCTTATACCTTTTCTTGGTGCTCCTACTGCTGCATATCATGAGGTTACACAGACCAAAAATGGCTAAGATACAAAAAGATTGACAGATACTAAGTCTAAGATTGACAAATACTGTCCACATTAAGGGATTTTTCATATATACACATATATGAACATATATTAAATTTCTTATATTCCTATATAATTAAAGCAAGAAGAAAGTGTGGTAGTAGCTCCTAATAATATATGTATTTGCAGTGTGAGTAGGCTAGATGGGATAAGTGACAAAGGATGATGTACTAGCAACCCAAACATCTCACAAAATTATGGCCCTGATCTTTATCTCACAAAGATGTCATAGGGCTCATGGAGATCTTTTGTTTAGATGGATGAAAGTTACAAGATAAGTTCTTGAATTGTTGAAAATGTTATTTGAAGAGAGGAAAAAAAAGGCATTTCATAAAGGATGCAGCGTATCCCTAAGGGACTTGATAACACAGTGAAAACTGGTTTGATATACCACTAACAGATCAGTATGACAATTATGAATGTGACTACAGTGTCTCCCTGGTTAATATTTAAATGCTGGTTTTTATCTTATTTTAAAATGTCAGAATTAGCAAAATGTTTTATTCCTAGATATTACTAACGTTTAGAAGAGAAAAATATATGGGAATGGTAATAGGGTAGAAAACTTAATATTCGTAAGCATATTAAAAATATTTTAATATAATACTTATTTTTTCAAAAAGTCTTTAGGAAAACTTATTTAATGCAGTGTGAATCTTTATCATACTTGTAAAATCTAGAGCACATGCATCACTATGGGCCAAAATGTGAAGTACTAGGCTCATCAAAAAACAGTGCAGTACTGCACAGCACAGCACAGGTTGAGCTTGACATATGAAATGTAGGCTCCTTTTGTAACTTGAAGATTGTTTCTATTTTTAGTAAATAGGATTTAAGCACCTGCTTTGCTCTCTCATAATTTGAACATCTGTGGAAGGTTTCTTGTGCTTTGTCATTCAGTTAGAGGCACTAGTGACAGTCTATGACTGCTTCATTTATCACTGTACATTCTGTTCTGCATTTGGAATTGATTGTTTCAAAGACGCAGCCTACTTTGAGTTCAGCAGGCAATTTTATTTATTCTCTGAAATGTCTTGCTTCATGCTAATAATAAAATCTTTTTGTAAGATATTTATCAAGGTCTAAGTAATAAAACAGTTTGGAGTAGGCTTCAGCCTCTAAATTAAGATACATGTCTTTTTTCAACAGAGGCTGAAAGCCCTGTATAGTGTTCCTCTATGGAGAATCTCAGCTATTTGAACTGTAGTGGTTAATTTGCAACAGAATTCAGAATTTCTAAATTGCAAAGGGGAAACGTGCACTACAGCACTGGCTGTTAATAAAATTCCTAATATGTTCCCTCTTCATAAAAAGAAAGGATTTCTTATAACTTAATTGACTTTGTCATTTTTTTAAACTTCTCTAGAGACTGCTTTTTAAACCTTGAAATTTTGCCTGCAGGCTGCTACAGAGACTGTTCTTTGTATATTACATACCACAGAAAAAAAAAAATATTTTTTTGAAAGGTATAATGCAGCATTTTGTGCTGAGGTGAACACTTAGAAATATCACACCAATAATGGTTCAAAGGGGGAGAATTTTACTGCCTGGAAGGTTTTGGATATGGGAATTTAAATTCATTAACCTTGAAGAAATCTATTTTAAATTCTGTCATTAATTTCACAAGCCAGTCATTATAATTTTCAATGCTATAAAGAGCCTTTTCGGTTGGGTATTAGAAGGTTGTTTTGCCTGAGAAAAAAAGATGGAACCTTCTTACGCACTGCCTTTCCTTGAGCCCTAGTTTTGTAAAAAATTGCATGTTTATGATGCATTTGGTGTTTGCGTGGTCTGAAAGTTAGTTTACCACTCTGAACAGCAAATACCAATATACATTAAAGAGGGAGGATGTAGGACTCTGTTTAATGTTAAACTTCTCTGTCCTATTTTTAATTATATACAGTACTTAAAAACATGAATAATACTTTTATCTTTGATGGCAGTTAACTATTGATTTCTTTGGCTTTAGATTAGCACTTGTAATAATTACTATGGAAGCTTCAAAGTTGTGTTGATTCTATCTTGAATACATTTTCTTTCATTAGTAGCTCATTATCAAGCTATTGTAGAGACAGTCTCTCTGTATGATGTATGATTTCCTAAGAAATTAATAACACTATAAAAATTCCAGTAGCAGGAACACTGAATTTGTTCAAGTCAGGAACAGGAAGAGTAGCTTGAACATGTCTTTCCATATACTGTCTTTTTCCTGATGTCAGAGTGGTTAGAGTATGGATGAAGAACTAAGTTAATCCTGGGATTCACTAGTACACAAACTTCAGAACCAGCTATAAGTGTTAATGAATGACAGTGAGTTCAAATGAAAATGGAACTGCTAGGTTTAACATGTAGGAAAATGTTTATTTTTAGAATAAAGGTAAGATTGTAAAAGAACTGTAGTTTTCTTTTATTAATCTTTAATCCAAAGCATCAGACTTTGTGTTCTGGAAGAAAAAGAAATAATAAAATGGTTTTTATAGTGAAAGAATTAGCTGTTAAAGATAAAATATTTCAGTACTTTTTGAGAAGTCTGTACTGTCCTACAGACATTGGAAAAGACCAAATAAAAGTCAAACTACCAATTTCCCTTTTTTTCCCCAATGTTTTTGTCCCATACTTCAGTATGGGACATGATATGGTGTAGTCCACCACTTCCTGCAAATTAGTATCTAAGAGCAATAGCGATAAAGGAATTCTAGCAAAAAAATATAAAAAATTTCTTCCCAAGACTGCTATTGCAAGAATAAGATTAGTCCCAAAGAAAAAAGTGTTTTGTAACCTTGATCACTCTAATTTACCTGGGTTATCTGCAAAGAATCCCACAGTTTGATTTTCTGTCTATGAATGAGTACAAAACCTTCTATATTGGAGAGGCAAGGATTAAGAAAAAAAAAAATCATCCAGGAAAAAAAGGTCCAGATCAGCTATTTTTTTTCCTGAAACTCTACACAACTGCACTAAGTTTAACATGTTCCCCCAAAAGCTGTTCTCTGTTTTTCCTGCCAGCGGGCACATAAAAATTCTCAAGTATAAGCTCTGAAGTAAGGAAAATAAACACTTAAAACTTCCATACCAAATAAATACCTAATATTAAAAAAAAACCCAACCTCGAAAAGAGCAAAATTTGAAAAATGTAAAGAATCTCAGTATTTCTGAAACAGGATTGCTTTAATCATATTAGAGTATTAGCAGAAAACTTCTGAATCCTTTGAATTCTTGTTATACAATACACATTGATTTTTGTCCTGTCCTGATGCTAGATTTATATTATATCCACTCTCATACCTTTTATTAAGAATTATAATTAAAAGAATACATTCATTTTCTTTCAGATATTTCCTCAGTTGTTTTTTCATTCTTTTTTGTGTTCACAGTTTAATTTAGATACACTCATTATTTCTCTTTTGTTTGTTCTTTCTCTTCTTGTATCTCAGTAGTCTATCTGAAATCCTGTATGCAGATTATTGTAACTGCACTCTGTGATTAGTCTAGTTTATTACAGTGCAAACTTCCTAAAACTTTTTCTGTAAATTGAGGTACAACATATGAATCATATACTTGGGAGGGTTTTGTCATCTCTTGTTTGGAAGCTATGATCAAACAATTTTTCACTGATAGGTTTATTTGTTCTAGTAGTTTCCATTGCATTTAATGTGGATTTAACAGAGAGCTAGAGGAAAAGTATGTTAGAAAGCTTAGATGTAAACAACTTTTGAAATTCCCTGATCTTCCTTGTATATAAATTCACCCACATTCAGGAAGGAAAAAATAAGAATTTGTTGACTCTATATGGAATCCAAGCAGTAACTGTGACATTCTTAAGCATGCTGAAACTAAAACAATATCCTCTCATTTGGGGGTGTTACTGGAGTAGTCAACAACCTTGTTTTACTCTATCCTAAATTTCTAAAAAAAAGAAAATGGTGGGCTTGTGAGACAGCAGTTAGCCTTAACATGATGACTTAAAATATTTAATAAATCCTTATATTTCAAAAGTAGCTATAGTTTTCATATATAGAGTTCTTCAAAGTCTTTTTCTATTTTTTTTCTGATTGGTAGTGATGCCATGATGATTTTTTGCATTTTTATATACCCCTTCTATATACTCCTTTTATATAGCTTTTATACATCCTTAGTGCTTTTAGCCCACATACTTGTAATTCTCTAAGTCTGCTAACTAGCTTAGACCCAAAGTTCTGTCAAGCCAAGACACTAAACATCTCAGAAGCCTCTCAGTTAGGGGTCAGAAAACCCCAGACACCAAGGTCCTCTCTAGAACACAGTTTGTAAACCAAGATAGGCCCATCCAGGGGGAAGGTTCCTCAGGATGGGGGCTTCTCTTGAGTCTCTCATTGGGGAATCTTTGATAGATATGCTAATTTGCAAGGTCTATAACTGTATACACGAATCATTGTATGTGTGCATTTTCACTGTGCATTCTGCAGTGCGTTTCAGTGCATTCTACCGGGATGTGGTGCACCTAAGGATCCTTAAATAAGTACCAAAGTAAAACCCTTTTTTCCCCTCTAACCGTGTTTGGTTCTTAATTTTAAGATCAAGGAAAGGCAACAGTAGCACAATATCATTTTCATTCATGACAATTTCTTATGGAAAGATTTAGACTTTGTCCTTATTTCAGCTAAATATTGGGTGCTCACCTATTTTGTATTATTGGTTTTTTTCATTCCAAGGAAGAAAAACAAATCACTTGCTAACTCTGTAAAATCAGCAGTCCGTCAGAATGATTCCATATTTTAGCTTGCTCAGTTTAAAAGTAACATACCAAAAAAGCCTACAAGATCTACAAAACCAATCTTTATATCAAAATTTATATCAATATTTGATTAGCTTTATCTAGATGTAGGGATGTAATGCTTGAATATGCACAGGTAAGCAGAGAGATAAACTGGAGGAAGAGCCACACCCAGACCTGCGAATTGACTGATTTTACTCTAGAGAGAGAGTGGGAGGACAAAGACACAGACCTGCAGCTCCAGAACAGCTTCATTGCTCTGGTAGAATGTGAGGGAAGAAGACTCTAGAGCAGTGCCAGAGCCAGCCAAGCCTGAAATGCAAGTCAGCATCAGAGGAAAGCAGCAGGTAGTAATAGCTGGAGACTCTGTCCATGGGGAATGGAGGCTCCCATCTGCCAGTCCAGTTTGCTGTCTAAGAAGACTTGTTGCCTGCCTTAGGCCTAGATAACAGATGATGTGGAGAGACTTCTGAGATTTGTCCAGATGTAGTAGGTTGAAACTTATGTGATGGACAAGTCGCTGATCCAATAGCACTTCTTGAGATTTCGCATATTTAAATACAGCACAAGCGTAGGAAGTTCCCTTTTTGTTCCAGCTTTTCCTGCAGGGAGAGTGGGGAAAATGGGCCCCGGGCTCTGTCTCTTGGAGCGGGCCTGGGCCTCCCCTCCCCCGGTGCTGCAGCACAGGCCTCCAGACCACTGTGGTGGAACCATCCGGGAGCCGCAAGCAGTTAAAAACAGCCATGAACTACCACACAGCTACAACCACCCAGCATGGCTTCTGGGGACGGGCGGGGCTTTCCCTCCCCCTCCACATGGCCAACCTGGCCCCACGCGGACCCAGCGGGAGCCGGCGGAGCTCTCTGCAGCCAGCACAGCTTGTACCAAACTGAAGAAGACACCATGCAGCCAGCAACATAAAGGGAGCAAGGCTTTCTCCCATGTAAAGCCTGAACAAAATCAACTCCTCAACATGGTGACCCCAAGGTCAGAGAGAAAGGGAAGGATGAGATCACGTGGGACGAAGCTAAAGATGGCAGTGGGGAAAAAGAGGTGGAGGTGCTTTTTCACGCATAGCTTAAAAATGCTTTCTGGAGGCCATGGTAAAGACTGTAATATCACAAACTCTTTGTCTCTCTTTAATCCAGTTGAAGTATATGGGGAGATGAGGAATTCATGTGTGGCTTGTGAAGATATGAAAAATGCCTATGCCAGGCTATATAAGAAGTGGTGAAAGGCTTTTAGAGATTTTGAAGAGAAGAGCTTTTGTTTTCAGGTTAGAATAAGTCATCCTTAAAAAGACTAAAAACCTATGTCTATGGGCCCCTGATTGCAGTATGAATAAACTGAGATTTTTCATGGGAGAGATGTTTTTCCCTGCAGCAGATTTTGGGCAGGACTGTTGTAGGTAAGAGTTTGGAAACCAGGTTAAAGCAGAAGAAACTCTTTTTTCCTTAAATATTGGAGAGACTTTTAAGAACTGTAACACTGACCAAATCTCATGTTTTTTCTTTCCTTTGTGCGGTTTTGCTGGGAAGGAGGGGGTGCTGGAAGAGAGGGGAGTTTGCTTCAGTTTCTTATTATTTCTTTTTACTTTTAATTCTGTTAGCAATAAACTTTCTTTATACTGCAACCATTTAAGTTTGAACAGGTTTTGCCTTGTAGTTTTCCAGTTTTCCTCAATATGCTTTATACCCCCTTATGCAAAATAACAGATTTCGTGGGGCGTGGCACCTAGCCAGCTTCAAACCATGACACCAGCCCTTGGATTATTTTCTGCTGCTGTTCATGCGCATGGACACTGGTGGCACTGTGAGGGAAGATATCTACCACATCAAGAGTTGTTTCACAGCTCTGGGTGTGAAAGTAAAGGGCATAATAACCCACACTGTTTCACCTCAGTCCCAATGGTTAAAGAGAAAGGCTTGATTAGGAGCAAATGGGTACTGCAGGTCAATCACTGGTGGCACAGCTGGTGTCCTACAGTGATTTGGCTTTTATATCACGCTATCTGTTTTGAGGATTGAGGACTGCTGGACAGGCATAGTTCTTAGAGTCAAAATGTGGAAGGAAGTAGCAGTAGAAGAAGGAAGAAAGAAATAGGGACCCCATTCTTATATTTTGTCATTTTAAAATGAAAAATTATTAATAATTTCCAAAACAGCAAGGATTTTCCTGTTTCATCAATTTTTTTCCCCCAACAGGTATACTTTTAGTATACAATTCAGTTTATATATTTTCCCTTTTTTCCTCCTTTTTTCACATATCCGATGTGGAAATCTAGTCTTCCAATAAATATCTTAACATAAGTGCAGTGTGTTTTGTAAAGATTCAAGGATAGTATCACAATTTACCCTTGATGAACAGTGAGAAAGTCATATGTATTGGTAATTAGTGAAGATTCTTTTTCTTGAGTATATGGTAATCATAACTGCCTAAGGATGGATGGTGTGCTGATAATGACAGGAATGTCCTTTATACAAGAAGAGAAGAAAAGCGGTACAGAGATGAGAAAGAATGCAGATTTAGAGAACTATAATGACATGAAAGGAGGTGCATGTTTTCATCATTTGACAAGAGCATATGTTCTTTTTTAACCTCATCTAACTCACTCTCTCTGCTAATTTGCCAAGGGAGGGTGCTGGAGGGGAGAGTGGTTGCACTCCACTCAAGGCTGTATGGTTCAGTTTGTACGTTTTATTCAGGATATCATGATATTGCCCTTTTCATACATATTTAACATTCACAGTGCACTATCCATTTAAAAGTAATATATCTGTCCTCCTATTTGTACCCCCTAAAGAAAAATCTCTCCACCAGACCTCTCAACAATGAAACCCCTTGTGAGCTTTCAGCTGCAGATGTTCTGGCAGTGGTGTTTCAACAGAATATTGATGCTTAGAAGTGACTGAGGATAAGAAAGCAGTAGGTGTGAGGAGTCATCACAGAATTGATCTGGTGTAACCCTAGGAGGTACATAAACTACAATATATATTCATAAAATTAGACAAATTCATTTAACACCTAAGATAAATGATCACGTAAAAATTGACTGAGCCACCAGAATCAAAGGGTAGTGATCACAGGTTTGACATCAGCAGTGACCTGTAACAAATGGAATACCTCAAGGGTCAACACTGGGAAATTTTGGGCTTTTTAAAATGTTCAGTATCTTAACCAATGATCTGGATGATAACACAGAATTCACTCTCAGCAAATGTGTGAACATTACTATATTAGGAGAGTGACTGATATACCGAATGTCAGAGCTATTGTGCTGAGGGACCTGTAAAAAGCTGACAACTGAGCCAAAAGAAATCTATTCAATTTCAGCAAGGAGACTGTACATCAGTACAGGTTAGAATACCAAACAGCTAAATAGCAATGTGCCATGCATCCACCTAGGTATGATTCCCTCTTATCATCTCCCTGTCTCCAGTTACTTGAAATTTAGAGATTATGTCAACCAACTGTGTAATCCTTGTGTAAACCTCCTGGAAAAAGTTGTAACAGACTTCCAGGAGAAGAACTGGCTCTGGACAAAATAAGTCAACAACATCCTGAAGCTTTTGTTCTTTTTCTCTGTTGTTCCATAGAATTGGAAATATGTATGATATCCCAACTGATAGCTCATATCCAGTGCCATCACTGGTTAGAGGAGGAACTGGTCTAGGTTGGGCTTGGGAGGAATTTCACAGAATTCTTATTAAATTGCAAATTCCTCTGGTAAATCTCTAATGTCAGCAGTCTGATTCAAAGACCACTGAAAGCAGCATACAAGGAATTGGAGTGAATTATGTGCCATATTAGTGTTAGTTCATTGTTTATATACATGGTCAGTAAATCTGTAGCAGTAGCAAAAAAGTGTATATATGTACATTCATATGCAAAAGGAGGAACATGCTCAGACATTTACTGAGGAATTATGATGTGAAATCAGAATAATCGATTTACATCTATATGGCATCTCAAAAGTAGCATAGTAAACATAGGACTTTTAGTGGAAATATTTCTTCTGAGTTCCTTATCTGAATGAGTTTTGGTCTTTTAGTTGCATGATAGAAGTTTTTATTCTAAAGATTTGAAGAAGGCTGCTGATTCATGTACACTGATCTATACCAATGAATTAATGAGGAAAGAGAATTATCCAGTATATATATCTAATAATGTGTAAGCTATAGTTCATTACAGGGCGTTCCACACATTGTTTCTCAAAAGAACTTGGAAGTGACAGGAAAAAGTTAACAGAATGTTCCCAGCATGATGCTGTGGTGGTTGAAGCCACCACGGAAGTGACCAAGGAGCCGCGAGGCCCAAAGACAGCTGAGGTGCGTTGGTGGGCCAACACTGAGGTTTAGGGACGCTCCTGGGGTCACTGCAAGTTCCCACAGGCCTCTGTTCTGATATGTAGATTACTCCTAACTGATTTGCCTGTTGGCTCTCCACCCTCTTTTATGTAGATCTCTTTGAATATGTATCCTCCGCTATTAATATGTATAGTTTCTAGAAAGTTCCTTGCTCCTCGACACCCCATTGGTTACCAGTTCCCTTGTTCTGCCCCTCTCCTTCCCTACTGGTTATTGTTTATGTACCTCAAGTCTTCCCCTCCCCTTAGCCCTCAGATTTTTGGTTGTGATGCTCTGCCCTCACTCTGTACCGCCCTGATATAAAACGTTGTGCCCTCCATTGTTCTTCGTTCTTTGTCCCTGGATCCCTCTTGGAATAAACTCCTGGAACTCTACACAAAGGACCCCTCCCACCTCTTTGTCTCTGGCTGTGCTGAAGAGCTATCCCGTGAGTGTGTGCGTGCTGGAGCGTGTCCTTGTTGTGCGTGTAGTGGCACTCTCCCGATCGGATCCCTGAGGGACGCTTTCAGGGAGGATGCGGCACTCCTTTAACCACCGACTCACTGCGTCAGCATGATACTAACTAAAGATGCTAATACTTTATATGAAGAGGGCAATACTGAATATCAGTATAGTGACTATATAATCTGCATATTTGCTAGCACTGAATATGATGGATTATCTGTAGCTAATATGCAGTAATGATGTGGCAAAATTAAGACAGGATTGTAGAAAGAAGCACAGAACTGAAGATTTACTCTTGAAGTACTAACAAAATTAGTGTAATCATTATGCAAAATGCATTGGTGGAAGAAAACCATGATTGGTATAGGCTATATTTGTTTTAAGAAGTATTTTGGCACAAAACAAATATATTGGTGGGTAAATGTTGATATTGGGTCTCATATCCATCATATTCTGTTGGAAGATTTCACTTCACATTAGTCTTAATTTGGACTCCTATGTGGTAAGTCCCAACTATACATATAATTCAAAGCTTTCAGAAGACCTATCATACCATAAACCTTTGCTTCTTTGAGTGTGGGCTCTTTGGGGAATCTCTCTGGATGCCTCACATTCTATTTTCTCTTGTCTCATGAAGATGATGACAGCAGATCAAGAGACTTGTCTGTTGTCCCCACCACCATTGCCTAGAAAAATACTAATGTGCCAAATCTTTAAATCAGATCCTGTGACATTTTCATATGGTGAAATGTGTCTGCTGTCTTCTCCGTTTTCCTACTAAGTTTGGCAGTACTCAGCACAAGGCACCCTAGACAGGCTGTGGGAGATTTAATCTGAACACCCAGGTCACAGGACATCCTCTTTCCTGGAACAGAGCAGAGGGATGGGATAAGTAAGGTAACTTAAACTCAAATGAGAAACTGGTGCTTTCTTCTTGGGCTATGACAACAACATCTGTGACATTTTGGTAGTACTGTTTTGCATTGTGGTAGATGCTGTTTGCCCCTGTGCCATTGGGTCCTGAGACTGATAAGGATAAATATATGAATGGTAGAGGAAAAGGGTTAACGTGACATTAAATTAGTAAATATCAGGAACAGAAGCAGAAATCTGGGAGAAAAATGTGATGGCCAAAATCATCATCATCATCATGTTAGCCAACATGATTCCCTAGAAACTAACTTTGGAAACTCTTGCCCATATGGTCTAATTAAAGGGACAAACAATACACATGCAGTGGTGCTAAGAATGAAAGAATCTTAGCAATTGCCACATTTTCCAGATCCAGTAGTCCCCTCTCCTCCAGGAGATCTGAACATTTAAAGGGTTGTAAAGTTCTGTAGTCTGGGAGTGCATATTAGCTGATCAGATTGATCTCTACTTCTTCCTATTATTGTTACTTCGAAGCATGATTTGGCAGCTCTGTCACCACCATTGTCACTTATCCAGTGCATCCTGCTCCTAGTTTCCATCTGATCTCTATGTGGACCCCAAACTATTAATCCTGCTGAACATCCTGGATAACACCTGTGATGATATGCTCAGTCGTCTCCCTCCTCTCTGTCTTCTCCTCTGCCCAAAACACCACCTGGGTACTGGGACACTACAAAAGATTCAGGATGACCTTTCTGGTCCAAGCTGCCTCCCTTCTCTGGTAATATGGGGACAAATCAGCTGGGACCACACGGATGCTGCAAAACCTCTTGATCAGAGGAGAGCGAAAGAATAAGCCTGTCAGTCCTTAAGTATCTTTGAAGACACAACACATTAACTTTATGTCTAATGTCATCTTTTCTACAGATCACAGCTACTGAAGAACAGTTTCTGCAGATCATAAACCTGATCAGCTCCTGTGAGGGATGGTTGAAAATAGGTTCTGAATGAAATACGTATATGAGGAAAGATCAGTGGTACCTCAAAGGCTTGAGGGCTGGAAGCGTATATGAGGGCATTTGCTCTCTATATCTATCAAAGAAAAGCAGTTTTTGAAGTCCAGAGTTTTCGAAGACTCAAGTACGCTTTCATGACAGATGTGAAGTACTTTGCTATTCATTGAGTGCAGGCATTTATTTGTTTAATTTCCTCTGGAAGGGGGTGGGTGTGTGAGTGGGGGGTGTGCATGTGAATATGTGGTCTGAAGCAGCTTTGAGAACTAACTCAGCACATAATAAGTTAAAGGATTTTCTTCAAAAGCTCATTACTGCTCCCATCCAGACTACAAATGCAGACATAGGCTTAGACAAGTAATTTGATTCTGGAACACTTAATACTTGTCTTCTACTTCCAGTGTCTCTAGACTGACCTTTTTTTTCCCATGACTTTTCTGTCTGCTGCTGTGAAAGCAATAAATGATGTTTTGAGTTTGTGTTTTTGGTTGATTGCTTGTTTATTGTGAAGGTTGTTAGACTTCATGCAGTCAGATTCTAATGGGATATGAGCCCATGCTTTAGGAAATGTACAAAAACCATGGTATCAGGCTACCTTTTCAGAGAATAAATAAGTACTGTACTTCTCCTGGAGACACATCATATCATTTGAACTAGCTCACACTTCTAGTGCTCTGCTGGTTGATGCCTGTATTGATTTAAGGCAAATATAATTAAGCAACCTGTCAGTATTCAGTTAAAAATTTAAATGGTTTCTGAAGAGAAAACAGAGAAAAATAAATTAAAAACAAAAACCACAGAAAAAGAAAGAAAACCCCTTAAACCCCACTTTGCTAGCTTTAACGCTTCAGGGGGTTGTTATTTTGTTTGTTTTAACGTTGAGGGTAAAGCTTTCCCTGCAGTGCAGTTCTGCCAGCATATGTACCTGTACTAAATGAAGGTGAGGTGAAAAGGAGTAATCAGAAATAGGCAGGATGAAATTAAGTCTGCCTCTAGGCATGTTTATATATGCAAATTAAGCAATAGAATATTATAAGGGCTTTTGCTAAGTGTTTCGGAAAACAAAAACTTGCGGACTATTTTCTAAGAATCGATTCTGAATGAGGCATTTGAGCACACAAGTTTAGTACATTTCCAAAACTCAAGAACCCTTCTTTTTTCATATTTCCTTCCAAAGAACGCATATAAATTTTAAACCATTGAAATATGACATTCAAATATGTAAAAGTGAGTGGAAATATTGTACATGTATTGAAAGAGCCAACTCAGCCTAGGATTTGGCTGGACAGGGTGCTGGAACATCTCGTCTAGACTGTACTTTTGCCAAGAAAGTTTGGACCAGATGATCCTTGAGGTCCCTTCCAACCTGGTATTCTACAGTTCTGTGGTTTGAAAGGGTGCAGTTTTAAGAGTATTTAACAATATTTAGTATTTTAACAGTGTTCATTTATTTTTTCATTCTTAAATAATACAGTTCTCTGATAACATATTTAAGAAGGGATGGAGAAAGCTGCAACTGCAGTCAGAGAAGAGTGAGAATATGTGAGAGAAACAGCCCTGCAGACACCAAGGCCAGTGAAAAATGAGGAGGAGATGCTCTAGATACCTGAGAAGAGTGGTGAAAACTATGGTGAAGCAGCTGTGCCCCTACAGCCCGTGGACCTCCATGGGGGAGCAGAGATCCACGTGCAGTCCCTAGAGGACTCCACCCTGGAGCAGGGGGATGACCAAAGGAGACTGTGACCCCATGGGAAGCCTGAACTGGACCAGGTTCCTGGAAAGACCTGTGGACCTGCGGAGATACGAGCCCATACTGGAGCAGATTTGCTGTCAGGACTTGTGACCTCATGTAAGAGACCCATTCTGGAGGAGTTCGTAAAGAACTGTAGCCTGTGGGAAGGACTTATATTGCAGAAGTTCATGGAGGACTGTCTGGAGCAGAGGAATTGTGAGAAGCCCTCTCCCTGAAGGGAAAGGAGTGGCAGAGACAACTTGCGATGAGCTGATCACAACCCCCATTTCCTTGTCCCCCTGCACTGCAGAAAGGGATGAGGGAGAGAAAATCAAGAGTGAAGAAGACAGGCAGGGGAAAAGCATTTTAAGATTTGGACTCATTACTCTACTCTGATTTAGCTGGTAATAAATTAAACTAATTTTCCTAAGCTAAGCCTGTTTTGCCTGTGATAGTATTTGGTGAGTGATCTCACCCTGTCCTTACATATGCCCTTATGTCCAGCCAGGGTCAACCACCACACAGTGCTTAGTGAACCCAATCAAATTCTTCATACTTTGAGGGGAAGGGACAAATATGAAAGTAAAGCAAGACAGTGAAGATATTGAAATATATATTTCTATATATATCAAAAAATTTGAAGAATAACCTCAATTGAAAAAGTTTTAAAAGCTTTAGAGCTTTACAGCAACAGAGCTCATAGGCCACACAGCCTGTGTGAAATTGGATTCCATGTGATTATTTCTGGGCAATAATTCAGAGCAAATAACATCAAGAAAGCCTTGCATAAATCCTGACAGAAAAAGTGGATTTAAATCAAACTAATAGGTTGCAAAACATATGAAATATGCTTTGTACTGTGCCTTGGAGACACATGGCCAAATCCATATTCAAAAAGTAAAAACAAACCAGAGTGATTTGAAGAATAAATCACTTGTCATCGTGATCTTTAAAAATGCCAGAATTTAATGCAAAAATATAATCCTAACATTTATTGCAGCAAAAATAAATGTCAACATATTAGACTTAACTGGCTAAGCCTTGTGGTAGCATTTCTGCAAAGTGAAAGGAACATGACAAGTTGTATTTCACATTTATTAGAATAAGATTTGGTCTTCTTTATCATAAGCAGTAGATTTAAACACTTTATTTTAATTTACTTCACAGTATTGAGAAAAACATTGACTCAGATAAGAAGTGGAGTACCATATACACTTTTCTCTGAAGCAATCAATCAACTTTAGAAGCTAAATATGTAATATGACAACACTAGAGTTTTGCAGTGGAATAAAAAATGTCACACAAAATGTTTGTGACATTTCGCAGACACTGCTTAGAAACATAGCTGCTATATCTAGAACATCATAAAAGTTATAGTCTGCTGTTGGTTATAACAGATATATCTTCATAAACATGTAATTACACATTACTATACAGAAGGACTATAACTGAGACCGTCTTTTGAGTGCTGCTAGGTACATATCCAGACACAATCAGTGTTCTGATTCCTTGTCAAACCTAAGTTTTGTCTAACACTTGTGGGCTGTTCCTCACCTTCCATTACTTATGACATTATGCTTTCCAAAGTGTGTTCCTACACATTACTAACAGAAACTTAGGCATCATAGAGACTAGCAGTTTTTAAAATCTTGTATTCATAAGAAATAATCCAAATTCATTGGAAATTAATACATTTCTTCTTGTTATAGTAGTAGTAGCTTAGACTTCAAGGGATTTTAAATTATTGTTTGTTGTCTCACAGGTTAGCATGTTTAGAACATTTTCTTTCAGACAACAAATAATATTTACATATGTCTAGAATAATAAAGTAACATAAATATTAAAACATCAATATGATAACTGCATTAAACATCTATATGAAATAACACTGTAAAAAACTTTATAATTGAAAAATACTTTAAATTTATATTTAAATTTGCAAAATTTACGCACTTAGAAGATGACAGATTTGTACTTCACACAGTATTACTTCAACCTCTCAGTGCTATCTATCTGACAGTGTCAGAGGTAGTTATCTCTTTAAGAGAAAAAGAGAATGGCATATGTGGTCATGTCATTAAAGCACAAAAGCATACAGGATTATCAGAATACAGTATAGTTATCTATATGAGAATTACTTTTTATATAAACTGTCTATTTTACAGCCTTAAAGTTTATTTATATAGTGATACACAACAGTATAACATCTAGTCTTGCTTTACCTTTTCTTTTAACTGTTCGGTGTTCAGGTTTTTTTGAAAAGGCAATGACAGAAATAAATGTATTTAATTGTCTCCCAGTGGCTGAGGGAAGATTGTTTATGTTACATAAAAGAATCTACTCTGCAGTTTGCCATCTTTCTTGCTCCAGGAGTGGCAGCAAAACAATCCTGCATGTGGCACAGCTGCCAGGAGTCACTGATGTGTCTGACTGGTGTGGCTGGTGGTGCTGGTCTTGTTGGAGCTCCCTGGAAAACCTAAATGATTTACCAGAGTAGATGAAAGAGGAAAACCTAGTGACAGAAAAGAGAATGCTGGAAATGGTATGAAGTGGTCTCTAGCAATACAGATAAGCCCATTAAAACTGTCCAGAGTGATGATTGGTGCTATTTGCTAAAGCTAACAGGTACAGGTAACAGAAAGCCAGCAAAGGGCCAGTTTTTTAGTAAGTAGGTTAAAAAAACTCTGCCTTAGAAAAGAGTATAATCACATGATGAGTTCAGAAGATCCATGACTATTTTAAAAGTCTTTTTTTTCCCTAATATCAGACATAAACATTTGTCCCAATTTTTTTTTGAGATAAACGAAATTATTTTAGTTTTCATGCGGTCTTCAAGCATGCATAGGTTTGGTTAGTAAGAAGTATGAGCTGACTGACTTGTTATAAATTTGTCCACGGAACTGGATACTTTCATTATCATATGTAGGGGCTGAGGGAAGTATCCTCCTTTCTGGTGCACATAGGCAGAAAAGATGGTACGAACTAAGTGCCGGGTCTAATGGAAAGCTGGACAGCCTCTGCAAGTGCTTATTTTTGAGGTGACTCTCAAATAGATCATCTCCCACACTACTTTGGCAACTGGCATAGGTCAGCTCTGGCTCTTAGGCATTGTAATGAATTTCACTCCCTTGGAATGCAACTTCTAAAATGGGCCCAGTGACAGACTCATTACATCTTTTGTTGTTTGTAGCAGGCTTTAACGGTCTTATATGCAAATGCCTCTTTTTTATTCACATAAAATACTATATGACATAAAAGTATGCTATATACTTCACATATCAGTAAAATAAGAAGTTGAGTATTCTTCCATTTGAATGACAGAATGTACAATTACACATTTAACTCTGAAGTGTGGGAGCCAGTGAAAGGGACAGACCCTGAGAGAGCTCCCCAGGTTAAAGTGACTAGAAAGGCCTCCCCCAGAGTGCCCTGTTCTGTTATGGAAATGTATCCCAGTTCTGCTTTGCCAGTTGGCCTCCCTGCCCCCTTATACCTTAGCTACTCCTTCATTGGAAAATTCTCCCTTCCCCACTCTCCCACTGGACCTTGTTCCCTTCCACTCACTCAGATTTTCCCACTGGCTCCTGTACCCTAATCCTGCCTATGTACTGCCCCTGCCCCTGATACTTTCCCCACTCCGTATATAAAGTGAAAATTTCCATGCCCCAAGGTCTTTGGTGCTTGGTCCCCTTCACCTGTGGGGCTCAAATAAACCTGTGCTGTGGAATTTCACACAAAGACCCTTCCTGCCTCTTTGCTGTCAGCTTGTTAAAGAAGCTATCCGGAGTGAATGTGTGTGTGTGTCTGTGTGAATTCAGTGGCTGCCAAGCGGCCTTCTGTTAAAGTTGGATCCGGAGGTCGCAGTACCACACCAGAACACCCCCCAGATCTCAACACTGAAGCATGTGCTAAGAAAAGGAGTTGTAGCATATATTGATTATTGCATTTAAATTAGAAACTAGTTAGCATTTTTGATAATAAATAAGGTTCACAAATGTTTAAGTATTACGTAATTACATACACTAAAATTATGCTGCAATTGAAGAGTGAAAAGATAGAATAATATTCTTTTTTAGAAGAAATCAAGCTTATCTTTCAGTGGAATCTTATTTCTGTCTAAATTTTATACCCTTCAACTTACAGACACATAAAGGTGTTTATAGACCTGAAACTGGTAGCTACTTAAAAATTTTTAAAAATTTCTACAGAAAAAAAATTATTGAGCTTTTGACATATCACAAACTACATATACTTCTGCTCGTATACTTTCGTAGGTTACATGAAAAATTCTCCTTACTTTTCCTCTCCAAAAAATCCCCATTGTATTTTTATTTCCTCATAAAACATTCACTAAAGCAAAAAGAATGTTCAGGTAGTAATATTCTATTTTATGTTTCCACTACTTTGTAAAAGAGCTTTTTTTATTTTGATTTATGTTTCATTGCCCCCTGCTGTTTGATAAAGAACTGGGTTTTTTTTTAAAGGATCAACCTCTTAGTCTACTTTCTTTACTAATGAAAAAGGAACTGGACTTGAAATCATCTTCTCTAGTTATGATCTCAGATTCAATATGTGCTTTTTTTTTATCTGAAAGACAGAAGCAAATAGTGCAGTCATTCAATTAAACTATTATGGAAATACTGCAAAATGAAAAAAGTACATTCAAATGCCATTTCCTGTCTTACACAAAATATTGAGAAGCTTTAATAGTATTTTCATATGCAGTGTTTCATCCTTCTTTAGTTACTGTCTTGAGATACAGAATGCCTCATGTGAAAAAGGAGTTTTCCTTACATATGCAGACCTATGAGCCCCTACTCCTTGAGAAGGATTTTCTGTTGCTTGATGAGACTTTTCACTTAGATATTCTCATCACCTGTCTCAACATAGTTCTTTTGATTTTCAGAAAAATTCACCTGAAAAAGCCGAAGCCCTTCCTGATGTTCATTTTTTTTTTCTTCTGGAAGTTACACATAAATTTTGCCCAAGCAATACTTTTTCACATGGATAAGAATATCTACAAGACTTCTCTAGTGGGATCTTAATATTACAAACCTAGATATGACAGATATTGACTGTGTCCACCAGCAAAAAATCTGTGTACCCTATGAGCAGTTCCCTTCTTCAGTTAATCTCTCTCATTGTAGGGGAGCACTGTCTCTACCAAAGTGAGGTTTTTGGGGCTTTTTTTTCATGAAGGGGATATATAAGCAATGACAGCAAAAGCTTGGTACAAAAGGCTTCCATAAGTTACAAAATCTCATCAGTGTCATTAGAATCGTGGGACTATATTTAAAGTTGTGGGTTTACTTGAAAAAACTGAATTTGGAAAAGTTACTTGAGCTTCTAACCCAAATCCACAGATACTCTATAAGGCAACTGAAGTCCATGCAGAAGAATAGTGACATTTGTACTATTTCCACTACATCTAAAGGGTAGATCTACCAACATAAAGGGGAGCCTGAAGACTCAGGCTAATATCTGATTTATCTTGGCTGATGAGATAGCCTGAATTAAAACCTCTTGTATCTGGCTGCATGAAACAGAGAGAGCATGACGTACCCACAACACCTTCTTTCAGTAGCATGTCATTTTATTTCAGTTTGTCAGAGGCAAACTAAGAACATAGCCAATTAATTAGCTCAGATGAGTTGGATGACTTGATAATTTGTCTGAGCCCTGAGGCTTCTTATTAAATATCCACAGTTTATAATGTAGTACAGAGCTGGAATACCCAAGCCAGATCAGATGCTGTGTAGGTGTGTTACATCAGTATAAATGCTCAGCTCTATACAAGTTAATTTAGAATATTCTTTGCTTAAGGGAAGAAGCAGCTACAGATAGAGCCACAAATGCATTTTTTTCTGTTCCTCAGCTAATCAGAATCACAAATCCTTTTTTGGAAACGATTTACAGCCTGTCTGCCCACATCACCGAAAAGTGAGGAACTAAGCTGACTGCACAAAGAATTACTTCAAAATTAGCTGTTGTGTATTTTAGTAAGGCTTTTGATACTGACCCCCAAAGTATCCTTCTGAACAAGTTGTCCAACTGTGGGATGAGCAGGTTCATGGTGTGCTGGCCAGGACTGAATGACAAGGCTCAAAGGGTTGTAACGAGTGGGGCTACAGCTGGCTGGTGACCGGTCATTAGTGGTGTTCTGGAGAGTTCAGTTCTAGGGAAGGGTCTGTTCCTCCTAATGCAGGAGTTGAACGCACCTTGAAGTGCAAGGAGTTGCATTAAATATGTTGATGGTACTAAACTGCGAGAGGCTGTTGGCTCTCTCAAGGGAAAGGGAACTTGCAGAGGGACCTAGATAGATTAGAGCTTTAGAAAATCATCAATGGTATGAAATTCAACATAAAGAAATACTGTATTCTGAATCTGAGATGGAGTAACTCTGGGCGCAACTGGGAGAGGAGTCGTTGGAGAGCAGCCCTGCGTAAAAGATCTGGGGCTGCTGGTCAGCAGCAGCTCAGTGTGAGCCAGCAGTGTGCCCTGTCAGCCAGAGAGCAATTCCATCCTGGGGTGCATCAAACACAGAAGCACCAGTCAGCTAAAAGCTGTGATTATCCTGCTGCATTCAGCAGGTGCAGGCTCACCATGAGCACTATGTGCAGTTCTGGGCCTCACAAAGTATGAAGAATGTTCAGGTCTTTAAATGTGCACAGAGAAGGGCATCTAAGATGGTGTAAAGGGCTGAAAGGTATGTCCTGAGGAGTGGCTGAGGACTTCAGCCTTCTCTGGTTTGAAGAAAAGGAGGCAGAGGGTAACCTCATTGCACTCTGCAGCTTCCTGAAGAGGGGAAGGGGAGAGAGAGGTGCTGAGCTCTGTTTCCTGGGACCTACGTATGTGAATGGTTCAAAGCTGAGCCAGGGGAGGTTCAGACTGAATATTAGGAAGCATTTCTTTATTGAGAGGATGGTCAAACCTTGGATCAGGCTTACCAGAAAGGCTGCTGATGCCCCAAACATGTCAGTATTTAAGAGGCATTTGGATCTTAATAACATGCTTTAACTTTTGGTCAGCCTGAAATGATCAGGCAGTTGGACTAGATAATCTCTGTAAGTCCTTCCAACTGAAATATTATGTTCTATTCTATTCTATTCTATTCTATTCTATTCTATTCTATTCTATTCTATTCTATTATCACTCACCCAGCCAGCATCTATGTTTTCTCTGCAAGAAATGAAAAGGAGCTCAAGACAAACAACAAAACAGGGGAAGCCTCTGAAAGAGAATGAGATAATAAGTTTGAAGGAGAAAAAAGAATATTTAGGCTGGTGGAAGACTATCACAACATGCTTTTGCGGAGGAAGGTGCAAAAAAAAAAACTTTGGAGAAACAGGAAAGTGACAATGGGAATTTGGGAGAGAAAGGAAGAACACGTGTACAGAGGCATTTACATGCTCACTGGTAGAAAAAAATAGACTGTAGTCCAAGGTCTAGCAGTGGAACCTTTGGTAACAGTGTTATTATGAATTTATGAGTCTGTATCTTGTTCCTCTTGCAACACTCCCATCCACTCATACATATCCATATAATTCAGCTTTGTTTGCAAACACACCCCACTGGTTCCAAACCTCATAACCATAAAAAAAGAAAACGTGTATTTACTTCTCCAGAAATGCCTCCTACAATCTTTGTTCTGGTTCAGTTTTGCTTTGTTTTTTCCTGCAACAGAACACAACGTGTTATAAACTTTTCAATTTTTGTTTAAAATATCTTGATATTATTACCGAATAAGAATTTGTTTGCACTCTTGTCCACGGCTAGAAATTGTTGATGGAAAAGCCTGAATTACAAATTATCATTGTTATTTATATAGAAAGTTTCAGCATGTTAGTACAAATCAATGATGTTAATGTTTTTCTCTTAACATTCTGGCTGCAGCATTTATTGCTTTGATGTTTCTTGACTCTTATTTTTGAGTTCTGGAATCTATTTATGCAATTGTTCAGCAACGTAGCTATTGGTTATGAAACTTACCTCGCTTCCAGCTTATTCATAACTTAAAAAGGAGCGTCATGGTGCACATATCTATCTAAGATAGATCCCAAGTGTGCATTTTAACATTTGGGATAATTTTTTAATGAGTTCTCTTCCTCAGTGACACACTGCTCTAATTTTCCATCCTGATCATTGCCTTCATTTGTTTTGTAAATCTTTCACAACTTTTTAGAAATATGTGTTCTGTCTGGTTCTCTTCCTAGACATTTGGGAGTTTTCCCAAGAGCAATAGTCTTAGGAAATACCTTCTTGCGCTACTTTAACACCCCACTATTTTTCTTTGTTTCTCTTAAGGGTCTGTGCCTCTTAAAAGAGTTGTCTGTTCATAGTTAACTGTTTTTATTCATTCTAGATTGTAGTACAAGTGTCAGAGATCATTCCCTTGGAACAATATATATATAAAGTAAATTAGGTCAAATATATGCCTAAATATGAGTCAAATCTGAGGCTAAACTGTGTGAAGGGTTGATGTCAGCCGTGGGTGATATATAATACCAAGAAGATTACTCATTAGCTTTGTAGATATAAAGAATTGTATACCACAGCCTTTCTTTGATGGTAGTTGCAAATTTTCCTGTTCTCTAACAAAGCCAGTTGAATGAAGTAGAAAATCTTCCTATTTTGTATAGAAATGGAAGAAGTAATCAGAAGAACTGCTTCTGTACAGGTTTTGTTTCTTTCAGTCACATTCTTCTCTCTTGCAGTACACCTGAGGTCTGGTTATCTTCCCTAACAATACCAGTTGTTCCAGCTTATTGGGTTGCTCATAGAAACAATAACAGAAGCTGTTTCCAGAATGTAATTTGGCAGGATATTTTATTATCAAAATAATTGTGCAAGAATGCTCATTATGTACTTATGAGACATAAGGACATATCTGGAATATTTCTCAGCTTACATAACCTATTCTTCCCAAAGAAGAAACTATACACAAACAATCATATATAAATATGTAAAAAAACTTGATGGTATACAATAATAATAAAATAATATAGATATTGTATATCTGCTATTGCAGATTGCACTTCAGAGATATTTTTTCTTTCCTATTATTTCCAATAGAAAAGCCATTCTCTTCATTAAGACAAACAAAGTCATAGTAAAGCAGCTCACCGTAGCAATAGGTTTGACTAGCTAGGTTAGGAATATATTTGAGGCAAATCAGAACCAGTCCATGTTGATGTCTGCTGATTTAGGTTCTGTGAGTAAAATACATACATACCTGGATATCTTCATAAAATGGGGCAAAAGGCAAATACACTTATTATTGTTTTCTAAAAATTCTGATCTAGATCACAGCCTTAATGTTCTACATAAACTCCAAATAAACATTAAGAAATAGTCTTTGTTTCAACAGGTCATAACTTAATCAATATGGGAAAGAAAAAGAACCGGAGAAAAATCATTCTTACTTGCGAGGTTAGAGAATAGTGGTTCACAGAAGTCTCACAGAAAGGTGATAGAAATAGCATCTTATTTCCAAAAGGAATTAAAACTTGTAATTAGCTATAACTTATACACATGTAGAAGGAGAAAAACTATCAACCTTCCATACATACTAAAAGAAAATATATCACATGCTTTATTTTTTTTCAGTTATCTGCAGATATTTTAGTTCCGTGAACAAGACTAGGCTCCATTTATAGAAGTCAAACAGTATTATTTCAAAGCTAAGGAGGAATGATTCCAAACTGAAAGAAAGCAGGTTTAGATTCGATATTAGGAAAAAATTCTTTACTGTGAGGGTAGGGAAGCATTGCAAGAGGTTGCCCAGAGAAGTGAATGCCCCATCCCAAGAGGTGTTCAAGGCTGGGTTGGATGGAGCTCTGAGCAACATGGTCTAGTAAAAGATGTCACTGCCCGTGGCAGGGTGGTTGGAACTAGATGATCTTTAATGTCTCTTCGAACCCAGGCCATTTTATGATTCAACGAATAATTGACTTCCTCATGTGCATCTTCTTACTGTTTTTTCCTTCTGCATGACTGCTGTAGGGTTATGAGAAGTAATAAGCTGAAATAAGCCAGGATACTGAAGCAGTCTTGCCTCACAATTTATTGATTGAGAGAAAACTCCCTAGTCAAGACAGTGCTTCCACCAGACGATTATAGGGAGATAACCCAGATGTTCAGATTTAACTCATAGAGTTTGATTTTAAACCATTCAGGTTGAAAGATGAAAAGCCCATTTTAGCTGGATTGTTGTTTACAGTCATGCTTGCCTCTCTTTGCAATATTTGCAGGACGGTAGCAGATGTGTGATAATGAAATTTGAACCACAGTGCTCGGCAAGTTCAAGCACTGAGCCAAAATAAGAAAGTCTGCTCAGAAATCTCTGCTTCTGAAGTTTTACATGAACTTTTCAAAAGTGTCATCACAAAATCAGAGAATTCTCAAGTTTGAAAAGGACCTCTGGAAATCACCTAGTCCAAACCCCCAATAAGGCAGGTTCATGTTTGTTTGTTTGTTTATGTGTCTATATGTTTGACAGTAGACCTCATTAGAAATTTTTGGGGTTTTTTTATTTTGGGTTTGGGTTAAAAGCTGATTGACCTTTATCTCTGGAAGATATACTAAATGCACAGCCATGCTATGCGTGCCAAGGGAAAAAGGAGTTCTTGTGGATGCTTATATATGTATTTTTATATATATATATATATATGCATGTATCTATGTATATATGTAAAATTTGTAGACAATATATAGAAATACTGCTATTTGCCTGTGTGTATAGATACCTGTAAAGTGAGAAAAACATAATTTCTGCGCAAATGTAATAAAGAATGTAATAAATATTAAGAAAGTGAGGCAGCTGTATACTGTTTCTCATTATCTTCATCATTCAATGCATAATTCTAATATGTATTTCTGCTCAGTGTCAAAGGTTTACCCTGAATATAAAAATTATTATTTTATTCATGAGGTTCTCCTTTAACATTGTACTATATGAGTTTTCACCATATCCTCTTTGTGAGGTGAAATACGTACTGCAGTTACAAAACTGCACAAACCTTTCACAAACTCAGTCACTGAGAGAATTGGTCTTCATGATGGTCTTGTTCCCATGTCTTTATTGGTTCTTCCAACTGTCAGTTGCACAAATCATTGTGTCTACCCCATGGTTTTGTTTGCTGTGTCTTTTCAGGAAGACCTTTTTTTAGGTGGAATTAACTATTCATCCAAAAATTGGTATCACAGTTACAAATTGCAAAGGTTCCATTTTAGGTGACTTGACTGGTCTTGAGGCCATGACAGATCTATATCTTTCTGCGTGATTTTAGCAACTGGATCTCTCTGTTGATTGATCAGTTGTTAATATACTTACTACACTCTCTGTGTAACATTCTAACTTGCAAAGGAAAACTTTTAGTACTTAGTCGTGTTGCTTGTATACTGAAGTCTCATTTTACCTAAATTTTCTCACTGTTACCCCCCAATACAATTCCAGAGAACAAACCCTGTGATACTTATATCCTTTCTTTTATAAATGTGGTGGGCTGATCTTGACCAGTAACCTGAGGTGGGTTGACCTTGGTAGACTGCCAGGTACTCACCAACATGCGCTAGCAATCCTCTCCCCAAACAAGACAGGAGAGAGAAAATATAACAAAAAGCTCATGGCTTGAGACAATGACAAGGAGATCACTATCACTAAGCAAGTACAGTCATGGGAAAATTAGAAGTTAGTTTAGTTTCTTACCAGTTAATAAAAAGAGTAGCATAATGAGAAGTAAGAACAAATCTGAAAACACCTCCCCCCCATCCCTCCCAGGCTGAGCCTCACTCTCAGCTTCTCTACCTTCTCCTCTCTGGTGGCACAGAGAGACTGGGAATGGGAGTTGTGGTCAGTTTGTCATAAATCCTGCCAGATGCCTGCTCCAGCAAGGGCTTTCCTTGGATCACAGCTTACTTTAGAAGTAAGACTTTAAAACTTCGTCCCAGACAGAGCCAGTACAATGAACAATAAGATACATGACTGGAAATGCTGTACTATTTTACACATCCAGAGATTATGCACCATCCAAAAAAATAAAACTTAGAGTGTTATTTAAAAATTAAATAAGTCATTATTAAATTAAATAAATAAGCATTTACATTTACAATGATAGAATCTGCCATCATGAAATGTTTTAAATGTTGTTGAAAGCAAACAAAGTTATTTTTCAAAAGTTTTCTGATAGGAAGAGATATTTAATTCTTTGAACTCCTGACAATAAAGAAATAAATAATTTTAAAAAATCAACAAAGGCAAAATAAACCCAACCAAACACAAACTCTTCAGGGAAACTTCAGCAAAGGAATTTTTTTTCTTTCCCCAAAGTACTGATTATTTTGTGACAGACAAGCAAAGCAGGTTTTGTAAAATACTGGATGCAAATAGCAGACAGTATTGCTGGGTTTGTAATGATGATGTAGAGTGATTAATTTTTTTTTTTTGGCAAATGCTAGGAAATGTGAAGATTCACATTTTTCCTAAGTTGAAATTCACTAGGGATTTAAGAATGTATTCAAAACTGTTAATTGCAGATGAAGTCTTCATGTTCTAAAAGCCAAGAAGACGGAGATATCGATAACAAAGAAAATGGCACCAAGCCATGCCACAGAACTGCATAAGGGAAGAATCTGCTACACTTATTTATATTTAATTTAAATTAAGGCAACATACACACACAAAAGGTAATATCTTTATTTTCCCTTAGAAGTTTTTTATAACGGCTTAGGCTAAAGCAGAAAGAGAAATAAACATAAAACCCCCACTCACTTAAAATAAGTGTTTGTAGAGACTGCATATAAAAGAAATTGCTACTGTAAGTTTCTTATGTTTAAGTACAGAACTCTGGGAAAGCATCAGAGAAACTGAAGAGGAAAGAATTAATATGTTCATGAGAATATGAGACAGTGAGAGACACAAATATGCTGAAAGTGACCCAAAGAGTAAGGCTGAACCATACTTGGAGATACATAAGGGCTGTATCTATTAGAATATGTCTAATGTTCATGACTGAAAAGAAGCTATTAAAAACAGAATTATGAGAAATGTAACACTTTAGGTTTCCAGCATGAAAGTACATATGTTTTCACACTTTATAATGTTATGCAAATCGAGACTTACATGGAGCAAATCTTAGGCAAAATTTATGGACTATGTATTTATGTCATAAGCAATAGGTAAACAACATTTGAACAAACCTCCCTCTCCAAGATTAAATTAACAGGAATGTAGAAAAAACATTTAAGATCTGAATTTGTGTTTTAACACAGAACCTAAGTCAAGTGTTTCTGAAGTTTAAAGTATTTCCCATTTGTGAGCTTTCCTTCCAAGCAGAGAACATAGAACACAGAGTGTATGTTAATGCTTGTTTACACAAAATGTGTGTATGTGTGTTCCTCTATCAGTATGAGGGAGAAAAGGGACTTCTCATAGCAAGAATATACATGGAAACTTCAAAATTAAAGGAAACTTGCCTTTCCTTGCCTTTTTAAGATTTTCACTTGTAGAATGAGAGCTCTTCAGTGTTTTTCCTTTGCTTTTTTTTTTCTTGCTCTATTTCTAAAGTTTGAACTTGCCATAAGTGGTTCTCTTTTTGATTAATTTGGAATACATGAGAGTATTAACATTAGATTTACATATAACTATTAAGGAGGAATAAAAATATGGACATCTTCACAAGCCTACCTATAAGTATCATGTCAAGTACTGACTCAAACTCTGCTGTATATGTATGCATAAACAGAGGAGACTGAGGGGAAACCTTATTGCAGTCTACAACTTCCTCTTGAGGGGAAGAGGAGGGGCAGACACTGATCTCTACTGTGTGGTGACCAGCGACAGCACCTGAGGGAATGGCCTGAAGTTGTGTCAGGAGGGGTTTACTTTGGATATCAGGAAAAGGTTCTTCACCCAGAGAGTGGCTGGGCACTGGAACAGGCTCCCCAGGGAACCGGTCACACAACACGAAGCCTGACAGAGTTCCAGATGTGTTTGGACAGTGCTCTTGGGCACATGGTGTGACTCTTGGGGATGGTGCTGTGCAGGGCCAGGAGCTGGACTCGAATCTTGTGGGTCCCTTTCAGCTCAGTTAGTTTTGCGATTCTGTGGTTTGCAATCTGGTAGTCCCAAAACAGTAATTTGCTGGTGTTAGGTGTAAAAGATAATAAAGGTAAGGAATCTCTTTGAACTTGTTTTGTAGTAATAGGTCAAACTTGATTCTTTAGTCCATTTTCTTGGCCTGACCTTTACTGACACAAATAGTAACAGAAGAAAATTTCTCAAAAATATTTTATAAGGTTAGTAATAAAAATCAAAGAAACAATGAGAACAACATGAACAAAAATCTGAGCTTTTCCTATTTTGGGGTTTTTTTTGGTTTTTTGGGGGTTTGTTGTTGTTGTTGTTGTTTGGTTTGGTTTGGGTTTTTTTGTTTTTGTTTGTTTGTTTGTTTGTTTTTAATTGTTTTTTTCAATCCTATATATACTTTACTTTTATAACATTTCTTCTAGAGCACTTTCGTCAGCAAAATTTATTGTGCTGGATTATATAATACTGAAGGCTTCCTACTTGCAGTGGCACTTATACATTCAGTAAGACTATGTAAAAATTAAAACTGAATGGAATTCTGTCTATATTCCTAATTTATGGAAAGAATTTCCAAGTTTTGAACAACTGTTTACATAACATTGGAATGAATCTTTCTTTCCATTTAAGAATTAAGGTGTCTTTCAATTTTTTCAATGGATTTAAGGTCCAGAAAGTGCTAATTCATTTTTACCACTGTATTTTTGAGTGAAAAAAAACAGCCAAAGGTATTGCTGTATTCATGAGAAGAAATCACGGTCTTTGCAACTGTCCCATAGAGAAACTTGTATTTACAGTGATATTCCCTCAGTATTCTGTACTTTGCTTGAGGGATTGTCTGTGTTACGTTAAATAACTGATTTTCCAGAGCCTTGAACTAGCTGAATTTAAACAGAAATCTTCTGGTAAAAGCTAATTCACAATTTAGATTAATCTGAAAAAAAAAAATCATTATTATTAAGGAAAAACTAAACCTGAGACTTTTCCCTTTCTTTGGGCAGCTATTTTCTAGGGCAAATTAGTGATAACTCTCATAAAAATGAGTGCTTCCATCAAAATGTTGCAAAATTGGGTCACTTTTCCAACTGCAGTGAAAACAATAAGAATGTCACATTGTCTTTTGTTAAGTAATTTATTGAGATATGGAGGTTTTGTTCAGAAAAGGAACAACACTTAGATTACTTGGATTACTACGCTGAATTACAATTATCACAAAAATGCAGTTTTACCACATTGTTTAGAATTAAACTGACAATGGGAGGTGGACTAGTTTTTAAGTATAGTTTTTCCTTAAAGGTATTTTTAAAGTGACTTACCAAAGCTAAAGTATGATAAAGGACTTAAGGTCATGTTTGGTAAATAGCTGAGCATTTGATCTCTTTCTGATGCTGTAACACTGGAGGCTAACACAATTTATAAATTATATTTTAAATCCCTTTACATGAAAATAGTTAAGTAGGAATTTTGAGATTGTATTACTTTTGTCATTAATGAGACCATTATGAGATATATGAGCTTGAGAAACTAGAGAATTTTAGCCATAATTTGAAATGAAGGAGATGATGTTTTATAGCGAGAAAGTAAGATTTTTACTTTGTGTGGATGACTTGATCAATGTCCACAAGAAACCACAAGAACGAGGTTGTTGACAGGATAATGGCCTTTGATCTAGAAGAACTGAACATGACAAACCCACTTGTAGAAGATAAATAAATTTCAGCTGCATCAGCTCAATATGACCAAATGCTCTAATTACTGAAACAGCTTAAGTGGGAAGCAGTAAAGACTTAATAATATATGTTATTTGCAGATCAGGACATATGTAGCTGAGGCACATATTACTAAAAGGGAAAATGAAAAAATCACTAGATGTGTCAGAAATCTGCATTATTCAGAAGGTCACTATTCAGCAACCACAGCAGATCTTTTCAGCCTTTAAAAATTTAATAATCCATGTACTTTAATGGTCTTTGCATCACTAAACAAGGATTTTATTTTTAGCAGTTTTCAAGTTTTGCAGTTTCACAATACTGTTTTTCTAGTGCTTTTGAAAAGAAAAATAAAAGTAGATGCTGGAAAAACCCCATGTCATGGTTTAACCCTATATCTTGGATTTTCTGACACTTGCTATGTCATTCTGCTTCATATCATAGCTGATATAAATACGGTAGTCTTCTCCTAGGATTTATACACAGCTTCCCTTAATATAATACCATCTACTAGCCTCATTTTGCATTTTCCTATTAACTGCAATGTATGTACGGCTTAATGCTTTTTGAGTTCTTTATTTACTGACCCAGCCAGAAAATACTTTACACAGTCATAATTTACTAGTCTTTAATGACAGCTCGTATGCATGCCAAAATTGCCTTCACCATAGTGATATGTTTCTAGATCTGGTTCTACAACGCATTTAATTGATTTCCTTTTATTAATGAATGAAGTCACTATAAGTCTCTACACATGGAAAGCAGTCAAGAAGTTTTCGTCTATTTCTTTCCAAGACCACTGCATCCTGAAAGCCCCAAGTTATGTGTCACTCATCAGTCAAGTAGAAACAGCTCTTATCCAGGAAGAATGGAATTAAAATAAAGATAATGGGAAAAAGCAAGATTTCCCAATATAAAGGTTCATAGAAAGTGTGGGAAAGCCTTGCCAAGAAAAACAAGGTATGTAAGATTAAAAAAATTAAAAAATGTAATCTGGCTACTGTCTTAAAAGACAATGAAAAATTGTTTCTCTTAATAAATTAACAGCAAAAGGAAGGTTAAGGAAAATCTCCATCCTTTATTGGATATTGGATACAAGGGGAAACATAGTGAAAAAGGATGAGGAAAGGAAGGTAATTAAGTAAGGTAATGAGGTAATTAATGGTTTCTTTGCCTGAGTCTTTAGTAGTAAGAACAGTTGTTCTCTGGATACCCTGAGCTGGAAGACAGGAAGAGGAACACAACGAAGACCACATAATCCAAGGGGAAATGATCGGTGATCTACTGCACCACTCAAACACTCACAAGTTTATGGGGCTGGATGAGATCCACCTGAAGGTACTGAGGGATCTGGCATAACTGCTCACCAACCACTTACCGACAGTCCTGGCTATGCAGGGAAGTCTCATTTGACTGATGGTTAGTAAATGTAAGGTCTAGCTACAAGGAGGGCCTCAGCCTGACATCAGTGCTGGGGAAGGTTATGGAGCAGATCATCCTGAGGTGCTGTCATGCAGCATGTGCAGTACAGCCCTGGGATCAGGCCCAGCCAGCACAGGTTTATGAAAGGCAGCTTCTGCTTGTTCAACCTGACCTCCTTCTGTGACAAGGAGACCTGCTTAGTGGATGAGGAAAATGCTGTGGATATTGTCTACCTGGACTTAAATAAAGCCTTTGACATGGTCTCCCACAGCTCCAGCTCTGGAGAACCTGTCTGGTCATGGCTTAGACAGGTAACTCTCCTCTGAGTTAGCCTTGGGTTGGTGATGTACATGAGTTCAAGGAGAGTGGTTTTGACTCAGTTGCTGGTTCAACAGCAAGACATCTTTTATCTCCCTTGTTTTTCAGCAGCTACATGACTTGTCAGCTAAAAAGTACCACCAAGTTCCCTCCTCTGCAAGTATTTCAGCAGAGCCTGACTGCAATGTCTCCTGACTTCAATGTGCTCCACCCTCTGTTCAATCCTCTTTGGACTGTGTGTGGAAAGTCAGGCATACTGTCTGCATTCCAGCCAGGGAGTAGTAACCACATTTTCCCCCTTAGCATATATTTTGTGTGGCGAGTTGGGCATACTGATTGCAATCTCCATCTATTAAAATGTAATTTTGCCCCCAGTCTTTTTCCCACAGAGTCGTTTTCCAACCTTAATGATTCTGATTCTGTGATAACTGTTCTTCTCCCTGGTATATTCTAAGTTGGTTATGTGATCCAACTGCTGTGGAAAATACTAAATATTTTTAAAGGGAATATATCAAGTGAGCTGATGCATCCTACATTTGATGTTCAGTTTGGTATTGTTTCATTGAGGTGAGTATGGAATGGTGCTGGCTCAGAGCGCAGCTGATTTAGATGTATAACAGTCTATATAATTTTTGCTCTATGGCTTAGCTAGAAAGCTCTTAAGATAAAACTAGAACTGATTTCACTGAGATGAATCTATGATAGCTTCCACTGTGATAACTAGGAAAAATTTGACCTGTTGTACTAAGCAATTTCAGAACTTCATATTCTAAAGAAATTTCTTGTTGGATCAGTGTGAAATCCACAATGAGGCAGTGCTCTAGAAATGTCAACTGTTATTTTTATTTTCATATGGAAATACTGAAACTAATTAACAATACTTAAACCACTTAATATAAATGTCTGTTGTGGTTAAAGAAAACTAATGTAATTGGTCAATGGTCTTTAAACCTGCTGGAAGCTGTTAATTCCAGTTAATTAAAACAAACAAGAAAAAAAGAAACTGTCTGACATTTAACAACATGGAAAACCCTTACAATTTATTCTTGACTTCAGCACACACTATGCTTTCCTATGTGCCGAGTATGTAAAAAAACCCACAGAAACATAACTGATACTGCATAGACTTGTTGTGCTTAAAGTAAATAAAGAATATAAAAGCTGCTATATTGCTGTCTTTATTTAGAGGGACTTTAATATTATTTTAAATGGATTAATTTCAACCCAGTATCTTTGGGATGAAGTCTCAAGTGAGCAAGGACAAATCAATACGTATTTCTTTATTGCACGCTGCCGTGGTTCTTACGCAGTCGGTATTAGCCTTCTTAACAAACTCACTATGCTGTTATCCCTCTCTGGTTCAATGTCGTTGACAATGTTTTAGACTTTCACCATAATTTTCTTGGTGCTCTAGATCAAATGGTTTTAGAAAGCACTTCAGAACCTCATGTCAAAATTATTAGTTGATATAGATGTATTTATGCTCCTTCAAAAAAAAAACCCCAAACCCCAAAACAAAAAAATCCATTCCAACCAAGTTAGATTAATTTATTTTCAGAATTAAATATTTCTATACGCTTTACAGGTAATATCCTTTAAGTTTTAAAACATAGTAATTTTTGAAATATTTTATAGACTATAGATTACAGTGTACTCATTCAGAATGAAGAAAAAAAGACTTATAAAATGGAGGGTTTTTTTCTTAATATAGAACTCTAGACTTCTATTAAATGCAGTGTGATATTTTACAGGTAGAACGGTGGTGGGGGAGCACAATGTCACTCCATCTCTGAAAAACTATGTTAAACACAGAAGTTTTCCAAAAATGCTAGACCAGAACCTACATGGTGCTTTCTCTGAGCTCAGAATACATCTGTGACTTTTTGGTTGCATAGTTTTAACAATATTTTCTTTTCTTGCTCAGTAGATTCTGGAGATTCATGTTATCCCAAGGTTCTTCTAGCTCACCCTAGTCATGTGTCCATTACCTTTCAAATGGATTAAGGTCTGGTTTGCACTTTAGTCCTAATCTTTTGCTCATTCATGCTGTATAAACATAGCATAATTTTCAAGCATATACGTGAGGTTTGTGTCAGAGTGCCATAACGTACCTCAAAGATTTTTTACCCAAAACCTTTAGAAATATCTAAAGGTCTAAAAAGGTCTAAAATTTAGGGAAAGATCAATTAAACTGTGCCAATCCACATCTCGCCAGGAATCCTATTTTTTAGGAAATTCAGCTGGCTGGTGTTAAATAAATCAATCACTTGGGCTTCTTTCTAGAAGTTTCTAAACTGTGTGGTGTGAACAAAGTAGAATTTATATGTTGATGTGGATGCATAAGACAAAGCTAGGAAGTGTGAACTGTAGGCCATTTTCTCATTGAAGACATGACATATGGCATAGTTATTTTCTTGGACATGCAATTTTTATGCAGTATTACTTCTTTTGTTATTCATTGCTCAGTTTAGCGTCCAGTGAATTACCATTTATATGCAGAAGACATCTGTGAAGCTAATTTTTGGGGCCTATACAGAAAACCAAGTGAGTTCCCCTTGCACATGCAAGAAAGATTGCAGGACTGAAGGTAAGAAAACAGAAGTTTAAAGGACACTGAAATATTTAACTTTCAAACAAAGCTTGAAAGCATAGTTTGTAGGTATTGCAGCCTTTCAAATGCACAGTTGTAGAACAGCTGAATTATTACAGGATACCTCTGGATGACTGATTTAAAACCCCTCTTGAGACGGAACTAAAATTGACCATGATATATAGTTGTTTGGGCTTGAGATAGGTAGGTGATTTGGAATATGGTACTGTTCATAAAATTGCCATCTAGGTCTGAGCTGTGTGCCACTTTGATAGTTTAATTATAAATCTATCACTTAAATCTTTCTGAAAGATGAGTTGTTGTTCAAGCAAATTCTGACTTAATCGAGCAATACAAGATGAGGTTCTATGGTTTATAAAGGAGAACAGACTGGACTGTTATAATATGCCAAAGATGCTTTATTTTTCCCAAATTTGAAACATGGAATGCTATCGAGCTTAAGAAAAATAAATGTGCTATAGATCAGACTGCTTTCTAAAGTGCACATTAAACAGCTTTTGCATGATTTTTAAAATCTGCATTTCCTTGGAGTCATTTTAATTTTTCTGTGTCTCACATTAATACAAATTAGGATAGTTCTACACCTAGTGATCTGGCATAATTTCACAAAAAATTCTTGTGATTTCATTTTGATAATATCACTTACTTAGAGCCAGGTTTTTTACATTTTTGCAAAACGAGGGCTCAGACTTTCTATAAAAGTTTCAAAAGGATCTGAACTTCTGAAGCATTTATTAAACCATTTGTAGCTCATACTATCCTTTAAGGAAATCATTATTTCCTAAGTTAATGAAGTTAAATTAGAATTTTGAACTCGTACTAATTAATATAGAAAAGACAATGCATGATGACCTGGATTTAGTTCAAATCTGGTGGGCTTGTGAGTACTGTGTTATAAGAACTAGGTTACTGAAGAGGACATGCTTGGATGATGCATGCTGTTCAGTAGATATGACCAGTGCCTCAAAAGCTGTGAATCTGGTCAAGGTGACTCAAGCAAAACAAGTACTAGGGCAGTACTCACTGCAAAAAGAATATGTTTGTAGTGTTATATATATTTTTTCATATATAATGTTACATATTTATCTGTACATGTATATAATTATATACATTTATATACACACACTTTGAATTTTCATGTCAGTTACTTTTCTGAAGCCACACTTCCACAAAGCAATCTGTTAGGGGCCTACTAATAAACAGCTCTGCTGCTGTCTGTTAGACTGCTGACAGCTCTGCTGTGTAATTTTCTGTGTGCCACACATGTTGTTATGTGCTTGGGAAGTGGTGTAATTGCCAGAATTCTGTTGACTGAGAACTTTGATCCCAGCTTTTCATTAAAGCCACCCAATTCTCCCAGGTGCTTTCAAGGCTACAGCTTCAAGTCTTCTAGCATTCTTTTCATTTACTGGGTTTAACAGGCAAGCAGTTATCTGGAAATTTCACTGGGTCTTATGCCCATCCCAGACCAAAACTTCTTAAGCTATTGGATTTTTTTGAGGAACTGAGACAAGTCCTAAGAATCTCTGATGGGCCTGTAGCCCAATACCATATTTTTAGTAACAATCAGTAGAAATTTTCTAGGACAGATCTTCACAAAATAAATTCAGCGAAGTTTTTCCCATAATCCTTTCCTAATTTCTAACAATTTCTGCGTCAGACTTTTGGACCAGGACTAGCATAAATTTTATTTGGGGGGCTGTTAACTCCAGCCAGCCTTTTTGGCGGGGGTGGGAATTAACTCCAGCCAGCAACTAAACCTCACACAGCTGGTCACACACACACACACACACAGAGACACACACACAGAGTCCTGATGAAATGGGGGCAAGAATCATAAAATGATAGAATCGTTAAGGTTGGAAAAGACCTGTAAGATTGAGTTCAACTGCCAGTCTTGTTGACTACCACCATGTTCACCATTAAACAACATCCCCACACATTTTTTAACACTTCCTGAGATGGTGACTCTACCTGCAGAATCAGAAAAGTCAGAAAAGTCATGGGTTGAGATAAAACATTTAAAAGGTAAAGCAGAAGCTGTGCAAGGAAGCGAAGCAAAATAAGGGATTCATACACAATTTCCTATGGTCAGGCAGGTGTTCAGCCATCCCCACAAAGCAGAGCTCTATCACATGTAGCAGTGACTTGGGAAGACAAACACCATCATTCCAAATATCTCCTCTTCTTTTTTCTTCCCCCAGCTTTAGATGCTACTTCTGCTGTCATATGGTGTGGAATAGCCTTTGGGTCAGTGAGGTTCAGCTGTCCCATCTGTGTCCCCTCCCCAGTTTGTTGTGTACCTGACTCCTTGCTGGTGGGGTGGACTGAGAGGCAACAAGGACTTTGACTCTGTGCAAGCAAGGTTCAACAATAATAAAACATCAACGTTTCCAACACAAAACCAAAACAGAGCTCCATACCAGCTACTATGAAGAAAATTCACTCTATCCCAGCCAAAACCAGTACAGAAAGAATATAGACCATCTAATATTAGAGGTTAATATTTATTATTATAAGTTCAGTAGCAAAATGATCCATGAATTTCAGCTTAGGAAAGCAAACTCTCCCAGGACAAATATTGTTTCTGTTAAAGCCCCTTCATGTGACCCTTTATTGTGTGGAGTTCTTGCAATGCCTTAAAGCTAGTAGAAAGGATAAAAATGTCCACTGTGTCTGTTTCATCTATGATGAAAAGCAGCAGCAAAAGCTAAGTAACAATGAATTAATTTGCCATGCTTTCTGTGGCTCTGTGCAGTATTCTCTATACACATAACCTTTCAGTATGGTGATACCTTGGAAGAGAATTATATTTTTTATAAAAATAAAGACCTAACTTCATGCTTTTAAAGAAATGCTGTTAATATGTTGTATGTATTGAAAACACTTTAAAAATGTCTATCTTTAGTACTTTAAATTGTAACAATCACTGTTTTTACCAGCAGAAAGTACAAAAAATTGACTAAATGAAAAAGAAAAGAAAAAAGAAAAAAAGAAAAAGACTAAAATACTTTCATTCTCTTTTCCACTATTCCCCCTTCCTTCACAAGGGAAAAACTGTATTGATCATTGAAATTCTTCTCTCAAGAGATGCTTGAAATGACTGTGTCCTTGAGAGCACTTGTCCTAATTTACTAATTAAGAGCCACATATCCATTCTTTACTTGCTCTCTCCTACGGTACTTCTCGTGGTCAGGGGCTCAGGATTTTATAATTCTTCAAGACACAGAAATATAATAAAAAAAGAACAATGACATTTAAAAGAAAGTCCCAACAAAACAAAAGTCCCAACTCTTGACTTCAGAGAAAACACACTGACAAAATAGGAGTGGAAATTTCTGCAAGCAGCAGATCTTCAACTTAATAAAGATATTCATATTGCTATGTACCGTGATGCTGTGATCATGATGCTGCATTAACACAAACTGAAAAAAAACCAATTCCACTGGAAAATTAGCTTTTCAGGGTTTGTTTCAGGTGAAATATTGGCACACACTGTCACATCCCTTGTATTGGTTTTAAGTAACAAAATTTTGGTAGCTGGCAGGGGGTCTGTCGGGATGACTTCTGTGAGAACATGCCAGATAATTTCCCCCATGTCAAGGAGAGTCAGTTCTAGCTGGCTCCAAGACAGAACCATCACTAGACAAGCTGAGTCAATCAGCTGGTAGCACCTCAGCAAAAACCTGTTTAAGGAAGGAGAAAAAATACTGTCCAACAGTAGCTGTAGAGAGCAGTGATGTGAAAGAAAGAGCTGTGCAGACACCAAGGTCAAAGAAGAAGAAGAAGGGGGAGGACGTGCTCCCAGCACTGGAGCAGAAAATCCTCTGCAGCCTGTAGTGAAGATGACAGTGACATAAGTTGTTTTCCTAGAGGTGGATTTGTCCTAAAGCTGTGACCCCATGGAGAGTCCCTGCTGGAATAGGCTCCTGGAATGAACTGTGACCCTTTGGAGATTTAAACTAACCTGAAATCAAATCATCTGAATTACACCTTCCACTAGACCAGATGGTTTAGAGCTCCATCCAACCAGATCGTGAATGTTTCCAGGGATGGGGCATCTACCACCTCTCTGGAGAACAGGTTCCAGTATTTCACTACCTGATTTGTCTTCACTCTACTTGCATTGAAGCAACTCTGTCACTCCACACAGTAAAATCTCACTTTTTTTGACCCTTCTCTTCCTTTATTTTAAACAAATTCTTGTATTCTGTAAGCCTCCTTGAATGGTTGTTGCTTTAATACTAAGCAAAACTAATATAACATTTTTGCAAAATATCTGGCAGTCTGACGCCCATGACTTCATTCTATTAAAGACAATAAATATAACTCAGTTACATTGCATGCTTATCATGATTAGAAAACACTGTTTGAAAAGGATGAAAACACTAAAGCATATCTCAATACATAAGAAGACTTTCTTAATAATGTCTCCAGATAATTACTTCAGTGTTCTTACCTTATAGTTTGGAATAGAAAGTTTTACCCTACTTCTCCTGTCTCATGGGTACCTTTTTCTTATTTCAATTGCATTTGAATAGAGGGATTTACATGTTGTTAATTTGTCCCTTGACTTTTTTCTAAGTTTCTTGCTTCTCCCAGTAAAGAATGGCAGGGGTACAAATTGGCAGAGGTTTGAGAACCTTCTTCCAAAAACTGGAGATTTTGCAGTAAGAGGATATAATCAAATAACACCCTCAGGGCACAATGTTCAAAACTTCTTTTACTAGCATTATACATGAATTTACTCTTTAATTAAAAACTTGGAATGTGAGAAGGAAATTATATGATTGGTAACATATGATGGAAATGAAGTATGAAAAATTTTCTCTGGACCAATACTGCTTATATATGAAAATCTTGTATTATAGCCATTCCTTAGTCTGGATTCTGCAGCTGCAGGCTGATTAAAACGCAGCGGGAAGAGCTATAATAAACAAATACCACCTGCTGCAAGAACAGGTGTTTGTGTCTTCACTTAGAAACCAAAGTAAAACAGAAGATGCCAAGGGGCTGAAGTAGATCAGTATTTGGATTGACATAATTTGTTACTACTTGTCCTTGAACTTAAAAGCATATTATTCTGCTTTCAAGACTCCTTGATAGGGATTCAGCACTAGTTTCCTGTAATTAAGAAGCTCTTTGCCTTCTCTGTTCAGCTATCCATTCTCAATATTATGTGCATTCACTGAAAGTGTTTGTTTCTCCATTCAGTGGTGTATAGCATAATGTTTTTGACTAAGAACATTCTATGCAGAAAAATAAGTAAAACCAGCATTTGAGATTTTATTTAATTTCACTAATCTCATCACTGTTCTATTTGACGTTTTTAGTCCAAAAAAATCAATATAGTCATTGGAATTTATTGTGATTGTTCTGTTGCTCAATGGATTTAATACATGTTTATAAAAGAAGATTTTCATTTATAAAAAAGAACAAACAATTCTGTTTCTGATATTTATCTCAGTGACACTTCCGATGCAGAGAAAGCAGATGAGTATCTTTCCCAATAAAACTGTCTGTTCAGTGTGTCCTTCAATGTCCAGCTTCTCAGTGGTGACTTTCATATGCAGAATTTTTTCTTCATTGTAATGGCACTTAAGCAATAATAATCAGAGGAACTGTCTGGATAAAAGCATAAATTGACATGTTATTTAATTTTTCAGGCAAACAAAATGTAGTAGAGCACATAGCAATGATTGTGATATACCTTTAGCTTAACCCAGAGTCAGTTGGACTAAATGGATTTGTCCTGTACCAGGAAAGTTACTTTCGTGTTATAACAACTCTCAAGGTACTTGGCAAAGAGATTTTACTTTTGTATGTACTTTACAGTGAAGGACTCCAAGACGGTTCATGGTAGCAGATAAAACTTACAGCTAGCAGGCAGACACCTCCAAGGTAACAAAGTTTCTGAGACCTCTATTTTTTTTCTCTTTTGCAAGAGATTTTACACATAAATAAGTGCTGAAATCCCATAATACTTAAAGCGGATGTGAAGAGTTATTACTAGGAATACAAGCAATATCACAAAGTCATTTAAAATCTGCACACTGCCAGAAGTGTGGATTATAAAAAGGAGAAGCTGAGAACTGGAAAGCATTTGGGAAGGTTTAGCATATTTAAGATGTAAAAATTACTTTGCTGACTTATTTAGGGAGCCTGCATGGGTTGAACAGGAGCTGGAGCAGCATGCTGCCAAAGGTAGGATTACCTGGGGGGGTTTTGTTTGTTTTTGAAATTCTGACGGTCCAAATGCTTAATCATCTTGGAAGTAAGTGATGTTTAAATCATTCTTAAATCAATATCTTACAAGAGAGAGCAGAAAACCTGTTATTTGCTACAATGGCCATAAGCACGTTGACAACAAGGTGACTGCATTTCTTTTATGTTATTGAGTATTGCAGGATAAAACTTCTCTCTTTCAAGAGGAGGACACAAGCAAATCTCATTATGCCTGTAAAATTGACTTGCAGTAATATTAAAGATGTCTGGAACTTATTTTAAATTATGTTTGCTATATTAAATATAATGAAGTATTAAAATGAGATTTAATATAGGTGAGAATACATTTTCTAATAGAACTAAATATCACTTTTAATTCTTCTCATAAAAACCTACACTTTATTGTTACAGATATTTTTAGAATTTAATAACTATTATAGTTAAATCAGTAATATAAATATATATTTTTAACATAATCGGATACAAGTATGAACCAAAGAGCTGGGAAAGCTCCTAAATATATTTTGAAAATTAAGGCAGAAAAAATGATAATTTTTGAAATGGCTCTGATATAGATTATAGGATGTAACTAAATTGAGTGAATATTCAAATATATATGGAAACATAAGCTATAAAAATGAGCCTTTGAGAAGTCAAACTACATGTTTGGTTTAACAAAAGGAAAGTTAAGAGAAATCTCAATTAGCCTGTAGACTCACGAAAACAAATAAAACAGATCTGTCAACTATTCTGAGGGTAAAACCTTAAAATAAATGGGTCACAAATATGAATGAAACTTCTAGTTTTAGGTGTAGATACCTACTGGCTATCATAGTTAACTGGAGTTTTTTATATATATAAAACTTTCAGAATTACACATAAAGTTATTGCAGGATTTGAGTCGGAGCAGCACTTTCTTAATATACAAACCATAGAACTCTGAAATAATTTATTAGAAAATGAAGCTGCTAGAAAATTGGAAAACTATATAAATAAGTAGAGCAGTATATTGCATGACTAGCTGTCTGTGATGTAACCGACAACTCAAAACCATCAAGACTACAATATTGCCCATATTGGGGATACTTCTGTGATAAAATCTGTTGTTTAATGCTGAGAAATAGTGCTGCATTTTCTTACTTCCCCTTCATTCAGGCTGAGGATTACAGAACTGATCTTATTTCTTCCTTCAGTATCACATGGAGCAACTATCACACCTCATACCTATTATTTCCCTGTGCTTTTACAGTATATAAGCTCTCCAATGCTTAATTGATATGCTAGATTTTTTGGGGTTTTTTCCTACTGGTCTTAAACATTAAAGCATTTCCTGTTGGGAAGTGTTCAAAACTTAGACAGCCTAGAAATGTAGCATTGCATACTTGTCACATTCAGGTAGTGGGACACTGTGAAAGTACATCACAAAGGGTAAATAGACATGAAGTGATGTGATGAGAGGAAAATAGACATGAAGTGATGTGGTGAAGGCTCCAGCCCTAAACTGAAGAACTGATCGCAAACAATCAAAGGTTATCTTTGCCTACCTTGATTTTTGTTTACACATGTAATTTCTTATTTTACCTCATAGCTGACAGTTTTGGGACAAACCAGGGTGAACCCTTCTGCCTGATTTTATCTCCAGTGATGTAACTGGACTAGGCTATAAAGGTTTCTTAGGAAACTAGCTGCATAAAAATATGAAACTATCCGTATATGTAATGTCTTGATTAGTTAGCTGGCTTATTTTCATTAGAAAAGCTGTAGCGAATTTCATTTTAAACACTGACATGGTATGAAGTGTACCCTAAATCACTGCTCAAATAAAGGATTTCAGGTCGGAATAGATTAGCTCAAGATGAGCTGGAACAAAGAAGTAATAAATACACTTTTTATGTTATGTGATTTTTGCTGTCTTCACACATTTGTAACATATTTGAGGCTGAAAACTAATGGGTGAGAGAAAGTCTGATGAAAACTGTGACAACTGCTAATTGTTGTTGGGTATAGTGCAAGTAAGAGATTGGCCTCAGGCTACTTGATTAGCAAGGGCAGTATCATCTTGTACTGATGTTCTAGTTTATAATGCAATAAAGAGACAGTTGCCCGATATGGGGTGAGATCATAACACCACGTGTAGACCTCAGACACCATGTCAAAGGCTGAGCCCAATATGGAATGCAGTTTCACCCAGAGACCAGGCTACCAGATAGGGAACCAGCAGTCAGAATGAGTGCCCTGAGCCCCTGGATCTGTACTGCCAGTCTAACCCGGGCTAGAAGGACAGGGACTGTGGCTGTAGGATGTATTATATGCTATGTAGGATAAACCCACTTGCCTAGATATTTCTATCCATCACTGTACTAAAAAGGTTTAGTAAATAAACTAGCTTATGTCAGAATGATGATGTGGTTCTGTTCTCAGAGGCCCTGCACCCAATTGCCTCATTACAAGAGTTAATTGCTCTTTAAATACAAAATGTTGTGGTAAAAGTGTTTTCTTGTCCAACTGTTTATGTGTCATGATTCTCCTCTTCAAGAGAATGTGGAGCATTAGAGTTTGAAAAAAACCACAAACAAACAAACAAACAAACAAAACCCCTGCAAAACCAATAAAACCCTGCTTCTGCACCAAAAAAAAGGGATAAAACTCACAGTTTTAAAGAAAGTACTGAGAGGTAGGCAGTGGACAGACAGAAATATGTTTCCTTATTCTTGCTACACAATTTAATGCACCAGTCCACATCTAAAACAAAATTGTACAAAACTGTTCAATTCTTATCTTCTTATTTTCACAGGACTGTGAAAGAGATGTATATGAATGCCCAAGATGTTAAAAGTTCAGGATTTTAATTTTTTTAATTTTTACATCATACAAAGGATGGAGAGTGGTGCAGGGAATACTTCTCCATTTCTTAACTTTGGGTTTTTTTTTTTTTATTTCGTAGTTCTGGAAGCTTTCATGTACTGGATTTATTTAAAAGACAAACCAATGAACCTATTTCAGTGCTTTCAAAAGCCCACAATGATAACTGAATACTAGGCAATGGTTTTCTGAAAGAGTTGTTCAGATTCTTCAGATGTTCTGAAAAATATTCCTTCCATTCTTCTTTAACTGAGTTTATTAAATAGTTCTTAGTCACAAATTGTTCCCTATAACTTCGATGTCAGATGCACTGTTTATTCTGGTAATGCCTGCAGTGTTGCCGGTATATGATGTACATTCCATTAGTGGCTGTTTCCCCCCAACAGCTTCTGTGAATTTTTTGAGACAGAGTAAAAACTAAATTATTATTGAAATATATGTTATTATTCAAGACAGTGAATCTTGTTTTCCTGTCTTCCTATGGGAAGCAGTCTTTGCCTGCTTCACTGGACTTAAAAGAAAAAAGTCAGGAAAGCTGCTAAAGCTCTGCAATGACCATATAGTGTGTACATGAATCAAATTTAGAAATTATTTCTCAGTTATTAATATTTCATATTTTCAGAACTTTTGTTCATATTGATTTTATTCTGTGGTTCCTTAAGCCCTACTCAATTCATCAGTGCACACAGTGTGGATCTTTATACTCCTACACATTTCCTCTAAAGCTAATGAAGAAATCCGGGATGTAGAAGCCTATTCATAATTTTGTTTTGAAACTTTAATCAAACACACACTTTTGCAGACTACAGGCTATGGATCTTTGAAGCCTTCAATTTATGAGTCTAAAAATTCATTTATTGAGAGAAATTTTCACCAAGTTTTCTTTATGATGGAACACAGTAAATGGATAAACAAACAGAAGGGTTCAAATCTTTACTAGGACATTCTGTTGTTTTGTAATATTAGTTCAGTAGTGTCTGCCATGTCCTTACGTACACAATGTGGCTGGGATTAAGTTAATTTTCTTCATACCAGCCCCTATGATGATGAACTTTGGATTTTTGGCTTAAACGGTGTTGGTAAAATTTCAATAATTTGGCTATTGCTGAGTAGTTGTTGCAAAATGTTCTCTCCTCCCTACTCTGCCCTACTCCCCAGCCACAGCGAGTAAGATGGGGTTGGGCAAGGGGCTGGAAGGGGACATAGCTGGGACAGCTGACCTGGATTGGCATTCCATACCAGATGATGTCATGCTCAGCAATAAATGCTGAGGGAAAGGGCGAGAAACAGGAGTGAGAAAGTACCTGTGTAGGCGTTTAAAATTGATTATTTAAATTTTAAATCTCTAAAATAATTTTTTCAATTAAATTTAGGCAAATTCTCTTTAAAGATGTCTCCCTTATCTTTTATTTTGAATTAAGTCTTTTTTAAGAAATCAAAACATTAAACGGGATATTAGAAACAGTATTTGCTTTTCTATGGTTTTTTCACAATCAGGCTAGTCCCAATTTCTTATTTGAAATAGTGATCTTAAAAGTATTCTATTTCATATTTCATATTCACTCATTTTCCATAGTTTACAGAAAGGTTTTGACATTAATTCAAGAAGCAATTACTCAAATTATTGTTTTATGATATATAACTCTGATGAAACATAGAGTTGAAAACCTTTTTCTTTTCTTTATCCTTGAAAGTCCTCAAGACAAAGATGGGACTAAGAGAAAAGCATAACGATCTAAAAGTTTTACATGACAGTTTCAGGCTTTTTACCTGTATGTCTGTCTTCTATAGCACCTTATAAATGTCCGTTATGGTGCCATGTGAATGGTAATAGCTATTAAAGGCTTCAGATAGAGCTATAGACCATGATCTTTGAGAAATGAATGTTCATATATTTTTATTCTGTCTCATTGTTTTCTGAAGCAAAAAGTCATGATCAATCACCCAGAGATATTGTAAATTAATTATCATATTTAGAGACATCCTCTCTCTCAGGCCAAAACCAAAAAAAATCTTGGATATTGGTGGAGTTAGTATTCCAGGTATTTAAACTGTATTGTATTCCCCATTCGTACACATTATTTTTGAAAGAAATGAGAGAATGTTTTTCAAAGGTGGGACTAAGATCAGGAAAGCAGAATTGCAAGATTTTATAAATGATCATTGCAACAAAATGGAAAACCATAACTAATGTATTAAAACAGTCAAAACTATAAACATAGAGTTTCCTAGTGTGTTCTCTTCCAAATCAATCAAGTTGGTTTAGAGCTTTGATACCAGTTTTATTTTTTGATTACCTATATATTGTCTGAGAACCGAAGAAGTGCAGGACAGCCTCTGTGCAATAAGGAATGATTTGACTTAAGCATAACTTGGAGGGGAGGGAAACTTGATTTATTAAGCTTCCTTGTAGAACAAACCTACAGGGAAAACAGTAGACAGTTCTAACACACATGTAGACAGTTGAAAAATGACTTGAAGCTGCTTCTGCCAAAAGTGTCTTTGGAAACTTATCTCAAAAGCCTTTGGCCTAAATACTCCCGTAAAGTAGACTAGAAACTCCTGGAGTTTTCTATAAACCTGTCTGCATATGTGTGCCACTTCATTCAGCTAGCAGGTGGTTTGATCCCCACCTGAGTCACAGAGACTGAGATCTGAACCTTTTCATTGTCCCCTTTCTTTGTCAGTGATCAGCCTAGTAAAAATGTGAACAGAAAGATGGATGTGGAGAAGTGTGGCTCAGGTAGAGTTATTACTCCTCATTAACCTTTACCTAGAGAATTTCAGATCACAGTAAGAGAACCATCTTCAGTTTAATGTTGACCTAGAATCCCTGTGTTAATAACACTAAGATGAGATGAGGTATTGAAAACTGTTTCCCAGGGCTCATGGTCCTATTTTTAACTGTTGAATACCTACCAGTATGTCGTTATTCTAGATACAAAGGGATGGACCAAATTTCCATTACAGTCCTTGGAAAGTCTCCTGAATATTTCTGTGGATGTTAATGCATACCAATAGTACATACATCAAATTCCGCCAAAAGCCGTCTTCAGTGGAGTACCAAATCTCCAACAAAGAGAAAATATTCGCACTTCAAAGTAAATTGTTTCTCAAAAGCAGGATTCATTCATTAAAATTATCAGATACTATCAGTCTTAAAAAGAGGCAAGAATCGATTTACAGGACATTATTTCTCTATTATATCTAGCACCATATTAAGTTTGACAGCACTCACCATAGAATCATATAATGGTTTGGATTGCAAGGGATCTTAAAGATCTTCTAATTTCACGCTCCCTGCCACAAGAAGGGATGCCACCCAGTAGATCAAGTTGCCCAGGGCCACACCAAACGTGGCCTTGAATGCTTCCAAGGAAGGAGCATTCACACCTTCTCTGGGAAGCCTATTCCAGTGTCTCACCACCCTCACACTAAAGAATCTCCTTCTAACAGCATATTTAAGTATAGCTTCTTTTAGTTTAAAACCATTCCCCCTTGTCCACAGACTTAAATATTAGGTTCAAAAAAATTTGCTTTACACTGGGGATCATCATCTGGAAACAGAAGAGACAAAATACCTGGTAAATTGCATCAAGACTATAGGTTAACAACATGATGGAGTAATAAAAAGAAAAATGTATTTATCTCAGGTCATATCAGAATATTTCCTGTATTCAAAATCCTTCTTTCTACATGATAAATCTATAAGAGCTTTCAGAGGTTATTTTCAGGAAAGATTTTCCAAGAGTAACTTCTGCTGCGACTATTTCATTTAGTTTCACCAAATGGAATGTTGTGCCGGCAATGTGTCCTTGCTGCAAAGAAGGCTAATAGTATCCTGTGCTGCATTAGGAGTGTTCAGCAGATCAAGGGTGGTGAGAGAGCAGCACTGGTGAGATGCATCTGAGGTGCTGGGTCCAAGTCTGGACCACTAAGATACTGAAGGGCCTGGAACATCTCTCCTCTGACGAGAGGCTGAGAGAAGTGGAACTGTTTAGCCTGGAGAGGAGAAAGCTTGGGGGAAAGTCTCATCAATACATATCAATATGTGAAGGGAGGGTACAAATAAGACAGAGACAGGCTCTTTTCAGTGGTGAACTGCAACAAGAGGCCATGGGCACAAGCTGACACACAGGAGGTTCTGTCTGAACATCAGAAAGCAGTTTTTCGTTGTGCGGGTGACTGAGCACTGGCACAATTTGCCCAGGGAGGTTTGGAGTCTCCACCTTTGGAGATTTTCAAAAGGCATCTGGACATGTTCCTGGCTCTAGGAAACACTGCTTGAGCTGAAGGCCTGGGCCAGATAATCTCCAGAGGTTCCTTCCACATTAATAATTATGTGGTTGTATGAGTTCTATGATCTTAAATGTAGACCCTCGTTCAGAGATCTTTGGGCAGGAACTTTTTCTGTTTTATTTTAAACAAATTTCTCTGCCTGGTTTATTTCAGAGTGGGCTTCTTCATGGCCTCAGTTTATTAACTGTTGATGGCCTAGCTTGAAATAAAAGCATTTCTCATGTTTGAAACTTTTAGCTTCATTGTATATTCTTGTTCTTTTAATGAACAAACCTTTTTATAAATCTAGTAACACATAATTCAGCTGCAGGCTGTTTTCTTAATTTTATATTTCTCTGACAAAATTCACCTGATTAAGCAGAATCCATATTTTCATTGACTGAAATTCTCAAAATGTTGTATTTGCAACAAGCTTTCAAAGAAACATCTGTTCAGATGGAAATACCATTTTCTTCTACCATCAAGCACTTGCCTTTCTGCTCTGTTTTTTGCTTTGCTATTTAGAGCTGATCATTTATTCATGAGACCTACAAATATGCTTTAAAGCAATTTGACATTTTGTTTTGAACTCCAGTTCCTTAAACTACTATTTCTACAACTTTCTAGCAGGCTTTACTATGTTTTCTGAACAAAACTAAAATGATGAAAAATAACTCATCTGTCTAGAATGGGCTTTTGGCTAATTTTGTCATGTTTCTTTACAATAAACAGTGATAGAATGATACCCTGCCATACTGCATTCTGTAATTTCTAGGCCTGTACCTATGAATGGTACTTTACACCTAAAAATTATTCAATTTCTTATGTTTTTTACTTATGCTTTTTAATTTTTTTTGGGGAGGGGAGGGCATTCTGCTTTTTTAAGGGTTTCAAAAGCAGAAGAGTTTGAAGGTATAAGAAAAACTTTTCAACTTCTAATGTAATTCCACTGTCAGAGCCTTATCTTTTTCTTAAACCTTGGATATAGAAAAAATGTTTGTTCCATGATACTTTGGAGACCGAAGCATAGTGGTAGTATGGGAGGGAATCAAAGTACTGTGTTGTATAAGTAGAAATATTTTTGAGCAGTTTATGTGCTTAGTTTTCCTTTCATATGAGGAAGTCAACATTTCTTGTATGTTGATTAATTCATATTGCAGTTCTAGGGGAAAAAAAATTCCATAAATTGTTCCATTAGCCTAACATTTTGTTTAATTTTGCACTTAGCAATAAGACTGCTTTTCCAAAGGGATTCCTGTAAAGGTACTTACCTACTGTGTCTGGCCTCTTTACACAAGTACAGTGCACATTTTTTCACACAAAATTTCCTTTTGTGATGGTTTTTAGCCCAGATTTTCCTAGGACATAGGAGAATGTCATGTTGAAATATAAATAACTTTCAACCATTTTGTTGCTTCTAGTTCCAGTTTTGTTATAAAATGCAATCTTCACTAAAAGGGTGTGGTTTCTCCATAAGAAAATAGATAAATTGTTCTTGTGTAAAATTTTATGCAAGTCTACTGCTTGTTTGTTTGCTTTTTAAGTTATGAGCTACAAAAATATACCAAATAATTTGTTATCTATTAAGAATGGATACTGGCAAATCATGGAAACTAGATTTCTCTTTCTTTCAGTAAATAGTTTTAGAAAAGCCATTCTGGTGTGGGATTGTGGATAGAAAACTATAAGGCTCTGTAGATTAATCTCTGTAGATTAATTTTTTTAAATTTTGTTTTTTGAACAGTTTATATACATAACAAAGTAGCCTTACTATGATGAAAAAACAAAAACAAGAACAAAAGGCCATCTATAAAGTTAAAAATGAACAGCTGAAGAGTTACATTTACAGAAACACTGGAAAACCTCTTCCTGCTTGCTATTTAAGCCTATTGCTGCATCTAAGCCTAGCAAATATCTGTCTTTATACCCTGCAATTTCAAAGGTCCTAAAGAATTTTGGTTTAGCATGTGTATATAGTCCTCTTAACTGTGTGAGTAGCTAGGCACATGTTGCAGGCCATTTGGTTCCTTTCACTCTTGAATGGAACTGATTAGTCCGGTAATCATTTTAAAATAGCAGTCGAAATGTTTCTTACTGTTTGGAGAATAGACTTTTCTGAACTGCTTAGAGAATAGTCTCCATAAAGAAATTCAGCTTAAAGTTAAATATAGATGATATTCCCGTATCTGGAAGAGAAAAAATGGATTCAGAAGAAAAGGAAGTCTTTCCTTCAAGCCAGTGAAACAGAACCATATGACCTAGTGTTTAGGAATTCCTTTGTGATGGTGAAAATTTGCATTCTATTTATGGAACTGATAGCATCCTATTCATTCCCATTTTATCCTAATACTGTCTATGCATTATACAAGACATTATTTTAAATGGGTGTCGAAGTCAGAAGGGTACAGTTATACACATTTATTCTTTCCTTTGCTCTATGAATCTAGATTCTTTTCCTTATATAACACTGCAAAGCTTTACAGGAAGAAAATGGAGAATGACTTTCTCTTATCCTATTCAAAAAGTATATTTATACTTCTGGCAAATATCCAGAAAAGTACATGGTTCGTGTTGGAATACTCTTCAGCAGATACAAAAGCTTTAATCTGTATTTTTGTATAGTGCAATTATACAAAATGCTGTAAATATAGAAGTATTCTAGAAGTGCTCCTGTGTCATCTGCTTCTGTGAGGAGCCCATGTGTGTAGAAATGAATCTCCCTGAGACCCAGTTTTCAGTTTTCAGTTGTCTTAACATTCTTAGGAATATTTTCACTTCACAGAATCAAAGAGCCTACCCTGGCTTGGGCTCTATTTTAAGGCCAGATTCTCAGCTCTAGATTGATTTAGATTTTCTTCTCTCTGTGTTCTTTTGAAGAAGCTATGTTTTCTACTTCTGGCAGTAGTAGCTTTACTATTACAAGCAGCATAAAAGCAAAATAATCAGCATTATAATACCAGTCCCTAAACACTATGTTAATAACATTGCCTTAGTAAGAAGTGTTAAAGTAGAGTTACTTCCACTTAGTTAACGTAGTTTTCACAGAACAGCAATTGTGGTTTGTTCCCATTATCAGATAGTATCCATTAAAGACTATGAATACAAAAAAGGGTCTTTGAACATTTTCAAAACAGGTGTTTCAAACTGAATGTGTTCTTACATATTGGGGCCTGAATATAGATCCTGATCTTGTTAGGTGTGCTTGACTGCAGGTTCTTTAGGATGGTTAATTTACCATTTTTGTTTTCAGGGAAGATACGCATTTACTTCTGTGTAGCACCACTCATGAATAAGCGACTGCTAAATAAGAGGGTAAAGCTAACATAAAACAGAAGTTGAAACTGTGATACATGGAAAAAGCTTGCAGCTTGGCCACTGAATTTATGGGATTGTACCAGAAATGCAGAGGATTTGAGGGAATTCTTATGTTTTATTTCCTTTAGATTTTATAGAACCAGCATGACCCAGGGAACTTTCCTCCAGTAATTGCTCTTAAAGTCACTTCATGAAATCACTACTCTTCTGTTCAACAATTGTGGGTCAGGACCTAGTTATTTCTGAAAGTCTGACGGGCTTTGAAATACAGTTTGCAGTATGTGAATCCAGCATGAAGTGGGAGTGAATTACAAACTTCTGCAGTATCCCAAAGTACCAGATAATTTTTTTTTGTGAACATAGCATGATAATTACTCACCAGTAACTGTTGAAGTTCTTATTACTGCAGAGCTTGAACATGAAGCACTGGACATAAAACCCACAGGATCTGAGTAATTAGAGACCTGTCCGTGTGAACTCAATGCCTAAGAAGACTGCAACAGATTATCTTGACTGCAGTTCCATGACACATACAGGACAACCAGAGAATCAGGGCCAGCCAGCATGGGTTAAGGAAAGGCATGTCCTGCTGACCAACCTGATCTTTCTTTATGACTAGCTGACCAACCTAGTGGATAAGGGAAAGGCTATGGCTGTTCTCTACCTGGATTTCAGTAAAGCCTTTGATATTGTCTCCCATGGCATTCTCCTGGAAAAACTGGCAGCCCATGGCTTGCACAGGTGCTCTTTCTGACTGGTAAAACCTGGCTTGATGGCTGTCTCAGAGGCTGGTGGTGATTGTGCTACATCCAGTTGGTGGCCGGTCACTGCTGGGGTTTCCCAAGGCTCAGTACTGGAGCCAGTGTTGTTTAATACCTTTATCAGTGATCTGGATGAGCACATCAAGTGCACCCTCAGTAAGTTCACAGACAGTGCTAAGTCGGGTGGGAGTGTTGGGTAGGAGGGCTCTTCAGAGGGGTCTTGACAGGCTGGATCAATAGGCCAAGGCTTGTGAGGTTCAATAAGGTGAAGTGCCCTGTCCTGCTCTTGGGTCACAACAACCCCATGCTGTTCTACAGGCTTGGGGAAGAGCACTTTGAGAGCTCTTCAGAAGAAAAGAACCTGGGGGTGCTGGTCAACAGCTGGCTGAACATTACTCAGTGTGTGCCCAAGTGGCCAAGAAGGCCAATGGCATCCTGGCTTGTGTCAGAAATAACGCAGCCAGCAGGAATAAGGAGCTGATTAATTCCTCTTTAGTCGGCACTGGTGAGGCCACATCTTCTATCTTGTGTCCAGTTCTGGGTCCCTCACTACAAGAAGGACATTGAGGTACTGGAGCATGTCCAGAGAAGGGCAACAGATCTGGGGAAGGATCTAGAGAATGAGTCATATAGGGAGCAGCTAAGGGAGCTGGGGTTATTTAGCCTGAAAAAAAAGAGGCTCAAGGGAGACCTTCTCGCTTTGTGCCACTACCAGAAAGGACGTTGTAGCAAGGTGGGGGTCAGCCTCTTTTCTCAGGCAACTAGTGATGGCATAAGAGGAAATGGCCACAAGCAGTGACAGGGGAGGTTCAGGTTGGACATCCTGAAGAATTTCTTCACTGATGGGTTGTCAAGAATTAGGACAGGCTTGCCCAGGGAAGTGGTAGAATCACCATTCCTGGAAGTGTTTAAGAATGACTGTACCTGGCACTTAGTGCTAGGGTTTAGTTGACACGGTGGTGTTTGGCCAAACATCTTGGAGGTCTTTTCCAACCTTACTGATTCTATTATAGACTATACATGTATTTGCAACTGTAACAGCTGTTTAGAAGACGTTTAAACTTTAAAAATATGGTACTGTATACTACTAATTCTAAGTTACTCTAACATGTAAACAGTACAAGATAAAGCTTTTAATTTAGCATGTTCAGAAAATGATTTTCTTTTTCTTTTGTACAGAAATATTATTTTTTAAAAACAGAATAAGAAGAAACTCTTTCAGAAAGTACAACTATCACACAAATATATGGTGATAAATTACCTATCTGCAAGTCTTTATTTTTGAGAGAAAGTGAAAGCTGTGAAAATGTATCAACTTAGCCAAATGAGTAGTTTCTGAATAATATTCATTCAACAGTAGATTTACATTAAATGCTACACTACTTCATTGTATGTCAAAGTCTTGTCTTTGTTCAGATTTTTAGATATTTTGAAAAGTTTAGAGGCTTTGTCTAAGCTTTGCCATAACTGACAACTGAGATGAAATAGAAGAGATGAACAGTTTTCATATGCAATGGGCAGAACTGCTGAATACTGGGTTTTTTTCTGAGGAGAATGGATTGGCAGCAGGATGAGAAAGGAACTAGAGGGATCTATACAATGCAGTCAGAGAAAGGACTCATGGTTATAGAATATAATGAAAATACAAAACATCTTTATTAGACCTTAAAGGCATTGCAAATATTAAAATTCCTCCTAAGTTACAGTATCATTTTTCTAATCTTATTCAGAATATTGCTTAATAAATGAATTTTCTTACTTGAATACTATTGTATCTATTCTTTGGTAAAATTTGATGATATAGCACAAGCTACAAGAAGCAGTATAGCCATATTACTGAATTGTGTGGTTCAAGCTAATTACTGGGAGACACAGTAAGTGAATCCAGTGAAATGCCTGCTCTCTACCTCTGCTGTTACGGTATAAAATCTTTTCTTGGAACGGTGTTCCATGGTACAGATGCAGCAGTTCACAACTCTGGAAGCACCAGAACTTGCTGCTGAATGAGGGTTGAAGTTACAACTTTGTTTTGTTTGAATCCTGTGTGGTGATCGTAAATACTGAACACAAGGTAAATACTGGCTTATACTTTAATTACTGAAGCAAGGAGGTCGGTAGAAGAAGAAGCAATTTACTGCCCTGCTTAAATGTTGGGGTTTGTACAGCTTTATCCAGTCCCTTCTGTACATGGCGTTTGATTAGCATTGTAACTTCAGTGTTGATTTTTGAAATACACTGTCTCTAAATATCACCTTAAAGCATTAGATTGTGTTGTCCTTCCACTTTGTCAGGCATGTATTTTATGATCTAAAGACAGACACTACTGGGAAGGCTGGTCTAGCTCCATCAGCTTCCATTTCACTGGGCTCAATGATCATCTAATATCACTTTAAATCTGGAAGGACACTAACTCAGGTGGGAAGGGAATCCTTAGCAATCCAGCCTTATAACTAGTAATATGGATTGAACACCTACATTAATAAAGGATATTGTACATATAAGTGTTGGTTTATTGACCTCTGAAAGATTTAATTCTTTTTCAGTTCTTTCTTTCAGATGCAGCTTAAGTCCTTAGTAGGCTTATCAAGTTTGGTAATTTTTATTCTGCAAAGAGAAGATGCATAACAACAGTGTTCATAAAATACTTCTGAGACTGACAGAATGTGTTGCAATGCAGTCTCTCACCTGAATGTCTAATAAGCACATCCTAAAAATGTCAAAACCTTACACTGAAGATTGGAATAGCTTCAGGCAACCTGCAGCATTTTGGGAAAAGCCATAGAGAGATAAATGGAAATAGCTGCACATAATTAAAAATTACAAAATTAAATAATTAAATAGTAAACTTAGTTAAATAATAAATGCACTATTTTGAGTCTATTAAGTATCACAATTAAAATGTCTGTATTTATATATTTATTTATTATATTTATATAATACCTCAAAGTTTCTGGAAAGCCTCTCTTTCAGAGATTAAAAAAACAAACAACCACTACGAAAACCAAACCAAACAAAATACCAAACCAACCCCACAACACACTGAAAATTACAACTTTTTATTTATTTGATGATAATACATGCTTACCGAAAACAGATTTCAAAGTGTTGTTCTTCTTTTTTTTTATTTCTCATACAGATGTGGAAATACAGGCTAATGTATTTTGCTTTCTTGTATCTTGTCTTTTTCATGTTCTAAAAATACTGAAATAAAGGATCTGTATTTGAGGCATTGAATTAAAGATAATTGGGACCTTACAAACCTGTGATAATAAGCAAAGGGGAACAAAAATGATCAAAAGATGTGAAAATCACCATCAAGCAACAAAAATAACTTTGCACATTTAGTATTTAATATCAACAAGCATGCTGATGAGATGATAATTATCTGTTTGTTGGAGAAACTAAAAAAACCCATAACAGATAAAAATCAGTCTTACCTGGCAATAATAAAAAAATAAAAGAAATTTCAACAGTCATAGTGAGGATGTTAGAGTTCCCAGAGCAGTTCTTTATGTTTTGTGGTTTTTTTAGTACATGTAGGATGAATAGATTTTAATTGGAGGCGAAAGGGGAAAGCAGACTGGAGTAAAACACTTATTCACATCAAATATTGCTTCATTATAATTACTATATGTTTTATCCAAAAGAGAATATTTGACAAAATTCTATAACACAATATTTACTGTTTCTTTTACTATTTACTGCAATATTTCTTATAATTCTTGATTAATAAAGGATGTTAGTATTTGATAGCCAGAAAGACAGTAGTTACTGATATTAATGATGCAGATCAATAACTTGAAGAATTTCTTGGTGGTGGTGATATATTTTATATATATCCATTTAATTTAAAGAAATGCTTCAATTTTAAAGCTGAAGATTCATTGACTACTTGACAATTTAAGACTTAGTTCATTATGGACAAAAACACAGCATTCTTGTGGGGTTTGTGGGAGGATAAAATAACTGTGGCAAGCTCCATACCTGTGTTGAAGGTCACTATTATCAGTTCAGTAGCCACAGTTTTAACTGTTGAGCTTGTGTATATTGGCTGAAGGAAAAGACATAATGACTACAGCCATTACTAGTAAAAACCATGACAAAGCATGATCCTAGACACCAAAACTCAAATGTTTTATTTAAAATATTACAATATTCATCATAATGGCTTTGGCTCAGAGCTCTCCCTCAAATTAATTCCTGGCAGGATTAAAGGTTTAGAATGGCTAAAAAACCTTTCCTATTTACAAAAGCCTGGCGAATGGGTCATTAGTCTCCTAGTAGACCTGCCACTAACAAGGGAATAGTTGTATTCCTATTGATTCATAGGGCTCCTTACTGCTTTAATTCCAAGTACATGTACACAGTATATAGCCATAGGTCCCATTCTGTTAATTACCATAGCAGGAATTTATCTCATCCACTTTTAGATACCAAAGGGTTCTTCATCCATATACTGTCTAAAGTCAACAAATCACATCCTTGAGTATAATGTGGTGGTGGTCTTGATTTGCCCATGCAGGTGTACTGCTCTAAGTATTGTCAGCATTAGTCATGCAGAAATACCTACACACTGCTGTCTAAAACTGTAGTTCCGTTTCAGTTGAGGACATAATGTGGATCCTTTCTCACCTGAAATCAATCCAAAACAAAAAATATTTAATAAATTATGAATTTAGGAAGCTAATTCAAGAAAATTAGTCTGAAATGTTTGCTGGATCAGGGAGAGATTAATACATATGAATCACTGTACTTAGACAAAAAGCTCTCTCATACATAGGAGTTTTGAAATGACAGTTAAAGGCACAAATCAGGTAATATTGTTTTTTGGGAACAAAATATGCTTTTCTACTCCCTCTGTTTCTGATTTTTTTTTTCAGTTGAAATACATCATAATGAACCTTTGTCAATCCGTTAGGGATTTATGCAAATGTAGGTCTTATTCAAAAATCACATTTTCACAACTTCTGTGTATTTGTTAATGTGTTTGCAAACAACCTACTTAACAGGGAAATTATAAGTATGATCCTCAATAAACAAGAAAACCACCTAATTCTTGCAGCTGTGATGCACTGTCTCCTAGGGTTACATTTTTACATTGAGCAAGTAAGCTGAATTAGGAAAAAAAAATCTCATGCAGCTCTCCTTCAAATTTTCAAGGCTTTTCAGCTTGTCTTCTCTCATTCTTTTTCCTTTGGCTTATGTGCATTTTCTCTCCTTTGTCTGACTTGCTATGAATAACATGTTTTGAGGTAAAAACTGTTAAGGAGACTCTGATCCAGGTGTCATTGTGAGTTGGTTGTGAATTCAGATCAAATGCAATGTGAATGAGATACTTCAAAACAGGAAGCCTAGAAACTTAGAAAGGAATGTCTTTTTTTTTATTCCCAGGTCTTCTATGGCTTGTTTATTAACGTGCATAATAATTTGGAGGGGGAAAAAAAGAAAAAAAGCCATTGTTGTTTGCCTATTGACTAATTAAGTACTCCATAGCTGCACTTTTAGATTAGCCTTAAGACTTTGAATTCAGTCTTTGAATGGCTGGAATACACAGAACTCTGGCATGCAACCAGCCCTCTTTGTAGTGAGGCTCTTTTATGCAAAAACAGCTGCAACTTTTGTTAAGTGTTTGGATGCAGCCAAGCAAGACAGAACAGTTAAGATGTAATGAAAAAGTGATAGAAATTATGATCTCCACTATAAAATAATCACCCGGGAGAAGGAGTTGTCTTCTGCTCCTGTGGTGACATTCACTGCAATATCTGTATCTGAAAGTAACAGAATTTCAGAATTAAATTGAGGTTACCCATTGTTTTCACAATTGCTTAATGTTTTCTGAGGACACAATACAAAGAGACAGTAGCCTTAACTTCAAAGTTCTGTTACTATTGGACATCATTAGGTCTTTGTCTGGTCAAACACGAAGAAACTCTTTTGAGCTGCACAAACATTTAACACAAATATAGTAATGAATCCTCATAAAACTGAAGTTACAATTTAAAAAGTAGTTGATTACTTGTGATGACCTATGTCCAATAAATTTGCCTGTTTCCAACAGTTTGTAACGATAAGTTATTCAAAACTGGATTTCTTCTATGACCTTATTATGTTATCATAAATTCTGCCAAACAGTATTTTTTATTTAAATGTCATTATGTTGCATGTATATTTTCATTAATAAAAAATGTTAGACTAGCTGAACATCATATACTCCAGATGGTTCCTCCTACATAGATACTATATTACTCCTACGCAGATACTGTGGAGATTCCATGTACTGTAGAACAGTCAAAATAAAGGCCTTTTACTGCAGTGAGAAGCCCTTATTCATTATACTGAGCTGTAATTAGCAGGGTACCTTTTAAAATTTTCATATTTTTTCTGCTTATGATCAATTAAACTAACTTCACTACAGAAAATTGTAGCTCTATTTCAGCAGAAATCAAGAGGCAAAGTTTACATACTTTATTCTTAGAATTCAATTTCACTCTTAGGAAGCATCTTGATCTGCAAAACAAATTGCTTTCAAATATTAAAGATATCATCTACCTTTAACAGGCTGTGGAGACATCACATTATATGTGTTATGGCATCTTTAACCTGAATATTTCCACTATGGTGCCATGGACTGAAAGCTCTTCAGCAGTTGCTGTACGTTAAATTCAGTTCTAGAGCACTTCTTTGAGTTTGGTTTCATTTGAAAGGGAATTAAGTCTGCAGGATTCAAGTTTAATCCACAGTGAACACCAAAATTAAGTAAAAAGGATGATATGGAAATCCTGCTCCAAAGCACTCTCCAGTTCTGAATTAAAACACTAATGTGACCGTTTTACTTTGTGACTTTTATCTAAACAAAGTAGTGTAGATTTGTATTTAAAGAGAATAAAGAAGAAAAACACAGTTTATAGAAAGATGCGTCATCTAGGCCTCAGACTATTCTGGTACTGAGTAAAATGGTAAAATACCTACAGGAAGAGAATACTAAGACTGACAATACCCAAACTAATAGATCTTAAGTAGATGAGTAACAATATTCATATTCATGAACTTAAGATATCTCTTATGACTTTTTTTAAGCAGCATTTTCAAAGATGGCTTTTTTTTTCATTATACTAAGGAATCTGTGAGTGCTTTTGAAAAGTGTTTCCTACTCTGTTTGCTTATTACTTTTTGCTTTGATTTTAATAATAGTGTTAGCTCACAGCTGGTATGGTTTCTTTTGAACAGAAGTACAGAATTGCAGCAATAATGTTTCCATAATTGTTCATAGGGTATACCTCACAATAGAAAGATTTTACTTTCCACATATATCAAGTCATTATATTTAGTAAGAAAGGAGTTAATTCTGTTTTCATTAGGGAAAATCCTATATAATCAAGCTGAAAGTGTCCCATGCGCACCACGGTAGGGTGAAAATTCTATTTCATATCTCCATGAATTTTTTGTATATATTTCCATGTGAGTTGTTATTAACTGTAGAAATCTTTTATGAAAAAAAATAATTAAATAAATATTAGATCTACCATTGTGACCTTGACATACTAACAAGCCCACAAAAGTTCTTTCATTCCATTCAACACTTCTAGGATATACAGGCATGTACTCATTTGTCACATTGTTTATGATGAATTGATTGGTCGTTGTAATTCTTTGGCCTGTATCTTGTATCTTTTTATTTGAAATTAAGATAACGTTACATAAAATAATGGTATTTTATAGACAATAACATTGCCTTTTGGTATGCTGTATTGAAGCTTCTACTTATTCATATAAGTATTAATATTAATTCCTATTAATGAAGCGCCTACTAAATGTAAGTTACCTTTATATACTATGACAGAATCACAGAATGTTTGGGGTTGGAAGGGATCTCCAGCAGTTGATCTTGTTCAACTCCTTTGTTCAATCTGGACCACCCAGAGCAGGTTTCTGAGGAACATGTTGTGAGAGACTGGAGGAATTGCTGGCTCAAAATGTTTCGCGTGCATGTGTGAGGGAAAGGGGCAGGTTGGGCCTTGCCCTGCTAAGGAGATGCCCTGTTCTGCACACTCCACCCCCCAGGCCTGTATCCCAGCCTGGTAGTGGTGATCAATCCGCAATGCTCCACACCTGCCCCTGACACCCCAATCTAGCCCCAGAGTGGCCAGATGAATAGAAGTCCCCCCTGGGAGAAGGGCCCAGGAAAGCCAAAGGATATTTAACCCACGACATGAGGCAAGCAAGTGTTTTGACCTTACCTCCTCTTGGAATTTCTATCAGCTGAACACCACCAGGACTAGGGGTGGTAGCTATACTTGTTCTTTTCTATATATTTTCTCTCTTTCTTCTTCTAATACCCTCTTCTCAGAGCTGTGAGTAACTTAAAATCAGATGAGCTTGATGTTTTCTAACTTGAAATGGGCTAAGTTAGTGCTTTGTGAAATGTTTTATGTTGATTGAACGCTGCTTTGAGCTTTTGCCAAAGTTCTCTGATTTTCTGAAGTTGCCAGTAGAGCTTTTTATTGTTTTGACCTCTTGAGAATATCTTGTTGGTGTTTCTGTAGCGCGTCTAACTCAAAGTACGTGAACAAACAGTAAACTCTTTTAAGAGACTCATAGAGCAAGTTTTTGGGTTCTTACACAAGTCTAGACAGCTTTTGAATATCTCCAAGGACAGCTTGTAGTTTTGCTTAGCTGCCCAAACATTAAAAAAGAGTTTATTTTATGTCCAGGTAGAACATCCTGTATTTCATGTTTTGACCACTGCCTCCTGTCCTGTCACTAGATACCATTGTCTCTGTAGTCTCGTGGTGGGTCTGACTGGGATGCAGTTTGCTTTTGTTATGGCAGCCACTATGGTGCTGGTTTTTGCATTTGTGGCTAAACCAGTGTTGATAACGTACCAGTGTTTTGTCTGTTGCTGAATATTTAAATGGACAGCATCAAGACTTTCACTTCAAACTCTCTCTCCCACAAAAGCTAGTAGGCTGGGGATAGGTAAGAGGCTGGGAAGGGACACAGCTGGGGCAGTTGACCCAAACTGACCAAAGTGGTATTCCACACACTATATGCAGCCATAATAGCCTATAACATAATCATAAAGGTTGAGTGAAAAGGGGAGGGTACAGAGACTTTTGTGGTTATGCTGTTTGTCTTTCCAAGAAACTGCTAATCATGTTGAAGCCTTTATTTCCTAAGAAGTGGATGGGTGTCTTATGTTGATGGAAAGTAATGAATAAAATTCTTTTTTATATTTGTTTCTATGTGCTTTTCCTTTTAAATTGTCTTCATCTCAATCCATGAGCTGTACCATCTTATTTTCTTCCTCTGCTCCATTAAAAAGGGGTATCAAGAGAGCAGCTGTTTGAGGTTCCGGTAGCCAAGCGCCCACCACACTTTACACCCTCCCTTCTGACATTTGTATACATTGATGAGATCCCCTGAGCCTTCTCTTCTTCAGGCTGAATTAAAGAAATTAAACCAATAATTTCTTGTGGCTTAAGATTAAAAAGATAAGACTTTCAGAAAGAATAGGCAAAGGCTCTGACCTCAAAACTTTCTCCTTAAGCAAAATGAAATTAATTTTCCCTTATGCAAGAGAATATGTTTTTTTTTACGTATTATTTTCTATACACACAATTCTTCTGTGCCTTCCCAAATACAGCACCTGTGTGACAATATCTAGAATTACTGTGTATTGCAGCAGTTTTTTCTAGCCCATATTCAGGAGAGCTATATTTTAAAAAAATAAGCCTTGAGAAATATTTGCTTTCTCAGTGCATTGAAATGGAAATCTAGTCAGAAAAACATCTTTAAAGTAATCTTCAGGAAACAATGGCAGAGAACACACGGCTCCTGTACTTGTGTTAGGTGTGGAAGAAACAGGTTAAAATAAATTTGTCTTTGTCCGGACTGAACTGGACAAAGGGCACATTTCAGGAAAAGGCCTTGATTCCTGAGCTACTAATTTTACTTGTTTGCTTTCAGGTTCTATTTTAAGATGACTCAGGTTACATGCTGGGGTTGTAAACTGGAGTGATCAAAAGGAAGTAGGTTACCACTTAAAATAGATTCTTAATTTTTGACAATTTAAGTCAAATCAGAAAATTATATCTGTCTAAATGTTACGTGAATTTAGTAACAGGCTTAGTAACCTGAACCTCACATTCAAAATTAACAAATTGCTTGGATGTTGTAGTAGGCAAAAAAATAACTCCAATTGTGAACACTGACAGGGACCGGGTAATTGTGCATGTAAATGTTCAAAACTGAACTTCTGATTTCTCAAGAAGCCTGCTTGCTGCTTGCTTGCTACAATTGGTTTATGCTGGCTGTATATTTTGGGTAAAATTTGAGCTAAGGAAAAAAGTCCTGAACCCGCCAAATAACAAAAAAATGAGACAAAATTATCAATTAGAAGGCTGTTCATAGGTTCTGCACATACACTATTTAGACAGAGAAAACTCTAACCTTAAAGTCCAGGAAAGGAGGTGAAGACTTAGTTGAAGAAGGGGTCTGGGAAGTGGTGGAAGATCTATGCATTCAGGGGGATTTGGCGGGGTATATCCCAGAGTTTAACTAGTAACACCTGGGACTAGTAAATCCCAAGAGGTGCCCCAACAGAAGCCAACATGACTTTTTGCGTGACTGAAAACAGTCTCGTCACTTGGAGAAGAGAAGGTTGGATCTAGGGTATAAGTCTAGATCCCATCTAGGAAGGTGAACAGCCTATTAGAATAGTCTAGTTTCAGAATTTACTGTCTTATAAATTCTGAAACTAATCTAGTACCCATATTCACTACAGGTTTTTTACTTTCCCCCGTGACAAGGATTTAGTTTTGTTTTAAAAAGAAAGAAGGTTTAAAGAAAAAAAAGTCTAAGCCACATATTATGGATGTTCTTTAACAATAATTTCAAAGGTAGACTTTACTATTTGATGTATGAGTGGCTCCTGCTTGCAAGTTCTTTTCTAAGACAGACGCTTCTTTTGAATTGCCAGAGAAAAAAACATATTTTTGTAGTGAGTTTTAGGGACTAAACCTAACAAAGTGACCATAAGGCTGACTCTTGGCTGGCATGGATGCATGTAGGGCTGTATGAAACCATTATAATCATATCACTTTCATATTCTGCAATTATATTAATAAATAATCTTACAGACTTAAGATAGTGGCAGTCCTGTCTGCTGAGGAATTGATGGGGCATTTTCCTTGTTACATCCAGTTGTTCAGGGGACTGATTAAAGTATTTTGTTAGGGAAATATACTTTTTATTAATTGTGTTCATCAACCTGTTACAGTTAAGCTTTCAAATTAGGATGTTCAGAAGACGCTATTGATGACCTGGTGATACACAAAATATTTCTAGACTATTCATTACAAACAACAATATGACTTAACAAAGGAAAAAATTACTAGATGTTTATCTTTGTGAATACAGAATATTCCTATTTATTTATTTCTCTTTTTTCATAACTTCTTCTCCAAAGTAATATTTCCAGCTGATGATTTTACAAAATTTACTTCATGTTGTATTTTTGAGAAATCATGACTGGACTTTAGCCAGATATCTGACACAGATAGACACATATAGCACAAATAGGGAGTACTTTTCCTCAGTCTTAGGACAGTTTTTGCAAGCATAAAATGTCTATTAATATCAAACATACCAATTTTGCTGAAAAGGACTTGTACAAATTCTTAGGAGGGAAAGTATAAAGGAAATACATGAAGACAAGTAAGGCTGGGAGAAAAGAGGCACTCTCTAAAACTGCTGACTAAAAGCCCTTTGTGAGGCAAAGGGCCAGAATTATGTTCTAAAACAAACAAAGAGAAAATATAGCGGAACAGTTCAAAGAAAAATGCTCTGAAAGAATTTACTGCCTTGTGGCTAGAGGTGACATTGAAAGTAACATGGAAACAAGTTGATTAAGCTGCTGTCAACATATTTGGCCCCAGGAATCAGTTGCTATTGATTTACAGCTTACAGTAAAGGAAAAATGCAGAAACTTACAAAAAGAGCTGTATTCAGTAAATTCTATTAGCATATTCACTGCAAAGGATGAAAAAAACAAGTTGGAATTAATCTAATGAAAAATTCACATCAAAAGACTCTGTTAGAACCAAAAGTTCCCTTTGTGTTGCAAGCCCATGAGAAAAATGTACACACAACAGATATTTTTTTCTTTTTTACTTTCTGCATCCTTAAAATAGTAGACTTTTTAAAAACAGTATTTAATATATTAAATCAGTGTGTTTCTAAAAATAAAGTATGACTGTTTCATTCATAAAACATTCCCAGCATGTTTATTTAGACATTCTGAAATGCAAAACATGGCCCCTCTTCTCTGAATAAGTGGCTTCTCAATTGTTCAGACCCAAATATGAATAGAAGGCAGTCAGACCTGCAGAACATGTTGTGCCTCTCACATGGGGAGCTATAATTGCCAGGAGAATTGTCAAAGACTATCACAAAGCACCTTGCAAAAAGAGGTACAGATAGTGTTACTGTAGAAATACAAATGGAAATACAGGAGTTGTTAGCAGCTATAGGTGGTGTAAATGGGCTATCAACTAAAATGAAACTAAAGTACGGACAGCATAATTTATAATACCAAGACTTGATAAACTGATGCTTTAGTAAAATTTAATTAGGTAAATTCTATAGACAATCACAGAATAAAACAAACAAAAAAGCCAGGTGCTTCTTTCCCACATGATATTATATGGAAAAACACTTTTACTCTGTAAGTTTGTACTTATAGGTATCATCTACCCACTTAAGCACACCACAGAGATGCAACCCTACCTGTAGTTTGTATTTGTGTATCTAATTTTTTTAACAGCTATGGATAGCATTACATTTTCTTTTTTCTTATAGATTTTGCTGGTTGGATGTTTGACCTGCAAATTATGTGGTGAATCACTCCATAAGACCTTTATTCTTTTTATTATTTTTTTCTTTATCAAAATAAAATTAATAAACAAAAACTGTTTTGATGTTGAATGTATGTTGTGTTTCCTGATTACTTAATACAGTTTCTAACTTATAATTCTGCTACATTTTTTTTCCAGCCCAGCACATGCAGAAAAAGAAGGAAAACATGTAGTTGTCTGTTCTTTTTTTGAAAACCGAAAAACACCTGAAGCAGCTGGATCTGCTCAAATGAGAAGTTGTAACAGACAGGGGCTTGGAACATTGGCCAGATATTTTTACGTGTTTGAGACAGACAAACTCGAACTAGATGCCATGAGCTATGAAAATTAATAAGGTGCCCAGGAGAATGGATAGTCTATCATGCAAAAGAAGAGTAAAAATACTCATTTTGTGAAGCTAATAAATAATGTGTGAAAGAGGATATAGTAGCAACTCTGGGATAAATGAGGAACAATAAGGTTTTATTAAGCTTCAGAATAGTACCATGGCAGCACTGTCTTATAAGATAAATAGTCCTTCCTGAAGTTTATCAGTCTACCCTTCACCTAGTATGACGTGTCAGATACGAATAAACGAGTATCTCTGAGGAGAGGTAGTGAGCAAATGAGATAGTAAGGTGGTTCCATGTATCAGAATTGTAGTGACACTATCGTGGACCACACTGCTTTCTCAGTTACTAAAGCTGAAATACTTTGATAAATATAGCCTCCTATATAGAGAAGTGAAAGTGCTACATAACTCAATCATTTTACTACACTCAGGAGATTTTAGGTAGTGTGAACTGAGATTTTAAGTTGTGTGAATTGTGTGATCTCATCCACATATGCAGTCCTACTCCACATAAGCAGCTGTCTGAAGTAACAAGTTGCTTTAACAGATTTATTAAATAACATGGTTACAAGTTTAGCAATCTGCTTGTTTGCTCCTGCAGGCTCGGTTCTCACTATTTGTGGGGAAGTTTTTACTTCAGAAACTTGCAACTGTAGGAATGATTTTTCTTTTTCTGCAAACTCAGTGAATAGTTTCTGCTGAGCTTTGTAACTCTATGGAAATTTAACAGACCTTTTATCCACCATGCAAGTTTTCTTTTATGTGCAGACATTTTATTTTGGGGAATGTGAAAGTAATTTGATCTCACTCATGTTAGCAGAAAACAATTAACTGAATGAAACACAAGCATATAAGAAGAAACTCAATACTAGAGGTCAGAAGGTAGTTTTTATTTAAGTGTTCTCATCTCTCTAAATAAGAACTGTCAAAAGGCAGGAAAATGGTCTCAAGGAAGTATTTCTGGCTCATAAGTTTTCACATTGTATTACCCTGTTCAAAAACATGTTCACAGTTTGTGTGTCTTACCTCTGAAGGCACAGTGGCACATACAACTGTAAATATAAATATAAAACAGCCATAAGCATTTAGATACCTGGAGAGAAAAGCAAAATAATTAACTTATCTACTGATAATAATAATATATTTTGTTCTCCATGAGTATTAACACATAGAATACATTATTTTTTTGCAAAAGCAAGCAAATGTGTATTTCAAACAAGGGAAAACAGACAATTACTGAAAATAGGAAATTACTTCCAAGTTAGGGCAAAGAAATCTTTTAAATTTTCGTTTCAGTGTACGCTAGAGACAAAGGCCATCTCCACTGAGATCTGAAGGCATATGCCTAAATTGGTTGTTTTCTATGATTACAAGGGAAAAGAGAGGTAGATGGAATTCTGCCCTTTGTTTCTCCATAAAAGCTAATCTTATGCAAACTCATATCAATTCCTCATTTTAAGAGAGAGGTATTTTATTCAAATAAAATCTATTTTATTAAATCACAAATATTCATCAAAGACTGACTCTTTTTTTAGTAAGTGATGCAGAATGACTTCTTTGCTTTTGGACATATAGCTATGTTTGCTTTACCAGACCTAACTTGTGAAAGAACCAGTCTGTTTCATGTAATTGGTGTAGTTACCATTTTCTTATCAATTATCAATATGGTTTTCTGTAGATAAGTTTTTGGTTATGGAGGCTGCTGATAAAAATCTTGAAACATGTTTGGCTTAGTAACTATCCCAGTAAAATGCTACTAGCAACTTCTTTATTTCATTGGCATCTTTCATAGACAGGTATTTCCTGAATTATTTTGGTTTGTCTGCTTTTAACTTATATGTCGTTTGTTATCAGAGCCTGATGATTATATCTTTCAGGCACAACAATATTAAAAACAGCCTTGAGACTGAGTTTGTTCTAAGATGGATCACTAAAAGCCAATTGGTGGGATTTTCTGGAAATTATGAGACTGTTTGGACAAGAAGTGTGAAACTAAGGATATCCTACTAAGGACATCATGTTTACCCTGGATTTTTCATAGTTGGTCATATTCATCTTGAGCTACTTTATACTTGACACTAAAACAAGATGAAAGGCCAGTTTACTATTCCAAGCAGCGCAGTGTGTAAAATCAGCTTTAAATTTATTAGAAAGTACATCAAGCACACATGGAGATTAATAAACAGTGTAATCAGAATATATGATATATTAAAAAAGTGTAATATCTTGTGAGAAGACAGATGAAAGTTGTGTAATGGACTCCTTAGATGCGCTACATCTTGGCAGATGGTATTTCACTAGTGATAACAGCAACACTGACTTTAACGATAAATTTCTTATATAATATTTTGAATGTAAATTTACATAGTTGCTTGTACATTTATGTAGTAGCAGAGATGTCATATTTTTTTTAATTAGCTTTTTATTGATATAACAAAGCTAAACTAAAGTTCAATGGGAGCCTTTACCATTGCTTTCAGAGACTTTGGGCAACCCCTAAGTGAGATGTTAAAAGTAGTTAAACGAAGAAAAATATATTTAATGCAATGCCATGACTGTTTTAAAGAATGTTGCTAACATAAGGCAAGAAGTCATGGTGAAATAGAATGGGCAGGTAAGAATAAAGTGTAGAAAACTTCTGGAACAGGAGTTAACTCTGCAGACACAGCTCAAGTAATAAATGTAGAAAGAGAGAACATACAAATATGAAGAGGAATTTGGAAAGACATGCATTGAAAGTGTCAGGTTTTTTCATTTCTAATGATCTATAGCACGGTGGAGAAAGACTGTAGAAAATAATGTTATAGTCCTGCGTGATCAGGAAGGTAGTGAGATTTTCAAACAGCATTATTGATTATTGTAATAATGCTTAAAGCCTGGAAGTCTGTTCTTTTCATTGTACCTATATCATGGCTAGGGCAAATACAAGCAAGAAAGGCAACACAATTATATAGTTTGAACCTGATCACTAAACAAAACATTTTCTCATGCCACAGTAGTGCTTACTTCAAAATTAGTACACTGCAGTTTAGACCTGCCCGTAGTGTATCATTATATGAAAGTCTGCCTTACTACTTATTGGTGCAAGGAAATAGTTGAATATTTATGAAGGAGTCAAGTACTTAGCACAAGAAGGAAGCAATTCTTTCCATCATCAAAGATAATCACTGAATGATTAGCAGATTTTGCTAACCATATTATCATAAAAGAAAATTATGAAATATATCTTTTGTAACAAGTTGAATAGATAATATGTATATAATTTCAGGAGGAACTATATTAAAGAAAAAAACAAATATCTATGTGATAAGTTTTCTTGCTGGATTTGTGTAATAAAACCTTAAATGGCTTTGTCCTTGAAGAGACCTGGCTCAGCAACAGTCTCCTGTATGTCATCGTTTATATGTACAGATCTAATCAGAACTTACATATTTAATAAAATATCATAGTAACAGGTTACTTACAATGTGGTGCAACCAGGAGTATCAATACTTGGCTAGGTATCTACTATCCAACATGCAGAAAAGCATTGATGTTGATTTTTTTTTCCGTTGGATTCTTCTCAGTTTTAAGAGATGTTGATCATTGTCTCTTCAAATTAAAACAAAAAAATTAAAATCTAGTTCAAACAAGATGATGCACAACATTCACAGATCAGATCAATATCTGTGCGGTAGTTCTGATTGATTAAGACATATTAGGATGAAAACCATGGAGTCCATCTTGACATCTTAGAAATCCAGTAATATAAAACTTGGTGGTGCATTTATGAACTTGGTGGGTCATGATACTGTTTCTCCTAGATGTGGTAATTTTATTTTTACATGTAATATTTTATATAAACTGTAGTAAATCTATATGAGAAAAGAGGTTTCAACCGAAGCATTATTCTATTCTGTCAGTTAACCCTAATGCTCTAAGGACCTTCGTGTGCAATTAACAAACATCCTTCATTGACACAATTGTAGACAGCAAAAATCCCTAAATGTATAACTTTCACATTCATCTCGTAGAACTGTAATCATGTAGAACTTATTTCAGATAATCCTTAGGCTTGTGATAGTATTTTCTCCATAGTTTTGATATTTTCTAAAGATCTATCAAAAAGCAGTTGAAAACAAAGCAAAATAAAGAGTCTCTGAATCTTTTGTACTTGGTATTTCTTAGCCCATATAGATTTTTGTTGCTTTTCTTTCAAAAATTATTCATTACTCTTCAGTTAAGGTTCTAGCTGTGTTGATAATCTCTTTGAAGTTAAAAGGTTCTGAATTCTTACTTAACCACAGTGAAAAAAAAAAGATATTTTAGAAATAATTGAGGAAAATAACAATCCCTCTAGGGCATATCCATGGCTCATATTAATTACTTTTAAAAGGCTAACATTATATCTCTATCCTGATCTATTGACAGGACAGAAAACAAAGAGCCACAGTTACACCAGGTTCATATCGAGTAGCAATTGCTTAGGTGACATACTTACTTGTGTTCAACGCATCATGAGGGATATCCTCACACTTAGCAATGCAAGTAATAACCTAAAATGCTTCTTGGTTGAAGTTATATGTTATGGTTTATATTTTAATATTTATTTATCTGGAAAATGTAAGAAAAATCTTTTATAAATCTCAGGCAAAATTCTGCTTTATGGTACATAACTATTCTGTGAAAGACTATAAGAGGAAACAAAAATGGGAATGAAATCACATTCCTTCTGCTCAAACTAAAGAAACAGATTATTATCAAAATTCTGAGAAGTTGGAAAAAACTGTGTAGTTCATATATAACCTTCTTTTTTGCTATAGGTCTTATGAAGATTACATATCCTACTAGCAACACAAATTTATAAATGGAGGTTCAAAAGTAACCTTGTTAGTCTTGGTTTTGAACTATGTGTTTCAGCATAAGAAGAATGCTGTTAGATGCTGTCCATTGTCTCATCTTGAAAAAGTGCTTGTCCCATAAATGTACATTTACTTCTGTAGTGGAATCATAGAACAAGTGATAGCTCCATTCCCAGAATTTACTTTTGAAGGTGAGTTTGCAAGTGTTGAAAACAGATATACAAGTGAAATGGCAGAGTAATCTTAATAAGGAAAGTGACGTATAACATACACAGCACAATGGACTAAGAAATCTCTGTGTATGTAATATGACCCCAATTCCATTTTTCAGTGGGCTTTTCCTGCTGGACAACATTCTTCTCCCCCATCCCTTTGCAAAGGAAAGTGTTCTGCAAGTGCCTGAGATGAGAACCAAAGTTTATAATCTGATGGAGAAGTAGAGCAATTTTTAACTTGTAGATCATCCATAAGTTATACTTTGTTGTAAGTTACTCTTTTCACTGATAGCAAATGCAATTTAGTCTGTCTAGAGCTTTTATTTTTCTCAAAACTTGTATTAAATATTAAACTAATACAGCCATATAGCAACTGTAAATGATTAAACCTATTATAGTAATTCAAATATCTTATTTTTTCTAGCTGAATAAAATCCTAATTCTAAAGACTGCTGTAATAAATCATGATATATTTGCATTTCAAAACAACAATCATGAGAGCAGTGAAAAATATTTCACAATACACTTTTTTTGTAAAACCAGATATGGCTTTAATCTTTATTATAATGTCACCTGCTGCTGCCAATATGCTTAAACATCTTTCAGTTTTCTCATATCGTCAAAAATTGTTATTCTTATGCATATCATCTGTAAAAATCATTCCCAGTTTCACAGGGGTGTGACATTCTGTGCAAAGTAGAAGGTATTTTCTTAACCTGTTTACTAAAAAATTTTATTTAATCTGTCTGTTTTTAATAACTTTCTAAACCAACTGGTTAATTTCAACTAATACCAAATAAAATTACAACAAAAGCTGCTAGAAAATGACCACTTGCATATAAAGACCCAAGTTAGGCATCCCTGAAAGGGAGAGGGCAGAAATCTGTTTGCATACTTCTTTTAGGATCAGCTGTCTATCCAAAGGCAGACACATTCTCATCATATGATTATCTGGAATTTGACTGCAGACTAGCACTGATGCTGCTGTTTCTTGCCCAGGACGAATATTGCTGAAATATGGAAAGACTTGTGGAAGGGGAAGGAAAAGACTGACAGAACAGCTGGCTAGGTGACAAAGTCACATGAAGTCATAGGTATTGCTTTCACCATTCAGAAACAGTTTGGTTTTCTTTTCTGCTTTATTTTCACCATTTTAAGTTGGGGTAGAATAAAGGAAAGATTCACATAAAGGAATTCCAATGTTTGAACGTTTTTTATTCTGAAAACAAAACAAAAAAAAACTCTCTTGAACATAACATGTAGTTTGTAACTACAGGAGAAAAACACATGAAAAGTTCAATGATTAGATGTGAATTTGACACTTTTGAAAGAGATGAGGGATCAAACTCCTCACATTCCTAAATTCAGTAAAATTATTGCCAGGTTTTCTGGGAATACATGATTATTTGTTTAGCCAGAACATTCTGAAACAGCTTCATAATGTCATACAGCTCAGATTACTCTTCTCTGTCTTAACCAGGGTAAATCATGCTTGTCCACATTTATCACAGTCCCAAACAGACAACATACCATATATATATATGTATATAACTCATCAGGATATGTAAGTATAGGCTCAAGGGTTCTGTCAATCCTCCCACAGCATTTCTGCCAGAGTTGGCTGACTACTGAGATGGCACATAGGTACAACTGACTCCAGGTGAACATGTACACCATGAACACCTCCACCCTGTGTGGAGGCAGCTACAGTGACAATCTCTGTGGCTTACGAAATCTTCTAGTTGTGAAAAATAACTTTATTAAACAAGCAAATGCTAATTAGATTCGCAAGTTGTATTCTTTTAGGAATACAGGTGCTGTTAATATCCATAGTTTAGCCAGGATAAGGTCAGATTGAATAGTAATTAAAAATTCATCCATGAAGTCAGCATAAAATATTTGATACTTAGTTTGTGAACCCAAATGAAATGCCTGGGTTTGTTGCTGAAAAGTACAGTTTAGCCCCGTGAAAAAAATGTTGCTTTTGAGCAATATTTTATTTTGGTATATCTTAGAAGTTCAATCTGTTAGAAGCTCAAGTAGTTAAGTAAAGACTCATTTGTTCCCCTCGACTCTCAATCAAAAAAAAATCTACCTAAATTTTACTTTAGGCACTGGAGTGTATTTTTTAAGGTCCATTTGTTTTCTCATCTTACTTTGCACATATACAGATGAACAGACATCCCTAGAACTGTTATGAGTTGACATATGGTCACAATTTGTAGATGAAATAATTTGTCATCTAAAGCTGATAAATATTCTCTAGACATCTTGCAATTTTAACCCATTAGAAAATTCTGTTGAGATAGAGGAACACGCTTTCTGCTTCCAATCCTTACTTAAAGCAACTAACTCTATATAGAAGCAACTTAAATGTCTTGAACTTTGCCTCCTTTCAGCAGTGAATAGATTCATTTTAGGACAATTAACTGTTCTTATCATATCTCAAAGGCTGAAAAGTTTTCACCACTGTTTTATGAAGTAATTTTCAAGTAAGTAAAATATCTCCTTTTATTTTCCCCTGCAGAATAATGTAAGGAAAATGTTTGTTTACAAAATAAAGTCTTTCCAATAATTAAAAAAAGACAAAGAGGTATCAACTACTTAATCCTTTCTTACTGCTCAGGTAGATCCACTGTAAAAATAGCTACCAATTTCATAAGAAGGGAAATAATCTGGAGGAAGATGGATGTAGGATGATAAAGGAATAGAATGAAGATTCAGCCAGCAAAGATATAAATCACTAGATGAATTTCAGAATCTGTGCATGGTCTCTTGCATCTAAGACGAGATATGGTATGTAGAATTAAATCCTAATATAAACTTAAACAAATTTCTGATAAAATAAAGCTCAATTACAAACTATGAATACATGCCTCGTATACTTCTGTGTTAATCGTTAAGTTAATGAAGGTACAGCATTATGCTTCTCATGATTTATGTGATCAAAACATGTATCTGGACCACAACTAGTATTTACACAAACACAGCCCTATTCTCCAGTGGAATCAATTGTCTAGTGGATCATGGAACAAGCCTTATTTGTATTGTGGGTCACTTACTCATCTTTAACACGCAACTGGAAGTTGTATTTGCTTTCCAACTCTGCCATATAATGAAAATTCATTGCACCAAATAGCTTGTTTGGATTCATTTAGCAAGAAAGATTTATTTTTGTCTTAAAATATGCCTCAACTGCAAGTATATGAACTTAACTAGGACTCAAGGAAACATGGAACAACAACGAAGGATGGTTGTTTGAACATTCAACCCAGGGATGACTTGGACATACAAACATAGAATAAAGACACTATGGATTCATAGACGCAGCTCCACCAAAAGGATTTCCTCTTCTCATCCATTCTTACTGACATCTTAGTACTAAAATGCAAAGCAGATGGTCCTATTTGGTAGTTTTATATTTGTGAAATGCAACCTTGTATCACTTAAAGAGTTTTGATACTTGCTGAGGTGAATTTTCAGGATTTTTTTAAAGAAAACTGTCCATCATAATAATGTAAGAGTCAGTGAGCCCAGGATCAGATACATTGCTTAAAGGAACTAATTAATTAAGCGAGGTTGAATAGAACGGCATGAAACAGAAGAAATATAAAGTACCTTTTTTCCTCCCTGTTTCGGCACCGTGGTGACTAATGTTTATTAAGTCCCCATAGTGAGATGCTGAGAGGTTTTTCTCGAGATCTCGTGCTGTTTTAAAAGGAAACAATGGTTTGTGGTAAAGTCAACTCATGCTGAGCTACATTAACTGCACCGTGTTACCAGCTGATAATGGTGTTATTAACACATTACCCACTGTGTATATTTGTGAATTAGGATATTTGCTTGTTAATGGAATTGAGCCATTTTCTTTGAAATGGCAAGTATTAGGAATTTTGACACCATTTTGGAGAGGTTGAGAATACAGCCCCATTTATTGGGTGGATTTTTTTTTTGGATCTTCACCCTTTAAACTTCAGGAAGTATGTGTACTTTTACTCCACTGTCTTGCTTTGAGATTTCATTGAGACCGTTGAAAGGGCATAATTTTTACAATGAAAGAAAAATATAAAAATACGTTATGCTGGAGAATACTCACACCATAAATTCTAAACATTCCAAAAGGTCACTCACTAATACTACAGTAAATGATGACTCTTACATTGCATTATTGAAAGGCTGTTGCTGAAGTATAGCAATTTCTTTTTCCCAGTTAGGTAGCACTGGCCAAACTCTGGAGTGTAGTAGAAAGTCCAGTTTCTTGCTCATTAGAGGAGAGTTGGACGTAAACACATTTCCTGTAAATTCAACATAATCAGTAAGCCTACCCAACCACACATTTGTTACACATGATCAAATAAAACAAAATGTACTCTTCCTAAAAACAGTGAGTCAAAACATGTTGCTGCGATTTTCATGCTTATTTGCTTCCTTCTGAACCTAAGACCATGACATGAATAATGATATAATCGTTATATAAATACAGAGAAATAAGTGACAGCACAATTATGTGATTAAAAATTACCTTTATTTGTGCTTTCCTGTGTAAGGAAAAGTACATACTGTTCAATTTGTAAACATTGACAAAAACGAAGCAATACTTTTTATCTATGATCATTTAATGAACTTGCAATAGGAGGCAAATTAAAGCATTTTTTTTAATATTTGCCAGGTAAAAAATCCAAGGACTAGTATTGCAGACTAGGAAACCCTAAGAGAAAAAATTTTTCTATATTCCATGAGATAACGAAATTTTAGCTGTCTGCCTACTCACAGCTTCATATTTTTTTCTTGAAAATATTTCCAACTGAATAATTAAATAATTAAATAGTCTTAGTGAAACAGACAAAGGTACATCTTGCTGGAAGCTGTAAATTTTCAGGGTAATCAAAAGGTTGCAGTCTTTTAATTTTGTTGTGCAAAGAGGGTAAAGACTCAAAATCAAACAACAATACATGTTGATATAAAGCAGTACTATGTAATGTATGTCATATCATAGAAGCTCTTCACATTTCAGTAACATAAACCTATAACCATAAACCAAAAATGTCTCAAATATGTAGTTTAATCATTATCTTCTAAAGGTTTTGTGAATTAGCTGTAACTGATATTAAGAAAATATTGGATTATCTTTCTAGTTCTATTACATATATTCTTCAAGCTCTTGGGTTCCTTCTTTATCCTCTCTGACTAAGCTCCTAATTTGTACCATGGATGTAATAAATTTTTCATTTATCAGACTCATCTGTATTTATATTTATTTTTTTAATTCAGGCTTCCTCTTTCTGTATAACTGGATAGTAACAATCACAGTACAGCTCATCTCTACATAAGCTTCTAAATGCCTCTACAAGAAAAATAAATAGTGAGAGAATATAATTTCCAGCGCAGACAATTGTATCTAAAGGTCTTAAGTTTACCTGGGAGCTCTAAATCTCCTTGGATCTCCTGGGCCACTGAAATGGAGATATGAAAACTGTCTTTTTACATTCAAGAAAACTTTAGGTGAAGTCTTTTTGTTTCCTTTTTCCAAGACAAAGGGGGGGTCGATTTTAACTGTTTTGAGGTTCTTTTTTTTTCAAGATTCTACAATATGAGTGTAAGACAAGACCATCTTTCTTTTATATGCCTTTTGTTTTTTACCTGAAGATCTCTGCTGCAGACTATACAGTTGAGTGAATGCTTGGTGCTAAATACAAACATTGCATCACACAATATTCAGTATTGTGAGTAAAGTTCTGTGTAGTTTTATAGCCCTTTTCTAGCATATAGCCCTTAAACTATCAAGGTCTTTACATATTTTCATTCTGTGTAGTGAAGTATTCCCACCCAAATTCCACTGCTAAGTAAGAGAACATGTTCAGAGAAAATTCATAATGACTTTAATATATAAATATTTAAATATATATACATTGTATGTTTATATGTTTATATATATATAAAATATATACTAAAAGTAGACCCAGCACTAGAAGAGATTTCCTTTTTCTATAGCTTATATTTATTTGTTGCATAATTATGTTTCTAATGCTTTCATTGATGTTGCCATAGTATACACCTCACCAAGAAAACACATAGCAACGATGTCCTTTCAAAGGAAGAATGCCCTCATGAAATATTGGTCCTAAGTCTTGTTAAGATCCAGTTTAGACCCAGAAAAGCAAAGAAAGCCAAGTTTCTGTGCATAAACCAGAAAGAACTTAGAAGGTTCAAAATATTCCAAGAAATGAGATTAAAACCAAACGAGATTAAATATTGATGCCAAAAAATTGATGTATTTCATTTGATAGTAGAGAGGCAAAGAGAAGGAANAAAGAATCCCGTGGGTTAATACACGCTTTGGGCAGGTGGGAACGCCCGCGTACCTCCCCTGCAGGGGCCAGCTTGGCACTGTCCCTTGCAACACCGAGGGTCTGTTGCACCATCTCTGGTGCTCTGGTGCAGGGTCTGGGGACCCCTTTGGGGGCCCTTTGCTGGGCCATGACACCCCCTCTGCTGTGGGTGAGCTCCCCCCGGTGCAGGGCCCCTCAGCTGGGCTCCTCTGCACAGCGGAGGATGGGCGGTCACTGCGCCTCTCACCAGAGGCTTTTCCAGCACACACCCAAGGCCTCTCTCCCCCACCCTTTGGTGCGAGGGTCTGTGTGAGCCTGGCCAGCTGATAGCCCTGGGGCTGTGGTCTCCACCTCGGAGGTGTTAAGCTTGTCCTTTGTGAATGTCCCCAGCCCCGAGTTGTTACTTTATCTTATCTTCATCAGCCAGCGGGCCCAGGGCCTCTCAGAGCCCCACACAGGGTGTGGTGGTCTTCTCTGCAGTTTTTGTAAAAAGGTCCTTCATGAAAACGTTTAAGTCATAAACTATAATATTTCAGTCTCTTACAAGTCTGACCAAGGGAGAAAATATATTGTTTTAAATAGCGTATTTTCTGGTTTCTTCTTGTTTGTTTGTCCTCTTCATATTCAAAATAAATCAATGGATATTTTATGCAGATAACACAAGCACTGAAGAATTTGCAACAGATAACTTAGGTTAGCATCAGTTAGATTGTACAAAGTTGTTATACCTGTGAGAGGCTGTGCATCTGTAGGAGTTTCAAGCAGCAAAGTAATAATCCAGCAACTCTTTCAGAGTGAGCTGACACCCCTCTCAGATGTTCACCCATTTAAACTCTTGGAAAAGGTGTTACCTATTAGCTTTGCTTTATACCACCTTGCCAAATGGATTTTAAATAGCATTTTTAGACTGCTCCTATGACCATTCTTAGACCTCATAGACACTGAATACTATATAAAATGATCCTTCAATAAACATTAGAAGTTGGGTAGATAATTCAGAGCTGGAATTAGAGTTAGAAAAATAGCCCAAAATGCGAGATTATCAAAGCTGACAGTAATAAAGATATCTGATGACATCAATCAAAGCCAGTTGAACTCATGTGGCAGTGATTTCACTAAATACATACGACTTCACAGCCTACCTTTGCTTATTCATACATTTTGATAATGTGGAGAAAATGTCATTTTTCATGCTAATGAATAAACAGAAGCCAAAGTATCAGAAGTGCAATGCTGGGGTTTTGCTGTATATCTCTTACCCTATATAGTTTCTTCTTGGAATGGTTTTTATGAAAATCCATTGCCCACTCAGGAAAGCTAGTACAGGAGTTGCAGGAAGTTTTTTATTGCCATCCCTCTTTGCTTTTGTGTTTGCCCCTCCCTGTTTTTTCTGCTTGTATCTGGCAGGGAACTGGAATGATAAGACAGTGTTTTGTGCAAAACTATGCAATCATATTTTTAATAAGTAGACTGGAAATTCTTTTGTTATAAAATATTTATTTCTAAATACATTTATTTGCAATAAAGCAAAGAACAGGAAAAACATATTTCATTTCCAATTGAAACAATATAGTATTGTTTTCTAAATGTATGATGCTACTTAATTTCACTGCAACATTTCCTTATTAATTTATGCAGTTCATTAAGTTTAACTGGCATCTACAGAAAAAATGATCTTACAGTTTGACTTGCAGCAGGGGGAGATGTACTCATAATGAATATCTTGGTTGTGCTTTCCCCACATATTTTTAGCTAGGAAAACTGTGTTTCTAGAGGGGTGTCCTCTAAACAACAACAAAAATTTTCTCTTTGCATTTCTACTAAAATAAAAAAACCAGTGAAATGGTGAAAGAACAATTATGCACTTTAAATTTTAAAGTATTTAATAACTTATTTCTAGATACAAGTTCTGCAATTTTAAAGCTATTCTGAAATTAAAAATAAATGTAATTGTTTTTATGACTATGGTGCATACGTAGCTTGGGGATTGAGGACTGATTGGAAGAAATGGGATCCACTTGAGTAAGGAGGCTAAGTGCCTAAGTAGGGGGACTAAGAATTCCTCATATCAATTAAGGAAAAACAACAACCAGTATGCAACTGGTAAAGTCAAAGTATGTACTTAAAGAGATTGCTATAGATGAAAATTGTCATTTCAGCTGAGTTTCTTTCTTAATATACATTTTTTTTAAAATCACCTGAAAATTTATAGCTAAGGATTAGCTGTGTCTGTGTGTATATTTCAGTATGACTGCTAATAGCAAGACTGTGAGGGGGATGTGTGTCATGCAGTAACAAATGACATGATTATTTTAATTATATTATGAATGGTTAAATATGCCTTTGTTTTACTAAAGACTTTATGAGTACATAATCAAGATAACAGTAGTTCAGTAAAGCACTGTGGGTAGTAATAGGAGAAATCTGGCAAAATGAGCATTGTTTTGAGATTTAGAAACCATGGCAAATAGTTCTTGTATGAGAGTTTCTCTAGAAGTATTGTGAAAGACACCACTTATAAAGCTGAAAAGAGTAAGCACTGGCAAAGCTAATATGCAGCCTCTAAATCATGATCTTCTTTGTAGTTAAAGGGAAAATCAAATAAACAGTAATTTAGGATATGACTTTCTTCTTAAATGAATACTCAAGATCTTTGCTTTAGACATGAAAAATCAGGAATAAGACAGAGAAGTGGAAGAAAGAGTGGCTTAGGTAAGTCAGGTGAAAATAGGTTTACTTAAAAGTTTGAGACATTATTATTGTATTACAATGTAAATACATTTTGTCAATATCAAAGACACTTGATGAGAAGCAGTCTCATGTCAACAAGTGTTACCCCTGTAAACCTCTGAGCAGCTGGTGTTTGAATGAACAAGGAGTCTGGTAATTCTAGGACAGTTCTAGGCTGAAAGAGAAAATGCTCTATAAGTGAAAAAAAAAATAGTCAAATTTTAATAGTGTGAACAAAACGCAAATGTCTATTACTATTAATTCATTTACAGTGGTACACACACTCACAGTCCAAATTTTCTAACTAGTACAAAAGAAACCTCATTAGCAAAGCTACAGTTAGCAGCTGTTATATGTCTTAAGAAAACAAAACAAAACAAACCCACCAAACCCATATGAAAGCTAAACTTTTTTCTCATTTGCCAGGTTCGGAGACAATGACCAGGGTCAGATATAGCCCAGTGACTGCACCAGGTTGTTGGTGCCAAGGCAGGGATGAGGTCAGGCCAGGACTTTAGCCTGTAGCTCAGGGTCCCTGTCTGGATAAATGAGGTAAGTGGCCCAGTCATGCTGTTAAGGGCCCAGGATTAGTCTCAATTGAATGCCTCAAATGACTAGCCAGAGTCTCCCTGCTGGTTGTCTGGGAGCCTCCTCTGATTCCTCTGCTAGACTGTTCTTTCAAAGACACCACTGCACCATCTCTAAGTTGGCCATGAGCCTCAGCAGCCAAATCCAGCAGAGAAGGGATATTTCCATGGCCATTCCCAACATTCTCAGAGACCCCAAGCCAATTCTTTTAGCATGGGTTCTGAGGTGTCATGATAAGTTGTTGGCATTCTCTCAGCATCCAAGGAATGGGATGTTAATTAAGGGGTTGTCTTCCTCCTTTTTCTCAAGAAAAACACATTCTTGAAAGTGACAGTTTTTGTCCTTGCTCTAGGGTCTACTTGGGACCATTTTTGTCTGTTTTCTAACAGACTTTATCCTTTGTTCTTTCTTTACTCTTCTGTAGCTCTGTGTTCCATATGACTTTTGCATAAATGGTGTCCTGTGCATACGTTGGATACACTTGCTTCTTTCTGTTACCACTAAAATCTCTTTTTCTCAGCTTCTAAATTTGTATTTTTAACAGAGGAGCTGTTGATACTGTTAATAAGTCGAATATGATATTGTGTCCATACTCTAAAGGCCTCTGCTGTCACCCCAGTCCTGTACTCTTAGATGCTTCATTATTATTATAGGGCCATGGATCACACCTTCTCCACGGAATAACTAAGTGATGTTCCTGTCTATGTAGAATTTGTTAACAAAGTTGTAACACAGACTCATGTAAAGCCAAAGTAAACAAAAATGAATGAATAGCCACTTGGTCATTACGTAATTGCTCTTTCAGCTTAACTGATTAAAACAAAGCTCCAAGCAAGTCAAGATGGAGTCCAGGAAAGGCAAGCCTCATAGCCCAGCCTGAGGCTTTGCAAAGTTAGTAAAAACTCTTATTACCAGTGGCAATACTGAGTTTTCATGCTGTAGCTATTTTTTAAGCAAAAAGATACGTTTAAAAGTTAGCAGTCTTACTTATACTTTCCAAGTTTAGATAGAACCATTTAACCTGTCATTTACCTTCTGGGAAGTTGGTGTCAAGGTAACAGTTTTCATACTGCTGGTTTTCTAGGACGTGTCTTGGTACCATTACACCACCTAAACTCAGAACCTATAAATGTGAATGCAACAACTTACACAGTAAGTAGCACACGTTGACTATGTTCCTTTTTTTGAAGTGTTTGTTCTTGTTGAAAACAGAACCAGAATGGAAGAAGATAAATGAATTATTAACTTTTTAAAATAAAGATTAATTATGCAATAATATGTCTACCATAAATTGGAAATAGGGAAATTCCACTTGCCTTGAAGTATTTCTGTACTATATCTAGGACTCATATGAATCATTAACATTGTTTATCATTGATACCATCCATGAAGGTTATTTGTCTGATCTTTTAAATTTTTCAATATTTGCTTTTAATAAATATGTCACTGACCCATAAAGGCTCCATAAAACCTTTCTGTGTATTTGTGATTCTGTTTAGGACCTATTGTTTCACTGTGCTGAAACAATGATGGCAAATCTTTAAAGCCAGTTATTGGATCCAAACCTATCTAAAAACAAGAGGGTACTCATTTCTATAAGCAACACCATAAAAATAATTCCTTTTGATATCAGTATATTCCTCCTTACAATTTGCATGCATACAAAAACAAGTAAAAAGCAGTCATTCTTTATAGAACATGCTGAATAATAGAACTTGTATTAAGAATCACATGTGGATTCAAAAGTTTTTAGCTTCAGATGGTGATGGATAAGAGAAGGTGTTTAAATATGAATATAGCATTTCCAGCTCAGAAACCTGTGATCCAGCGAGACTAAGAAAGTATCCAGGGGAAGTATTGCTACATATTTTTATAGTCTTGTGCTTTCTTCTCTGTGTCTGCTTTTGGCTATTATCAGGGAAAAGGCTGGATTAGATGTACCTTCAAGCTAAACTGGTATAGCCATCCTATTTTTCTATATTACCTGCCACAAAGGTATGCCTCATTTGTAATCATATCTAGTTATTTGCCTGAAACCAGACAACACAGGAATAAAGGAACTCGAAAAAACATCATAAACACTTTCTAGTTCCTTATCAAGTGACATTTAACACTTGGCTGTTGAAAACTAGATCAACACATTTTAAATTTAGATAAAATATCATTTACAGTCCTATAATCTCCGAAGTTAGAATCACTACTGATATACTAATCATCCTGCCTCTGTGGGCCATCTGAAATTTTCTTCAGATGGAAGACTGCAGATAGAAGATTCAAGAGAATCTGCAGATGGTGCAATATGTCCTCCAGAAATAAGGTCTATTCGAAGAATTTCACAAGCAGATGTTACCCTCATGCATCCAAAAAAATTTTTTTTGACTGGGAAAGGACATGATATGAAAAACCTGAGATAAGACAAAGATGAAGAAATAAGTGATAAATGACAGTAACAGGGAGACTTCATGAATGGAAAAAAGAAATTATACAAAAACACAAAAAGACCACGGACCAAATAAAAAGAACCAAAAAAATTTAGAAGAACCAAGAAGTTGACACATTAAGGTCAAAACTGTCACAATAACAGGGTCATTGATAGACTAAGATGAAAGGGGATAAAATGAACTTAAGACATTAGAAATAGTAAACAGAGTGAAGAAGTAGTGCCAGAGTAGCATGGGTACACAAAAGAAGAAAGAATGACTGTAAAACAGGAAGATAATGATGCAATTTAGTCAAAAGATTTTAGAAATAAAAAATGTCAGGATATTGGGAACAAGAGTGGAGGCTAGAATTTTCAAGGAGAAGTGGAATCATTGGGATGGACAGAATGAGATAAGGTATTGTGGTGGTGGTCCTGTAGAGCTGCACTGCAGAAAATATCATTTAGTCCAAATTGATTACTAATATTCAGTGAGAAAAATCATGTATGATTGGGGTGTTAAATCCTGTTGCAAGAAAAATCAAGGTTAAGAACTTCAGAAGTGCTATTTTGATATAATTGTTGAATGTTATAGGAGCTGGACTGATTTTTGTGCATGTGTGAGAAAATAACAATGTGAAGAAATTAAGGAAAATATGAATATCATAACATTCATAGAGATCTCATTAAATGTGGTGGATCTTGAGATGCGTAACTTCTCTTTTGTGCCTCATTGCGTATCACATTAAGGAAGTGATGGCTGGAATTCATTTTGTAAATAGATCGGTAGCAATGGTCAATAAATTCCTTTTACTGCTTGACTGTGTATATGCATCTGTGACATCATTAATATATAATTTTACAAGCAAATGTTAGCAAACTCCAGAGATTGTTTTTTTGTCTTTTTCCTTTTCTTCTTTTTCCCTGCTTTTCAAATGTGAAGTTTCAAAAGTAATTTTGTTCCAACATAGTAGGATAGAATGGAAATATCCAAAAACATTGACTAATTTTCAAGACTGTGCCCCTGGCAGTATCCAACCTTCACATTTTAATATTAGATTAAACATGTACCTTACAAAGAAGTTCCTTAATGGGACTGCACTACTGCAGGTATGGAATTATTGTAGGTGTGCTATGTGACACTTTCATAGAGCACCTTGAAAATTTTATATCGCCTGATAATTTGAATTATATTCATTCTCTCTACTCAACAAAAATGTGTTTAACCAAATAACAATAAGGATCTCATGTAGCAAAAATGCCCAAGGATTTCATATCCATGAAGGATAAAAGTATTTTCTGGCAGTTCATGTCACATATCTTACAATTTGCTTACCCAAAAAATGGAATGCATTTGGAATTTTAAGAAATAGGAATCCAGCTGTGCTAGATTCACATTTAAATTCTACATCTGTCAAGTCCTTTTTACAATGATGTTAACCTGTCAATTGTATTTCTGTTTATTTCCGCAATACGGTTTAAACATAAGAAGTTTGACATGCCTACACACCTATGTTAAAACTTCTGTTTTCAGGTAAAAACACAATCTTATTCTGGAATTATTTCTTAATATTTTCTCAGTGTGGGTTTTTCTCTTCATGCTTCATTTAATTTCATGAAAATTTTGAAATAAGATTATATAGAATATTCACTGAGATTTCAGTTCTAATAATTAAAATGATAAAACTCTCTTTTTCTTCCCCTCTTAAGGAAAGGTAACTGGTGCCCAAATCCCATTCTCAAACTGAGATCCTTCAAGTTTTATCTGCCACCTACTCCCGTTTGACTTGAAAAAATTTATGTCAGGTAGCAGTGCAAACTATATTTTTTGAATCTTTATTTTTCCCTCCATTTTGTGACCTTCTCATTCCTCTCTTCATACAGCTCTACTAACGGCCATATATTTGTTATTGTTCAAGACAGAAAGCAGTGTTCAGAGTTGCCTGGCAGCAAGTTTGTAATATCCCCAGTAATTAGGTCATGGGAATTGGGAGACAGAAGAAATGGATCTTTGCAGCCCAGAGGGAAGTCTGCTAGAGCCTGACTGATTCCAAAGTTTTGGCATGGAAAACTTGTCATTTCATGATTAGTTTCCAAACCTCTCTTATGTCAAATAGTGTTGTTTGTTCATAAGACATTCCACAATGGTCTCTCCCCAAGGCTCACTAGAACAAACTATGTGACAACAGAAAGTTGCTGGGACTATCAGTAATTGCAGTCAATACGATTTAACTGGCAACACAGTTTAGAAATTCTTTGCCTAACTCCTCTTGTCCTGTGCATAGAAGTGGAGCAGAAGGCCTGTAATCAATATGTATATGTGTATACATACAACATATATATGTATATTTAAACATTATTTATAGTGTATTATATGCACTATAAATGTTGAGATACTTGTTTGAAATATAGAATAGATCTGGAAGCTGTACATACGTATTTTATAAATTTATATATTAATGTAATCTTAGTGATCTTCCAGGCTAAGGAAGTTTCAATATTACAAACTTCAGAAAGACAAAAATAACTCAAAAAATATTTCAAAGGATTACTTGGGCACAAATTGATGATTTGAATAAGTCATCATTGAATGTTTCCTTCAGATTGCTGCACATTGCTACACAAAACCAGGATATTATATAGTAAAATAAAAGCAACAAAAAGCATTTTCACTGCTGGTATATTCTAAACCAGAGCATTTTCAAGTAATTCAAAATATCATAAGACTTACAAACTTATCTACATAAATTCAAGGACAAAGTTTAAAAATTTAACTATGCTGCAAATTCATTTGTATAACTTGCTTCTTTCAAAGTTACGCAGTAGGAAGTTTTCAAAAATTCCTACACATTGTTAGGTTTCGTACTAATTAGCAGTAGTGTGAGGCAAGGATTCTTGAGTATGAGAATAGAATGATAAGCCATGAAAATACAGTGGTAGTACGATAACCAAGGCTGAGCAAACTTGAGTGCCATGAGTGTGAATATGAAATAATTTCTACAGTGCAATAGAGTACAGACGGGATACTAGGTAATTCTGATCTTACAATCTCATCTCAGGCCACTCTGTTACTCTCGCAGCAAGAGTTTAAGGTCTGAAACAATATCTTCCTGCATTAAGAGTATGAATGATGATGTTAAAAGATGACAAAGATGATTAACCCATGTGCCAGAATTAAAAAAAAAGTCATTAGGAGCTGGAGAACCTGGTTTAAGGTGCTAAGAAACCAAGCAGAAAACAAGGTAGAAACAAAATTTGGCATTAGTGCACATTCTGTCACAGACCACTAAAAATCAGGGGCAAAGGGGGCACAAGTAAATTTTGTCTGTTAATGCTCCCAGTGAAAAAAGAGATACTTGCTAAGAATTTAATTCCATGGTGTTATATGGTTCATAAATAATAATAAAATAAAATAGTAATTATAACAAAGGGAAAGCTGAAAAGCTTTCATAAGTTATAGCAAAGAATGGTCATGGTGTCTGAAAGCATCAGAGGCCTTAGCATATTTAAGGACTGATTTCAGAGATAAGACTATCATAAGAACTGTCACTGGCCTGCTAAAACAATAAGGAAATATCTCAGTTGTTTTAAATTATAGTAACTCTATTGAAGTAATTGAGGAAATATTAGTTTATATCAGCACAGGTTATGTTACTTTATTCTATGTCAGTTCAAGACTGTTATTAGGTAATTGACACCACAGATATAACAGCAGTAATAAAAAATATTAGCAGTTTTGATCTTATATCCTGAAATTATCAGATTGACTTGAAGGAGAAGAAGAGATAAAAAAAATTAAAGTCCTTTGTGAAATCAAAGAATTATAGAATCATTAAGGTTGGAAAGGACCTCCAAGGTCATTGAGTCCAAGGTGCATCAAGTGCCAGATCCAGTAATTTCATGAATACTTCCTTGAATACTTCCAGAAATGGCGACTCCACCACTTGTCTGGTCAGCCCATTCCAATGCTTAACTACCCATTCAGTGAAGAAATTTTTCCTGATGTCCAACCTGAATCTCTCCTGATGAAGCTTCAAGCCATTTTCTCTTGTCCTGTCACTGGTTGCCCAGGAGAAAAATCCGACCCCCACTTATCAACAATCTCCCTTCTGGTAATTGTAGAGAAATAAGATCTTCCCTAAGCCTCCTTTCCTCTAGGCTGAACAATCCCAGCTCCCTTATCCTCTTATCTATGCTTTCAGTCTTGGATTCTGTCATGCTAATGAATGATCCCATACTAATTTGTTAGGTTGTTACAGAGATAAAAGAGTCTGGGGAATATTAAAGCTCCTCACACCCTTCCAAAGCATCATCATAAGATGGAATGATGGGTATTTATGTTTAGGATGCCAATGTGGGTCGTCTGAAAATGAATGTAAAACAAATGATAACATGACCTAGCAAATATCCTTTTCGTCAAGGAAGGTGTAACAAGAAAGTTACCTGAGACGCTATGCAGAGTAAATTGTCAGGCTGTAGATATCTTTGTTCTACTACAGACAAGTGTTAAAGACATAATACTCTAATGCTGCTAAATATGTCAGATGTGGATAGAGAACTATTTTCAAATCTTCAACATTTCTAATATATAAACTATTCATATTCATATTCACAGTTTCAAACTTTTTCTCTGTCATAATAGTTAACATTTAATATGTAAAAAAAATTGCTGTTAGGCATGCATATGACGTTGGAAGGATGTAAAATAGATTACTAGGTTTTACAAAATATGAGGCAATTGAATAAAATTTGTTTGTAATAGTTTAGGAGGCACTTGTATTATGTAGCTAAATTTATAGAAAATATGGTTCAGACAGGCAGGCAAATGAAAGGGATTTCCCATTGTACTGTATTTGTGTGGCAAGATTTTGGCAGTGGGGAAGCTACAGGGGTGGCTTCTGTGAGAAGCTGCCAGAAGCTTCCCCCGTGTCCAAAATAGCAACTTCCACCCAGATCCAAGATGGACTCACCACTGGCCAGGCCAAGCCCATCAGCAGTGGCAGTACTGTCTGGACAATTACATATTTAATAAGAGTGAAAAAAGTGCTGCAAAACTGCAGCTGGAGAGAGGAGTGAGAATATGTGAAAGAAACTTCTCTGAAGACACCGAGATCGGCGGAGAAGGAGGTGCGCCAAGCACTGGAGCAGAGATTCCCCTGCAGTCCATGGTGCAGACCATGGTGAAACAGCTGTGCCCCTGCAGCCTGTGGAGTTTCACTGTGGAGCAGGAGATCCACTTGCAGTCCCTGGAGGACCCCATGCCAAGGCAGGGGTTGCCTGAAGGCAATTCTGACCCTGTGGGAAACCTGCACTGGAGTAGGCTCCTAGCAGGACCTCTGGCCTGGTGGAGCAGGTTCCTGAAGGACTGCACCTGGTGGGAGGCATCCATGCTGGAGCAATTTGTGAAGAACTGCAGCCCACGGGGAAAACTCACACTGGACTTGTTCTTGGAGGATTGTCTGCTGTGGGAGGAAATCCCTGTTGGAGCAGGGAAAGAGTTTGAGGAGTCCTCCACATGAGGAAAAAGGAGTGGCAGTATGTGATGAACTAACCAAAACCACTATTCCCCATCCCCCTGTGCTGCTGGGGAGAGGAGGAAGAGAATTAAGTTACGCTCGGAAGGGAGGGGTGGATTGAAGGTGTTCTAAGATTTGATTTTATTTCTCATTACTCTACTCTGATGTGATTGGTAATAAATTCAAATAATTTCCCCACATTCAGTGTGTTTTGCCCATGTCAATAATCAGTGAGTGATTTCTCCCTGTCCTTAACCCACGAGCCTTTCATATTTCCTTGTCCAGCTGAGGAGGGTAGTGATAGAGCAGATTAGGTAGGCAACAGCATCCAGCCAATGTTAAACCACCACACCGGTTCAGAATATTTTGCCTGAATACGGAATTAATTTTTTATGTTCATGTAACATTAAAAAAGATGACATGTGATAGGACTAGGAAGCAACTTTTTAATTTATGTGATGACAGTTACCTTGCGCACAAAGAAAAACGGTTTGTTCATTTCAAGATCATCAGAATTGTTGTGTAATAAACACCCAATTTTAAGCAGTTCTATATTTTAGCATTCTCAGTGCATGGTGAACATTAAATAATGAGTTCATGTTTTTAACATCATTTTAATTAGATAACATCTGGGTGGACATTTTTCACATTCAGACGGGTTTTCTTGCTGCTTCACTTATGAGTGAAGATTGATGCCATAAATTTTGGGGCATATATAAAAAAGTTTATTGTTCAGCCAGGCTAAGATAAGATGTTGTATTAGACTACTAGTGATCAATTTCCTGATTGTCAGCAGTCTAGAGGAAAGTGAAAGTTCTAGAAAAAGAAACCCAGAGAGTTATAATCTTTTATAACAAGATAAAAACCAGAAAGTATCTAATTGAAAACTTTGATGAGTCTGTGTCACTGTCTGTGAAGTCTGAGCTATTCTACTGACATAGACCTGTTGAACAAGTCGAAACAATTCTAGTTTCACATCTTCTAGTAAAAATTCATATAAATATCTGGTTATATGGTTTACATTAACTTATTTTCTTCATGATTTTTCCAAGTCCCTTCTTTATTACATACCCCTTAAAACATTAACCATTAAAATAAAAATAAGCAAACAAGGTAATGTCAGTGTAGTAAGCAGGGCAAGGTGTCCTCAGCAGCAGAATTTCTACCATAATGTATTTTATCTCAGCTAGTTCATGAATATTCATTTTGTTATCTAACACAGACTGTAATGATTTTGCATTAATTTCTTAAATGGTTCCAAGAGCTCTGGAAGAAGGTTATAGGGGAAAAACATACACAAAAGCAAAAACCAGAAGAGCAGAATAACTAGTAGATACAACTTCTGCTGAATAAGGTTGAAATGGTGATGTTTGCATTGCTAATATGTTTTGCAGAATTATCCTACAATTCACATGGCACATTCTCTCCCAGATTATCATTTCCAGAGCAACACTCACTTCTAAGGTAATCACAGGATACTTTAGGACTCAGTTGTTCAGGCAAAATTATTGTGAAAGACCTATCAGAACTAGTTCTGTCCTCCTTAACATTTTTACCAGGAGAAGCACAAAGGGCCTGATTCCAGTATACTCTAATTACTTTAAATATACTGGTTTTTACTGATTCAGTATTTGGAAATTATATTGTTGTTCCACAATTTGTATGATAGATTAGGCAGGTGTGTTACAAACTAGATTTCATTAAGTCATTTACTCATGATCTGAAATCTCCTGGATATACTTACCTTGTCAATTCTGTGTCTTTCGTACACAAATCAATGTTTCAGTCATACAGCATAATGTAATGCTGAAACGTGGTTGATGACAGAATACCTGGTACTTTTATTTAATGATGTCCATTTTTAAACTAAGTAAGGTTAAGTCCCAAGTAAGCTCATGCATAAGAAAATTAAACAAAGGAGACATTTTTAAAATAAAAAATAATATTTTCCCATGCAATTATTTATTTTAAAAGTTTATTATTTATTTAAATAAATATATTTTCAAGCTGTGAATTAAATGTTTATTGCCTTTAACTGGTAAAAGAATTCCAAATGGAATGCAAATGAGTATGGCTACTAAGAAAACCCATTTACTGACGCCAATAGCAGCAATTGTCATGAATATCATTTATCATCTGTCAGCGTAATATACTATATACAAACTGTGAGGTGACACCCTGGCAAAGTTCTTTTTCAGATGTAAACTAATGCATTATAAACTGCCAATCTAGGTCACAAAACTAAACATTTCAAGACAGATGAGTATATAAAATATTTCTCTGCTGAGATTTTTTTATTTTGAACAGTAGCTTCCCTATACCTGATTCTGTTTATTAACTTCCTTTGTTTTAAACTAATTTTTGTTTTAAACTGTATAATGAAAAAAATGAGTATAATTTTAGGTTCTTTTAAGTCATTGTTAAAATCCCATTTATTTACCAGAAGAGAGAACATAACTGAAGAAATACATATATTTCTAATATGCTTATAGGTACCAATAGAACAAATAAAGGTTTTTATAAATTAAATAATTAAGTCTTCATTCTTTTAGAAATTAAATACTTTCTTTTTATTTAAATTATCAAATGATATTGGCAAAATGAGCTAATCAAATAAAGTATGGCTATGTTTTATAGTTTGTATAATAAGCACAATGCTTTTGTCACATTACTGACAATATTTAGCTTGTGTGACAAGCATAACTGCCACTATACTCACACCTTTAAAGTAATGAGTACTTGGAAGTAGAATTCTTTCAAACCCCAAAACTGGTATACAGTATCCCACAAAATTTAACTTTTTTCTTTGTTGTTCTTGAAGCATTCACTGAGGAAACTATATTCTGTAGTCTTTTTTCACACCATAACTTTTTTTCTTTTAGCTTGCATTTCATTGCTGGTTCTACCTGCTATATATCCTTTATACCTGAAGAAATTACTTTACAGGCTCCGCAGAATTTATTGAGTCAATATTAACATTTCAAGTATAAATTAAAGAGTAATAATAATGTAGTCTATGTTCTCATCCCTTCTGAACATCAGTCACTATTTTGAGAGTGAATTTTGTTTTTGAGTAGAATAAAAGAATACCCAAGAACTGGACCCTCCTCACTTAGTGCAGGGTCTATTTACTTCCATTTCTCTATTTATCCTTTTCCCCCAAGTAAAAGCTTTAATTTCACTACCTCATAGGAAAAGACAACTTTTAACAAATTTGACCTAGTGTTTTTCATGAGAGTAGAGGTATAAAGCTAACTATTAAAACACGGTATCTATCTGTTGCAACCTTTTGTTTGGATACTCATGCCAAAATAATGGACTTTTTTTTCATAAGTTTTCATCAGAAACTATTCTACTGTCAAGTTTTCACAGAAGGTGAAAGGGATTTTCTCAACTGGCTACCCTATTAGATGAACTTTATATTACTTCCTCCTCATATTCCAAGCTGCATCAGCTCTGACAGTTAGCAGACTTCTGCCAGTGGTGTTGTGTGTTTCATTCATGTTAGCGTCTAAATCAAGCTCATTGTCTTTTCTAGAGCAATTTGTATTGTTCCCTCTTTTTTCCCCTCACTTTTCCAGTATTTTGTTACTTGCAGCAAAAAAATACTCTTAAGGTTCTTTTATGCTTTGTTGCCATTGCCTTATTTCTTCTCTGGATACCAGCAGATTTTTTCTGTGTAAGAATAGAAGAATAAGTAAGCAAGACAGTGTACACAAATACCCAGCTGTCTCGTCTATTGACTAACCTGGTGATAGGGCAAGAAAAAATATGAATTGCATTGGCAGTTTCCGGCTGGTGAGTGAGAATGAAACCTCCAGGTTGCCGGCAGGATAGGTCTGTTAATTCCCACATGCGGGTAGTGATTTACCAAAACATGGGCATAGATCTAGTACCGATACCCAACTAGGACGGGCAAAGACTCTCTAACTCCTCAGGGTTAGAAAGTGTATGTTTATTTGTAGCGCTGGGCCCTGCTTGGGATCATTCCCTCATACACAGTGCAAAATCACAAAACAACACAAAGTCTATTTATCTACAAGGATTCTAAATATTCAAAATACAAATGCATATTTATAACATTGATGCCTCCCATTGTCTGCTTCATATGGTAATTAACTAGGTATGCGTAATTGGTTCTTTGAATTGGGTCGGTGGTCCCCTGATTTGGGGAGAGGTTGTAAATGATGAAGTAAAACTCATCTACCTCACTTTGACCTTTCTACCTGTCTGGTTTTTAACAAGACACTGCTCTTGGAGGACGTCCAGTTTCTCCCTTCATTACTTTTGAATAGGGTTTCAAATAGAAAAATTAGTAGTTGTCTAAATTTCTTTAGATCTATTAATCAGTGTTGTCTGTTTCTCATTATAAATACAGCTGAACAAATATGAAATGACAAGCAATCAGTTACTTGCATCTTAAAACTTATTCTAGGCCTAACTCTCCAGTTAATCAATTTTCTTAATTAACTCCACCTGAATTTGCTTATAAGGTCTATTTTAACTAATTTCAACAAGGCTAGCCTTTAACTAAAATCTTAGTGTTTAAATGTTTAAAACTCCGTGTTTCAGTAGCCTGGTCAGTGTGCCACGTGATGGACCACAAAGTCATTTGTAGAGCAGAGCAGACTCTGTGCATGTGTCCACCTTTCTTTAGTTCTAAGAACGCATATGCTTTTCTAGGCTTAAGAAAAACTAAACCTTCTCTGAGGAGTACTAAGCCCAACTTTGTTTATGAATGTCAGAAATGGAAGCAAAGCACAAAATATTTCGTTCTCCAAAAAAAATCTCATTGACTTGAAGATCTTTTCTACTTCCTAAGAACACCCTTAACCCTGTTTGCCTAGGTTTCATCTGAAACTCTGCTATGGGGTTGCTTAAAATTAGTAAGTCTAAACTGTTTTGAAAAATGTTTGCAATTCACGTAATAATAAATAAATACTGAAAAATCCCCAGAAAGTTTCTGACCAGATTTTTTCTTGAATGCCCAGTAGAGTTGTTTATTTCACCAAGAGTTTTTAGCCATGCAAAATCTGCCATTAATGGGAAAGACACAAGAGATAATGCCCTAGTATGATTGTTTTACTGGTTCATTATTAATTTATACTTGCTTGTCTGTTTGGGGTTAAAATTCAGAAATGGTGCCAACATTTTATATCTTCATTCATTTTGCTTAGTGCACACCCCCTGAACAGAGACTTTGGGCATGAACAGTAAGGGAAAATTATGCTTTGGCACTGACTCACCCTTCTTTCATGTTGATACTGGTCTGGACAAGCAATTCCTACTTTTTCTAACCAGAGCATTTCTTCCAAATTTTATCTTTACCTGCCCGTGTGGTGTAAATACATTTTGTTATTCAGTCTTCCTAAATTAATCCTTTTCAATAATTTTATAATTTTTAGTATGTTTTTTTTTCTACATCCATAGCTATGTTATCAAGATTTCACGTATCACCCTGGATCCCAAGAGATATGGCAGTTTAGAACAGTTAATGATCTGTTTCATAATTACCCAGAACAGAATACTGTGTATGTTGGCACACGGCAATACATTTAAATACCCAGAAGCTAGGAAGCCCATATGTTTGAGTTTTCTACTTAGAGGTGTATACTGGCAGAATTTATTACATTTGCTAATTTATCTCAAAGTTCTGACTTTACAGGTAGATTAGAAACAATGCATTTAACCTTGTCTCAACGTACATTCACTTCAGTCTTTCATTTGGTCTCCACATCGTCATCACCTTCTCTCTCTAGAGTTTGCAAAGAGGATGTCCCCTGAGTGTGGAAGATGTAGCACAGCTTTAACACATGTACATGGGTCTTGGTGGAGCCTGAGCACTGCAATCAGCTGTGGGTTCATAGAAATTAATTGCACATAAATCTAGTCAGATACAGAGATTCAAGCTGCATTGCAAGTGCAATGCTTGAAAACTCAAAACATTGGAGACAGATTTCTTAGTTTGGCAAGAGTTTGAGTCTGCTGTAACAGGAGCAGCTAGGGAAGATGAACAGGCATGTAAATTATCTGAGACAGAGTTCAGTTGTCCTAGTGAGGTTTCCTCTGCCTGACCAGTTGCAATATGTTCTTTTGGGAGACACAAGACAAAGCATAGTGTCTGTTCCCACCTTTCCTCTCTGTCTTTGCAAAACCTCTGCCACTATTATCCTACCCCAGTATTTGCATATTTTATTTCTTTTTTAAATCTCAGAAGTATACTAGTGCTGGTAAATATGCTAGCTGCAATCACTGCATACCAAGGACAAAATTGTGTAAGTGTGCTAGTTAGAAATCCAAGACATTCTGAGTGCTTCACATGTGAGGTAAGACTTTCTCCTCACAGAATTAGCACTATTATCCAGTTAAGTAGAAGGGAGATTTATTTGGACCTACACAGAAAAAACAGCTTTCAGCTTCTAATGTCTTTATCACACATGTACTGAAAGCAGGTTTAATGTAGTGTGTGAATTGTATACTGAGATATAGTGAGGTTTTTATCCAAGAAATCAATAAAAGAACAAAGAAATTATTTAAAAGTTCAAGGAATATCACCTTATATCTATACCTCTACCATGACTTATATTGTGTTACAGAAAACAAACATGCAGGTTATGAAATATAAGGCTCTGTTCACATCATGCAAAGTACTAAAAAATGCAAAGCATTAAATTTCAGGAATATTAGCATACACCACATAAGAAGAAACACACAGATGTTAAGAAATTCTTTGTTCTGGGAGATGCATTTTGTTGATTACTTCCTCCTTCTATTTTTTAATGGATAAAATATTCTAATATTGTTTTTATTCTAGATTGACGTGTAATGTTGGTTAAGCTCATAGTTAGTCTTCCTTTTGCTATCAAAATCATAGCACAGTAAGCTGACTAAAGCTCACATTTTTATTATTTTTTTCTATACTGAAGAGAAAAGCCTATCCTGAATCTGATTAAATTAAATCAAAACCAAACTAAATAAGCAGGAAAAATACTTAGTCTATGATGCGAGAAAACAGCCTCCATATTCAGCATTTCGTAGTTCATTATTACAGATCTTTGCATTCACTTTATATTTTATTTTATATGTGCTAACATTTTGTTTCTCCTAGCTGGTTTATATTGATAAGGTTAAAGTCATGGTGTCAGCTCTGTAAAGATGTAGGAAACTCAAAGGGTATGTGAATCCCTGGGTTGTAGGGATATCTGGTTTGAGTGAGAGTATTGGATGAGTAGTTTACTCACTAGTAAACAAAAACAAGAGATAGGAAAAGTAATAAGTAAATACACATAATGAATCAGGAGATAACAGAGAACATAACAAAGATAAGAGCTCCCATGCCACCTATGGCTGAGCCACTGACGCAGTCGCTCAAGTGTCACCATGAAGAAGCTCAAATGTAACTTTGATAGGAAGGGGGAAGCTAGATTACCATGGGACTCATGGGAATGAATAAACTTTTTATGGGATATATCAGGGGCCTGGTGGATTATCCAAAACTCGGTAGGGGATGTTTTAAAAGGAATGTGGAAATGTGCAAAACAACTGTGGGGTGCTTAGAGAAAAAACGAAAAGTGGGGAAATGGAGGGAGAAATTTGGATCAGGGAGGAGCAATAGAGAAGTGGGGAGAGGGGAATACAACATCACATTTTAGCAGGATGCTGACAGTACTTTTTTCTTGGCCAACTACTGTGCCAGTAATATTAAACTTACAAGTTTTGTAAAACTTACTAAAGCCTCTTCCTATTTTCTATGTGATTTAGCCCCTATTTTCTATGTGGTTTAGTTCACTATTCTGTGTGTGAGTATGTGAACTTCAAGGTATGTAGGAGACCACACTTGAACTCAGGCTGCAGGGGAATACCTGCTCTGGCACATGGAGCACGTCCTTCTCCTACTCTGACTGTGGTGTTCCCTCTGCTGCTTCTTACCCTTTCTGTTCTGTCTCCTTCTGCCTGTCTGGCATTTTCTGCCCTTTCTTAGACATGTTTCAACTTAGGTGCCACCAGCTTGTCTGAGGGGCTCAGCTGTGCCCTGGGGTGTGTCCATTGGAATGGGATGGAGCCACTCTGTGTCCAGCACAGGGCAGCCCCAGCCTGTCTCCCTGAGGCCATCCCTCAGCTCCAGCTGCCAGCACCTTGCTATGTATGGCCAGTAAACCTTCCTAGTTTATAGCAGGTAAATACAAATCTCATTCTTAAACTTAAATGAGATGCCTCATATATTGGAATAACTGAATGTGCAACGCTTTTTAAGGAAAGCTGCAAGCTTTTAACTACGACATATCATAAAATTGTGTCTAACATGTCTTACATAGTGCTGCATGAAGTATAGAAGCATTTCAAAATAATATTTAAAAGACTTATTCTGTGTTCAAATTTAAAAGATAATGTGTGAGTGAAATAGTCATATTGCAAGATATAAATTATTTGTAAAGTACTATGTGATTTTATCCATAGAGACAAAAATGCTTTTACATGCTCATGCTTGGGAATTTCCAGTTAAGAAGAAATGTAGCTATGCTCTCATTTCTCAAAAGTGAGAGTCTGACTGCTGTTATCTTTCCCCTTGTAGCTTGGGACAAAATCAAAACTAGAAGATGCTCAGCATATCCTGCTCCTGGTTCCCCTTTCTCCCAAAAGGAATTCACATTACCATGTACCTCATGTCCAAGATAAAATACTGAGATGTCATATGATAAAAGAAAGTATTTTGATGCCACACACAAAGTATTTTCAAAGTCTTTTATGAATGGTTAAGTTGGTAGTATCTCTTTTTGATCTAACTAAAAAGTGAAGAGAGAAAGAAAGCATTTGTTTCCCAAAGGTGAGCACCTACCTGTAGCTCCAAATAAGACCCATGAGATTATAGCTCCAGGTACAAAGCACTCTGGGATTTAGTTGCTGAGTTATTCCAAAGAAATTGAAAGGTTGGTTCAGTTTATTTCCTTAAAAAAACCCAAAATACTACATTAGTGCACTTGTGTTGCAATAGGGAAATCTGCCTCCTGTGTCTCACCGGCCTACGTTACAGCTCACCACATCTGGGGAAGTGCCGTGGTTGCCCACACATGTGGATAGGTCCTCTGGGCTTCTCTGCAAGCTTTCTTTGCCACTGCATTGCCAAGAGTGGAAAGACTAGAGCCCCTGTGAGGATACAAGCAGGATTAATTTATCTCTGTAATTCTAAGGTAATTGAACTTCTTTTACTTGTTTCTATTGATGTAGAATAACCTCCTCACCAGAGGCCTGAGTGTGCAAAGGGAATATTGTCAGTACAATACTTTTGTATGTTTTTAGGGATCTTTTGGGACATTTTTACTTTTAATATGCAAGAAATTATTTTCTTTTCACATTTATTTCTAATGAAACCATCAAAAGAAAGACTGTTACTTTTTCTTTTGAAGACAACTTTGGATTTTCTTGTGTAATGTTAATAAGACATTATCTGTACAGTAGTGTAAAAGTATGAGACTCGCCAAATTACAGCAAAAAGGAAAAATTCCTGAACCACTATTTTATGAACCTACTTTTAAAAACCACTTTTTTTTGGGTGATAGAGAGCAATAGTGTAGAAATGTTCAAATGTTCAGTCCAAAATATTTTTAACATTCATCAACATTCCTTAAAAATAACAGAGCTAACCATAACTTTGAAGGAATTCAACATGATAAAAAAGGAAGATTCACACACCTGGTTAAGGAATGTGTAGACTGAAACAGAATGCCTGCAAAATACATGAGAACCTGGAATTTTCTTTTTTAAATAAATTGATAATTGCTTAATATTTTAAACTGGGAATAAGAAAAGTGCATCTTCTGTATTTTATTTACATTTGCAACCTTTGAAATGATACAATTATGAAAATCAGCATTCATGTCTCTAATATTAAAGCAGTAAGCAACCAAAAGCTAGGACCTCCTCTTTCTGTCTATCTAATAAATGTGGCTCTCACTAATGACACCTCATAAATAAATGATGATTTTTATGTTAAAAATTGTTATTTTCAGTTACTGATTCAAAATGAGTATTACATGTTATAGGAGATTTTCACAGTCCTTAAGTGACTGCACTGCTGGGATGCATTACCCTTGACATTCACCTGTCTAATTATTAGCTGGAAATGTACACAAACAGTCAAAATATTTGGGTTTGGGCTTTAAATCAGTAGATTTTTTTTTTATATTTCAGCCTAAAATTGGCAAGTTTTAATTTCTTAGCTGACGTGCTTGATACAGTATGTCACCCCAGATTGCAACGGCGTGATAGAGGAAATTAATAAGGTAAGAGACAGGTGATGCAACATTTCTTTCTATTCCGAACAGTGGCATGATCTTGGCTGATGTCTCAGGTTGTACTTCCAGAATTTATTAAATGCTCAGGAAGATCCTTATAGCAGTGAATTTGAACAGAAAATGTCAAATACATATAATTTTAAATTGTGCAGAAAATATGTAAAGTCTGATCACTAAATATAATTTTTCTAAGGTGACTTAAAAAAGAAGCATATAATACTCTTGTCAGTCTAAGTACCTCCCAGCTGTGTACATTCAACACTGATAAAACTTATGTGTAAGAGCAAAGCAGTTAATAAAAGAACAGGCAATGAAAATTTTAATAGAATGCCTACTAGTATAATGAAAGGTAACTTGAGAATTTTACAGCAAAATTAAGATCTTTAAAGTAAATTTTAATCCTTCATTAAAATGACATTTATTTCCTTTTTCTGATATCTCTATCTAAATAAATTATAGTAATTTTGTAAAATATAGCATGCATAATAGAACACAGGAAAAATTTAATTTCTATTAAAGGAAAGGAAAAATCCATAGCAAAGCCTAAAAAAAATTCCATTTAGATGTTTGTTTGTGTTTCATGGGTGTCATTAGACTGGATGAACATCTGCCTTATTTTAAAAGACTACTGCAAATGTGCACTTACTGACTCCTTTTGTTTGTTGATTTGTAATTTGTCAGTCTTATGTATTTTTCTGTTTCATTCTATTTTATATTTGAGATCATTTAAGAATTATGTGTTCTCTCTCAAGACATGAACTGGCTTGGGCCAAGACTCCACCTTGGTAAAAAGCCACATCCGATGCAGAAGTTTCCAGATGCACTGAATTTACTGTTCATGTATGTTATCGTGTGTGCTGTGACACCAACACACAAGACTTGCTATATAAAATTCTCAAAGAAGAGAAGTTGTGTGCTCTGGTCCTATTGAAGTCAGTGACTTTCATGGTTGACTTCAGTGGATGATTACTCAAGACCCTGTGACTATGAGACAAATGCAATGTGTACATAGCTCTTTTTTAAAATCTGTTACACAGTGTCAACAATATTTTATCTAAATTCATTTCATTTTTTTGTAAAATCCACACTTAAAAATGAATCATAATACAGATTAGCTACATATTGATCTTAACTGAAGTTGAAAAAATTTGACGGAGTATCCACTTGGCAGTACTATAGTAGACTATACATGTCACAGTCAGGCAAATATTTATCTGCAAATAGAAGTTCTCAGGAGAAAAGTTAGTAAGTGAGTTTTCAGTGTTTAACTCCTTTTCAACCCAGATTTTCCTCCCCTTTCATTCTCCATAAATAGATTTTAATGCAAAACATTAGTTTCTAAATTTTGACAAATGTGTCTCCTTTCATCTTGCAGTTTTCTTTAGTTATAGCATAATTGTAATGTTCAGACAGCACAAAGAAATAAAATCTAGCTGAAAAATTGAGTAGCTAAATTGGAGATAACAAGTTCCTCTCTAAAATAGGACAAAAATCTGAATAGATAAATGGATAAATCATGGATAAATATGCCATTATTCAAGGATGGTTCCAGCACAGGTTAAGTACCATAGTATTTTCTCTTTATAGTATTAACTCGTTTATTGCCATCTCTTTATGATAATAAAATTGTCAGTTCTTTAATTTCAGCATATACTGATATTTTATTGTTATACTTACTTTTCCGTGAGTAATGAGTCTAATTATCCAGATAGTATATGTATAGACCACTTGTGTATTGTAAAGGTTCAAGCTATTTCTTATTCTAGTATGTAGTATGTTTTTTTTATTATATTGCATATAATTATTATGTAGCCAATATACAGTTATAATAGTGACTGTGTGCAGCAAGTTGGGAAAGGTTATCCTCACCATCTACTCTGCCCTAACGAGGCCACATTTGAAGTATTGTGCCCAGCTTTGAACTCCTCAGTTCAAGAAAGACAAGGAACTATGGGGGAAAGTGATTTCTGGGACTGGAGCATCTCTCTCAGGAAAAAAGACTGAGAGAGCTGGGCTTGTTTAGCCTGAAGAACAGACAGCCGAGAGTGTATATTATCAGTACTAAGAAATATCTTAAGGATGGGTGTCAAGAAGGTAGGGCCAGACTCTTTTCATGGCACTCCTGCCCAGTGGCAGGACAAGGGGCAAGAGGCAGAAGCACTGGAAGTTCCATATGAATATGAGGAAAAACCTCTTTATATTGAGAGTGCCAGAGCACTGGAACAGGCTGCCCATAGAGGTTGTGGAGTCTTCTTCTCTGGAGATATTCAAAACATGTGTGGATGTGATTCCATACAACCTGCTCTAGGTGAACCTGCTTTACTGGGGAGTTGAATTAGATGATCTCCTGAGGCCATTTCCAGCTGCAACTATTCTGTCATTCTGTGGTTCTGTGATAATTGTAGATCAAACTGTTGTAATTTTTAATTTATTAGACCTAGTGAGTCAATAACCTTGGGTAGTGTAACGCAAAAATCTTATAGAAGAGTAGGATAATAACAGTTTTACTTAGATTAAAAAGCTACACACTTTTAAAGGATTAGATGCTTCATGATATTTTGCACAGGGTATGATTCTTAACTCCGCTCTTTTGTGTAAAACAGTAACCAATTCTCTATTTCCATTTCTTATTCCAACTTTTAAATATCACTGAGCTCTTCAGCATCTACTTACCTGCTGTTCTAAAATATCTGGAGTCAGTCTTGCTGTCAAGACTGTTCATGCATTTTATATTAATAGCCACTGAACAAAACCAGAAATGACCCTGGGACTCCCAAAACTAGTGAATAATTAATTTATTTTAAATTTAAATAAGAAGTGAGAATCAGCAGAATGGATTTGCTTTTACTTACAGAAAAGAAAATGAATAAGGGTAAAATAGAGAAAATGTTAATACTAGTGTCAGTTGGAGTAAGATAGGGACATGTGAAAAAACTATGCCCAGGAGACAGACTACTGGGAGAGGAACAGCTCATAAAAGCATTTATTAAATTGAAAGTATTCAGTACAAAAAAAAAAAATAAAGGAGCAAATATAAGTAATTAATCATTGCAGGGCCAACATAAACATGAACATTACATTTAGCAAAACGTCATGACTGAAAAACCATATTAAAGTGTATTTTGTGTCTATAAATAAAAAACATGTAAGGACAACATGTTATAATCTGCAATGAAATATGAACAAACAGTATAGATATAACAAAATACATTTGAATCAGGACTGGTCTGAGCCAGTGTGGTGGTTTGACTTTGGGTGGCCACCAGATGCACATAAAAATCTTCTATCACCCGCCCTTCTCAGTAGGATGTGGAGGAAGAATTTATATAAAAATAATAAACCCCCCTATTTTTAGTCCTAAATTAAATACAATAAAGTGTTAGGTTAATTGCTATTACTGATTCTAGCTCCTAAATTAAGTATTTAATTGAATCTCTAGTTTTCCTCAAAGTGAACATTTCTGATTAGTAAGATTTTTTGGGGTGATGTGAGATTTTAGTTTTAAGTTTCTTATGTACTACCAGCTGACACACATTTTTTTGAGTTTCCCTTTTAAAAAGAACTTGTAGGGAAATGACTATATTCTAAAACATTAGGGCTGTCTGACAATCAGCATTAGCAAGTTCATTGTTTTCAAGACAAAAATATGACTAACAAATTCCAGGCTAGAATTAAGAAAATTAGAAGCTATAACTTTGGATAAAAGAAATTCTAGAAAGATATTAAGCAACATACTATTTAGATCTTCCACAATCTTTCCTCCTGATAGATTTTTAATTAGATTATCATCTTTATCAGATTTAAAACATACACTGAGGAGGCTGGTCTTACAGTACTCAGTGCAGTAGGCACTGAGGTCTTAATGTCGTCTGAGGACTTCCCCATGCAGAGAGTTGGGAGCGTAGAGGAGTCTGACAGCCAACACTTGCAAAGCTTACAAACTTGATCTGTTGCAAGCTGGCTTTGAGTGTCATGGGAGTCAGTCTGTTGTGTACTTACAGGTTTGACTACATCATTCCCCTGCACTGTCCCAGAATGGAAGGAAATGACAATATTCTGTGACAATCAGGAAAACACCAATTCTATTGAATAGCTCTTAGACTTAAATTATATGAAAATTGTTTCTGGAGCACCTCTTCCAATCAGGCACAACTGTTAAAGTATGAATTATATATTATACTGTTTCATCAGCTGTATACTTAAAGTAAAGAATAACTTTCCGAGAAGAAATATGTGAAATTCATGTAGCATGCTTAAACTATATTAAATATCAGAAAACCATGGCACTGCAAAGGTTAACAAAATAAATTAAGTTTGTTTAAATCCTGGTTTTCAGTGAACCACAGTTTCTTGAAATTCTCAATCCTGAAGGTTCATCAGAATGATGAATTGTTCACTGTTATGTCAGCATGGGGCATTACGCAAGGAAACACAATGTTCTTTTTTAATGGTGTGTAACAACAGGTTATCCCAAGAAAGATGCATCAAGTCCGATAATTTAAAAAATTCATGGTTCACTGAAAGTACTGGTTAAAAATATACCCATTTCCTTTCATAAAGCATAAAGAACTGAAACAGTTTAATTTTAAAACATTAATTTTTTTCCCTTCTCTCCTCATAGAAATTTTCTGCACTGGATTAGGAAATCAGTATTTGTTCTGTGTTTTGTATTCATATTTCACAGATTTTTTTTTCATTAGTTTGGTCTGCTTTCTCTTTCAGGATTTTATGATGATTAAAGAAAGCTCTCTGTGAGTATTTTTACACCCTATTAAGTCTGATTTTGAATGGTTTTGGAATCATTCGCTCAAGAATATATTGATGCCTGGAATATGGATGGCTTAATGTATCTATAACCATAAGGATATTCCATTGACCATACAAAATAAATCCCAAGCAGTTAATAAAGGAGTGTACATATAGAGACACATTTTCATGCAAGAATGAATTTCTTGTTCAACAATTTAATTTCAATAAAATTCTGAATTACTTTCTATGATGTAAACTGTTTGTTTTAAAGTCTAGCTAAAGAAGAAGGGGAAGGTAAGAGATCTTAGTTAATGTAGCATACCCTTCAAGGATTATCTAATACACTATGACAGTACCACTAGTCATACTTCCTTTAAGAATTGTCACATATGTCTTTACATGTCTTTACATGTGAGCTCCATGTGTGTTTACCCTCCAAGAACAAAGAGCAGAGTTAGCAAAGCACTGAGCAGAAGCAAGCATATCCAACCTCAGCATTATTTGCTAACGTAGAGGTTAGTGATAAGTGCTGTGTTAACAATTTTTCACACATATGTTGAACATGGACTGAACATGACCCTGTCTGCCTATGAAATTTAACAGTTACTACCACTACATGTTATTACTCTTTGGAAGCTTTCCATCACTCACAGACATCTGTTCTTTAAAAGTATGTAGCAGAAGGGCATGCTCATCAGTTACAAGGAGAAAAAGAAGAATGAACTTGATGATATTTGCTCATAAATTTCACAGATACTTGTTCACAGCAGAGGAGTAATAAGATTTCAGAATGCTGCTTGCTATTATATATAACAGAGATTTTCTTGAATGTGGATTCTACTACAAATTTATTTTTTTCTTTCTATTCTCATTGAATCTATTCTTTGTTCTCACAGACACATCTTCCATCATCCTACTCAAATGGAAAGTCCGGTTAAATAGTTTGGTTTTAATTACATTTACACTATGTGGCTCTTCATAACTCATTGTTCCTTAGTGTATAGCCTTCATTATGTAATGTACCTCTACAAAAAAGGGATAAAATTAGAAAAACTAAGAGACAAAATGAGTTCTTTGTAATGAAAGGAAGAGATAAAAAGAATCTTTTATAAATGTATTCTAGACCAAAGTAAAATATATAGGTTAATTACTTATGGGAAAGAGAACAAATTATGATTTAAACAAAGAATTTGCTTCAGTCTTTACAAATTTAATTGTATCCAAACACATTACAACACTTATCTTAGCACAGAAATAGGACTGTAGGCCAGAATATGGAAAGAAGACACCGAGGAATACTTTAGTTCAAGTCCTCAGTGCTTGATGAACTGAGGAACTAAAGGAAGCAACACTATTTTAAAAACATTGAAGTAATCAGAACTTCCAGTCATGCCTGAGTCTTTCGTTCTGAAAGAAAGAAAGAAAGAAAGAAAGAAAGAAAGAAAGAAAGAAAGAAAGAAAGAAAGAAACAAAGAAACAAAGAAAGACTTAAGGAGAGGAAAATAAATATAACAGAAGACAAAAAAATAGAGTAGTGTTTTCTGTCTGTGGAACACTTATTTAATTATTAATAATTAAATTTATTAATAATATTAATAGTAACTAGAAGTGGTAAAAAGCATCTTGTATTGGTCAATAACATATTATGTCATATCAATCCAGTTTCTTTTCTGTTATGCTAATAGTGTAGTGAATAAGGAGGAAGAAAAGACTACAATATTTACCAAGGCCATCATAAGATTTGGGGACTATATAACAGTCTTATAAGCAACTTCACAAAGTATGGTTCACATTTTATGGGTACAAAATCAGTGTACAGTTGGATGAAAACCTATTTTTAGTATTTAGTATTATTGCTTCACTGTCTGTTGGAAGGATTTCAAGTGAGGTATTTCCAAGTTTTTTCTATGACTGATTTTATTTAATATTTTAGTTCCTGATTTAGATGTTGATATATAGTAATGTGTACAGATGCTGTTAGATAGGAGGGGTTATGAGTGCTTTGGAAGATCAGAATTCAGTGTGATTTGGAGAAAACGGAAAACTGACCTGAAATCATCAATAAAAACAAAGTATAAATGTCACAATTAAGAAGCACAAATAAAATGTGTACAAATATGAAATTAAATTGTCTAGGCATTAATGCTGCCAAAAATAATGTACAACTGCAGTGGGGCCACAAATTAGACAAGATTTCATGTATTGCTGTGGCAAAAAAGGCAGTTACATTCCAAGATTCACTTAGACTTGAAAAGTACTTTGCATCACATGTGGAGGATAACATCTCTGTTTGCATTTGGTCACTGGCACTATCTATAAAGGAATTATTATTTATGTTGGGCATACCACATGTGTTCTAAGTAAGCAAATGGGACATGCACTCTTGTGCCTGGGACTGTCTGAAAGAAAGGGGGATGTACAAATTGAGATAAAAATGGGAACATAAGAATACCCTTTCTAAATCATAGAATCATAGAACAGTTTGGCCTGGAAGGGACCTTAAAAATCATCTAGTTCCAAACCCCCTGCCAAGAGCCAGCACATCTTCCATTAGACCAAGTTGCTCAAAGCCCCATCCAGCCTGGTCTTGAACACTTCCAGGCATGAGACATCCACAGTTTCTCTGGGCTAACTGTTCCAGTGTCTTACCAACCACACAGCAAGAATTTCTTTCTAATAAATAGTCTCAACCTACTCAGTTTAAAGCCATTCCCTCTTGTCATATTGCTACATGCCCTTGTAAACAGTCCCACTCCAGATTTCTTGCAGGCTTCCTTTAGGTACTGGAAGGCTTCAAATAGGTCACCCTGGATCCTTCATTTCTCTGGGTTCAACAACCTCAACTTTTTCAGCCTGATCTCATAGGAAACATGCTCTCTCCCTTTCTCCAATCAATTTGGTGACCCTCCTCTGGACCTGCTCCAAAGATTGATGTCCTTCCTGTGCTTGGGACCCCAGAGCTAGATGCAGCACTGCGGGTGGGGTCTCATCTGAGAGACGTAGAGAGGCAGAATCACTTCCCTTGGCCTGCAGGTCACATTTGTTTTGATGCAGCCCAGGACACAGTTGGCTTTCTAGGCTGCAAGAACACATTGCCACCTCATGTCCAGCTTCTCATCCACCAGCACACTCAAGTCCTTCAAGGCAGGGCTGTTCTCGATCTGTCCATTCCCCAGCTTGCATTGATACCAAGGACTACCCTGACCCAGGTCTTGGGTCTTGCACTTGGCCTTGTTGTTGTAATGTAAGTCGTCCTCACAAAGGAGATGCCTTTGCAGAAAGAGATATCAGCTTGCTAAATGGAAAAATGTATTTCAGTTTGATAGTAAGAAGAAATGGTCTAATTGTAATGTTGGTCCAGAGTGCGACAGGCTACATGACATTGCAGAGAAATATTCTTAAATAGGACTTTAAGGGAAGATTAATTGCATGGTCTCAAGTTTGATTCTGAATATAAGCAATCTTGCTTTAGTGAAGAGGGATTGACCACATGGTCTTTTGAGGTCGTCCCTAGAGGCCTCTTCTTCTAATTCTAAAATACAATTATATTTATTGTTTTAGTACTTCATAACACCTGGGAGGATAAATAATTGAACACGAACCCTGTTGTGAGATATTTAACTTTCATTAATGTGATTTATATCTACCTACAGAAATATTCTTTGATGTGAAAAATAGAAATTGTTTCCTTATTTTAATTGTTAATAGTATTTTGTTCCCCCCAATGCTTTGTGATGGGTAAGCTCTAAGATCCTTTAGTCCTTCTATGTATTTTGCAATATTGTGTTACTGTTAAAAGTTATTAGTTGATTTAGAGATAAAAGGTGAGAAAATAAACAAAAAATTTTAACCTGCAAGTAAATTCAATTGCTCATCACTTTTAAAACCAAGTTTCAGCTTACATCAATTATTTCCTATCTTACTTTTGAATTGTGTTTTTTAAAATTTATCTCAACAAAATGAATTTATATATTGTTATACAGAATCTAATTCCTGTTATAGGTATTGTAGATAATACTTTTTTTCATAGTTGTTTTACTGTGTCCTACTGGAAATGACACAAAAATATTTGTAATTTTTATTTTTGATACATTAACTACACACTGATGAACAGGTAAATTATTTTTAAAATAATACCTTCAGGACTATACATTATTGCGATTTACTGGATCCATGCTGGAAATCACTAATAGACTATAAAATAATGTATTCTTTAAAATAGAGTTATTTTCTTCCACTTACTGTTTTAGTAGACTGTGGGGGCCAGACTACTGGCAGAGGCAGGAGGTATGATATTATAGGTGAGAGAACAAACCCCCTGACAGCACAGCTTTGACACTGTTACTCATCACACTATCCACAGCTTATGTTAAATGAGTGACTAAAATGTTCCCAAGGGAACTCTGAACATTGCAAGCTTCCTTGGCAACCAAAAATGTCTGCAGACAACGCTTCCCATCACATTTTATAGTCTTTCTCTTTTCGCATCATCTTGTCGCTCTGACGCCCCAGTGCAGCATTCTTTCTGCAGGGGCATTTTGCAGTTCACAGATAATGCAGGGTATTTTGCAGTTCACTGCTGTCTTCTCCCTCCCATTCCTGTCTTCTGGACTGTTTTAATTCACAGACTTCGTATGAAATCTTTATCTTAATGTGACAAATACTGCTAAGGATGGAAAAGAGGAATTTTGCCTGTGTTGTTTGATTCTGTTATTGATGGGAAAGGCTAAGGCTAATTCCATATGAATATCTAACTGCCATTTTGTCCTTTTAATACCTTCAAAACTGTTCAGAACTTTTGATGTTTGACTTGATGGATGGCTTTGTGATTCAGAACTTCAAAGATATTAATTTTATTGAGAATTAACTACAAAGATAGCTTTTGCTGCAAATAGTTTGCTCAACAAAACTACTTGGAGGTTTAAAATATCTGAGGATCTAATAGAGCACCCAAGAATTCTTATATTTGCTGCTGAGCCTTAGCTCAGCCCCTCTCTAAGTGATTCTGAGTCCCTCATACTGTGTATTTTTTTTATTCCCCCAATCCAGGGTGCATGTCAATAAATCAACCTGTGTGGAAAACAAATTGGAATGATATTTTACTAGTGGTAGTACTAATTATATACAATGCAGCAGAAACAGCAGTGATCCCCGGGAATCAAAAATAAGTGGATATACCTCCCATAAGCTGTGACAGCAGCACTTATTATTGGGTGCATGGACATTCTGCATTGAATCATTTTTAGTCTCTTCTGTGAAGTTTTTCCAATTTTTATTAAAAAAAATTCATGATGAGAGGTTTTTTTTCTTTGAAGAAATTAAAGAGCTTTAGAAAGCTTATGTTGAATTTTTCATGGGAAAGGGTATCTTGGATTGTGCATTCAGCTTCAAGGGTTACATACTTTTTAAGAATCCACTCTGAAGATGGTGATTCAGGAGCCTCTGGACATTATGGAAGCTCTGGAAATCCTCAGTCTACTCCATTGTGCAAATCTCATTCTTTAGATATCTAGTTTGCTGTACTCAATCTGTACTTCAGAACTGTTGTTTCCAAACTGTTGTGTTTTTAAATTGCATAAATTTTACATGTTCTTCTAGGCATGTAATTTCCTTTAAAATGCAGTTTTAATTATCTGCACTTATTTTTAATAGTATGTCTTTTGTTTTGGTGGACCACTCCATAGTTACAATTTGTAATGATTTTGTTATTAAGGATAATGGTACTTGCATTATAATCTGAAAGATTCAAGTAAAGCTTACATATCGATAAATGGGATTAAAAGAAGCAGTGAAAAGATGTAGGGAACTGTATATTCCATTTGTTTTATGTATTAGATACATGAGGAGGGTTATGTTCATGCAAAATTTTCTCAGTAACTTTTTTTAACATAATACTATATCTAAACTGCTTCATTGAGGCTTTTTCCTGAAACTTTGGGTTTTTTAAATTTCAGCCCACAGTAAATCTTTTGACCTGATTTATAAATATCTGAAAATAAAACTAATATGATACATGAAAATATTGACAGATCATCAACTACGAGAACACCAAGGAACATTGCACAAAGTGGATCTTGATATGTTTTCCTACAAGAATGTATTCCTTCTGCTCTCTGTAAAAGAAATGAATGTTCTTGTTTTTCTACACTGCTGAAAATGCAACATTAAAATATTTGAACATGTGAAAGGCCTCTTGAACACAATTCCTTGTGAACGATCTATGCAGCAGATGGCAAAACACGTAGATTGTGTCTGAATGAAGAATGTAGACTTGTCTCCAATTAAAGTCAGTGGTGAAACATCACTTTTACTCTTATGGGACAGTTCTTTTTGTAGAAATCTAACAGTAAGAGATGTTAATTAAAGAAAGGTTTTCTTTACAAACAGGATTATGAATAGGGCTTGGAGAAGCACATAGACATCATTTTCTCCAACTGAAACAACTTCATAATGAATCAAGATTTTTTGCCGCTTTGAAAAAGCTTTCCATCCAGCTGTTTGAAACAGCAAGATAAGTTAAAAGCATCTATAGTTGCACCTGTATTGATATATCATTATTTGTGCTGTTTATATTTAATCTGTGCATGTATACTTATTTATGTCTACATTATATTTATAGAAGAGATACAAATACATTGTAAAAACTTATTGTATGTTTTATAGATGCCATTTAACATGATGTCAACAGGGTTATCATAGAAGTTGCTAAAACTATTTCATATGTTCACTGATGGTGATTTTTTCAAAATGTTTTTAAGGAATCACAGCTTACCTTTTTTTTATTATTATTTTTTATTCAGATAGAGTTGAAGACAGTAAAAATAGTGCTCAAAAAGCCTAAAGAAATTTATGGGCACAGGACTACAGAATTGGAATTTATTCCAGGTTATTTGGTTTGGCTCTTTCATCCTTTTATACCTCTATGTTATAACATTATTTTCACAAAGTGCTTAAACTAAAGAGGAACTATTTATTTAGTTAGTTAGTTAGTCATTTATTAATGCATCCTCATACTGGAAAGTATTTTCAGAATGTCTGACAATTTTTCATAATTTCTTATCACTGTTCTGTTCCTAAAAACTTTGTTTTCCTAGGAAATTTAGTAATAATTGTGCAGATTGTTTCAAAAAGCATAACAGAAAAGGTCTCCAAAACTTTGAAAAAAGACGTAAATATTTTTCTGTCTATCCTGGAACCCTACTCTGGATGAAATTTAACTCCTACATCATAGAATTGCACTGTTGCCAAACAGGTACATCCTTCAAGATCTGAAAAGTGAAATTGTGATCAGACAATAATCTTATATTTTCCCTTCATCTTCTGTTTCCAGCAGGTGAGTTACACATCACGGTGAAAATTACTGTTGTTAATCCTGTGGAAGTTTTCCCTTTTTTGAATTTGTATTTAATCTATTTATAATTTAATTTCAGGTAATTTTTATTATTTTAGTTCTCCATGTCATACAGTTATTTCTTGATGTTCTGTATTAATAATATCACTTAACTTTATCACTGTCTGCTTTCATTGTTATACTCACACTCTATTATCTCATTATAACTAATGAATTTATTAACCAAGGTTCATCTCAAGACTAATCTTTAGCAACTTCATCAGTAATCTCATCCAAGACTGAAAGTCCCTTTTTGCACACTACCTCTTTCTGCTTCTTTTTCTATCCAGTTTCTATGTTAAAGATGTTTGGCCAATCTCTATTACTTTACTTATATTCTCATGTGTAGCATCATTTCAGATACTGGGTGAAAAAGAAAATTATATCTACTATTTTCCAATGCCTAAAAACCAGTCAAAGAAAAAAAGTTAATATGTCAGTTGCCATTAATGTGAGAAGAATTCTGTTCTGTCACCATCACTTCAATAACAAATATTTGTTTTGCACTATTACTGGGTAACCAGTCTACATGCTGTAACTTAGTTTGATAAAAAAAAACAAAAAACTTTTTTTTAACAACGTTATTTTGATTTTTTCCTACTGAACCTCCATTTTTACAAAAACCAAACCAACACACAAAAAAAGAAAAAACCCAAAACACCTTTATCATATTGGTCTTCAAACAATCTCTGTTACATTTCTCTTCTCTGTATACACATTCTGCATAATGCAGAAGCTGAATCAGGCACGTTTGTTGGTTAAAATGTATTGTCTAATATTTTGAGGTTTGCAGCAAATTGGACCAAACAGGCAGCAAACTGGAGCAAACAGGTAACAGAAATTAGTTTTCTACAATTGTAGTAGACTATGAGTAGATAAATAAATATCATTATCCATTGCTCAGATATATTTTCTCTACTACTGACTGCACGATATTTTTGCTGGTATGTGATTAGTGGTAGCTCTGGAACACTAAAACCTGAAACATCCTACCTACTTTTTTTCTCTCCAATCTTTACTTCTTTATTGATAATTTGCCATCCTCTACAAAGCATAATAGCACAGAAAACACTTAATTTAGCATGTAAAAACAATAAAGTTTGGAGGGCTTAGCTTTGTGTAGAATTTTCTGTAAAATCGGTGTTGAATATGTGAAGGACTGAAAAATAAATAAAGTTTGGTTATATACGTGAGGAAACTACCAAATAGATGATGTTTTAAAATACTCAGAGGTGGTTGGAAGGAGAAATGTGTGTGTCAGGATGAAGAATCTTGTGCTAAGGATTATTTTTATAAAGAAGGAATGAATAAAAAAGGGACAAAACATATACAAAAAAATCACTATAATAATGTTCATTTATTCCTCAAAATTTTAACTTAATAAAAATCAGATTTATATATTTTTCTTCTCAGGATTAAGAAGAGAGCTGGTGTAATAATATTCTGTTTGTTGACATGTTGAATACAAATAGTCCCCTAAACTACTCCACATTTTTGTTTTAAAACACTACAGAAAGAGTTACGTGATATTCACAACGTTTAATGAAAGCATCATTTTATGAGAACATTTTCATTGATTTCTCAAAGTTTTTATATTGACAATCTTTTTTTTTAAGATAGATAATTAATTTTTTACCCTCCTGCATATCTGATGAACATTCTAGCTGTATGTCCCATTATTTGATTAAGCATTGTCAAGCAAAGTCCTTTACTGTAGATCACCCTGGAATAGGGTGTGTATCTAATCATATGGTTATCTGACTTCTGTAAAACAAACAACAGTAGTCTAGTGATTAGCATGTAACTACCAGATTAGAGACAAATATTGAAATAAAAAGATAACTATTTAAATATATAAAATATACAAATAATAGATATGAATACATAAATACATATTTTTAAAAAATCTTCCAAAAAAAGTGTTTCTTAATTGAGATAATATATGGCTTGGACTGCACCAAAGATCCAGAGTTTTTTTATTTTGAGGAAGATCAAGAAAATAATATATTAAAAACAGAATAGGCATCAGGAAATTCTGCAACAAATAGCATTGAGGTAAAGCTGCACAGAATATTTTCTGGAAGCAAGTTGCTTTCTAGTAATTTTGCAGAGGCATCAGGCTTCATAAGAAGGGATGAAGAAAAAGAGGAGACATTGGTAATAGTAATTTGCATGTTTTATTCTGATATTTTCCTTTCTTGATAATAGAGAAAATAGCAAAACTCTACATTTAAATGTCAGGACCTCGGACATTAGAAGAATTAAAGTAAATGCACAAATCAGAAATGATTACAGCATAAGTATCTTGACCAAATACTTCTGATATGTCTTCCTCAAAAGAATTTTAAGGAAGAGAGGCTGTATTGGTTTGGCATGGCCTGGTTTCAGGTAGGAGGTAGGCCAAAGAGATAGCTCCTGTGAGGAAGCTGCTGGAAGCTTCCCACCATGTCCATCAGAGCCAATGGCTGATGGATCTGAAGATGGACATGCTGCTGGCCAAACCTGGGCCAATGAGAGACTGGTAATGCCTCTGTGATGGCATATTTAAGAAGAAAATTTTAAAAAAGTCACAGGATTTTGGATTCTAATCAGAGAAGAGGAGGAGGTGAGAACGTGTGAGGGAAAACAACGTGGTGACACCAAGGTCAGTGGAGAAGGAGGGGGAGGAGGTTCTCCAGGCACCAGATCCTAGGTTCCTCTGCAGGCCGTGGTGAAGACCATGGTGAAGCAGGTTGTCCCCTTGCAGCCCACGGGCCCATGGGGGATGCAGAGATCCACCCGCCGCCCGTAGGGGAGGTGCCCACGCCGGAGCGGGTGGATGCCTGGAAGAGGCTGTGTTCCAGTGTAAGGCCCAGCGGAGAGAGAGGGCCCTTGCTTCCAGGCTGGAGCAGCCTGTCCTTGGAGGACTTGCACCCCATGGGGAGAGACCCACAGCACAGCAGTTTTGAGAGGACTGTGTGCCCGTGGGAGGGACTCACACTGCAGCAGGTGCAGTTTGGCTGCTGCTCATGAGAGTGGACCCACGCCAGGAAGTTCACGGAGAGCTGTCTCCTGTGGGAGGGACCCCATGGCCTCACAGGGGAAGACTCCTCTCCCGGAGTAGGGGAAGGAAATCTTGGTGATGGACTGACCAAACGCCCCTGCCCTGCCTCCCTGTGTTGTCGGTGGGAAGGAGGGAGGGCCTGGGCAGGGAGGGGAAGGTGTTCCAAGGGCTTATTTTACTTCTCATTATCCTCCTCTGATTCTCTTAGTGATAAATTCACTTCACAACTTAAGTTGAGCCTGTTTCACCCTTGAAGTGTTCCTCCCGGTCCTTATCTCCTCACTCATGAAGTGTTTGTTAATTTTTTTTTCTTTTCTTTCCTCTGCCCAGCTGTGTCAGGGGAGGGTGAGCAAGCAGCTCTTGTGGGTGCCTGATGTTGGGCCAGTGTCAAACTACGACAGAGGCATAAGAAGCAGCTAATACTATCACGCCTGTAGTAGTCAAGATGTTTTTGTAAGGTGTCTTCAGACCGATTCTGCCTATTTTCATGTGGGAGTTGCAAAGAATAGTAAGCACAGAAAACTTCCAATAGAGTATGACAATTCAGTCACAAATTGAAAAACATACATTTTGATTTCACTTTACCTCCACAAAAGCAGGATGAGGATTTCACTAGAGTTCATTTTATGGTGGGAGATGAGTCAGGCACTGAAGAACTCACAATCTAGAGTCTTCATAAATTAAAAATTCTACTATACTAGGTACCTAGTATATTAAGACCAACAATCTTTTTAAAAATCTTTCACTGTGGAGATAATGAAGTAAAAACCTTATGAAACTCTAGTGGATGAGTCACTACTGGGAAGTGACTTCTATTCAAACAGACTTCCTTAGGCATTTTCTTTTCATGACATGTCAGTATTTCTCAGTTCACATATGGTGTTAAATTAAGCTTAGCTGTTTGTGTCTGCCTGGTTTGACTTTTTGACTCACTCCCTTTTCCGTCAGATGCAGTGGTTTTGCCCCAAAATGCTTGGATATTTCATAATATGTGCGTGATAGTTAGAGTAGTTTTATAACGTCTTAGTTTAAAAATCACTTTCCCCTTTGATTTGATGGGTTGTGGTGAACTTTCTAAACTCACTAAGAAAAATAAAGTGTAAAATAGGAAGATTTTACTATATTGCTGTTAGGTTAGGACAATACTAACTTAAATACTTTTATTTATTGAATACTGTGCCCATGGTTTGGATAAATAGGATCATTCACACATTTATTTATAATTCTAGCAATCTAGAATTTAAATTATAAAACACTTTAACATATAGAGAATTTGAAAAAATAATAATAGCATATTTTATTATATTCAAAATATTATTTAATTTTCTGATTAAAATATGCTAAAAATACATATTGAAAATACTTAGAGCTGTAATAGTCATCAATAATTTTAAAAAATTTTTTATGAATTTCAGACAGTGAATGATAGTTGTAAAAGCTGTATGTTTGAGAAATTAGCTAGTTCTTCCACCAGTTCCCTCAAAACCCACAGATGCAGCTTGCCAGGTCCCATGAGCTTGTACACTTTCAGGCTCATGGCCTCAAATCTGATTTTCTCTCACAGTGGGTGAGAAGAATCCTTCAATGTCCCAGTCCCTGCCTTTGCCTTCTGTGACTTCGGTGGTGTCGCTGGAACAATTGTCAGTGAACAGTGAAGCCAAAAAGTAATTCAGTACCTGAGCCTTCTCCATACCCTGGGTATCCACGACTCTCATTTCCTTCCGGAGAGGGCCTACATTTCCTACAGTCTTCCTTTTATCACTGACACCTATAGAAGCTTTCCTTGTTGCCCTTGATGCCCATGGCCAGGTTTAATTCCATCACGATTTTAGCTTTCCTGTCTACTTGGAAAATTTCTCTGTATTCCTCCAGGCTGCTTGTACTTGCTTCCAATCTCTGTAGGTTTCCTTTTTGTGCTAAGTTTTTCCAGGAGCTGCGTGTTCACCCATGCAACCGTCTTGGCATTTTTTGCCCGATTCTCTTTGATGGGATGCATCACTCCTGAATTCATAGGATGTGATCCTTGAATATTAACCAGTTTTCTTGGGCCACTGTTCCCTCCAGGACTCTATCCCATGGTACACTACCAAACAGAAGAGCTCAAATTCTGCTCTCCTGAAATCCACAGTGAGCTTGCTGTGTGCTCTCCTCACTGCCCTAAGGATCTTGAACATCACCATTTTGTGGTCACCACAGCCAAAGTTATCCTTGAGCTTCACATTCCACACCAGCCCTTCCACGCTGGTGAGAACCAGGTCTGGCATACCAACTCTCCTTTTTGGCTCCTCTATCGCTTGGAGAAGGAAGTTCTCATCACAGCATTCCAGGAACCTCCTGAAGTGCTTATGCCCTTCTGTGTTGTCCCTTTAACAGATACCAGTGTGCTTGAAGTCCCCTGTGAGGACTAGGGCTTGTGAACACAAGGCTACTCTGATCTGTCTGTAGAGGGCCTCATCCACATGGTCTTTCTGGTCAGGCAGCCAGTAGCAGACTTCCACTATAATGTTGCCTGTCCCTGCCCTCATTTTAATCCCGATTCATAAGCTCTAGGTCAGCTATTTTTTAATTTCAGAATGTTGAGGGTAGTCCTATGGCTCTGAAATAACTCAGCATATTTGTTAACTTTATTGAAAATATTTTTTACAAAACTAGGAAAGAGTTTTATGGTTCATAAGATACCTTTCCATAAGATATGGTACTAAGCAAGAATGGATAGGCTCACCACACTCCCAAGACCAACTACTCATGGCAGTATTATGTTGAGAAAATAGTGGCTGTGAATGCATAGGCAAGATAGAATCTGATCCAAAACACTAAGGGAATCTTTGCTGGCTACTTTTTGTGTTGCTAGGAGAATTGAGCTGCTGCGCCAAAAACTAATAGAGGAAGAGATTGGCTTGTGGTCCCTTGGATGTTACATGCTCAGTATGGCAGGTGTTCCCTCACTGGGTGTTATCTCTGACAGCGTTGCAAGGAGCACTTCAGCTTAGATAAAGAACGTACAGTTGTTTTATTAGCAGGATCATCTTTTTGGATTTAGGAAGTCTCCTCAAACCAAAGAGTTGATAAGTATATACCTGTCCAAGACTTCAACAGTGATTGCAGGGTGTACACTTGCAAAGTTGGAAATGTACAAAAAGCTAATCTAGCAATAATAATGAAGATTTTATTCTTTAAAGCCTAGAAATACAGAGAATTTTACCATATGTGTTCACTACTGCTTTGAGCACTTGGTTCATGGATCAGAATGCTCACTTAGCCCAACCAGTAGAGATGAACCATTAATATGTGGAAGGTCAAGGTTGTAGTGTAGAAGAACCTCAATAAGATGGAGGAATGAATCAACAGGTTCCTCGTGGATTTAGCAGACATGTGAAAATCTTGCATGTGAGACAGAACAACTCTCTGCACTAATGCAGGCTGCAGACTGGCTAGAAAACAGCTGTTCCAAAAAGGACCTATGAGTCCTGGCGGACTAGAAACTGAAAAAGTCAGCTATGCGTGCTTAAGATAATTGCCTACTGGGCTGTGTTAACAAGAGCATAAACAACAGCTGAAGTGAAGTGCTTATTTCCTTCTAGTCAGCATTCATGAGGTCAAATCTGAAGCACTGTCCAGTTTTGTGGCTCCCAGTAGAAAACACATGAACAAACTGCAGTCCAGTGGAGTGCTATTAAGCTTGTCAGGAGTCTGGATCACATGCAATGTGAAAAGAAGCTGAAGGAGCTGATTTTATTTATCCTGCAGGGATAATTAAAGGAGGACAAACTAATTACAGTGGTCCAAAAAAGCTGGAACCAGGCTCTTAAGTGCATGGCAAAAGGGCAAGGGACAATGGTAACAGGCTGCAGCAAGGGAAATTCTAATTGAAGGAAAAAGCACCTCACAGTGATGGTGATGCAGTACTGGAATAGGTTGTCCAAAGAGGCTGGAGAACATTCATCTTAGAGATTTTCAAAACTCAAATGGATATGACCATGAGCAACCTGATCTAACTTTCAAATCAGCACTGCTTTGAGCATAAGGTCAAACTAGATGATCTCCAGAGAGACCTTCCAACATAAATGCAATTCTGTGATCAACATAAAAAGTGGCACATTCATCATCTCCCTTTCAAGCTGTTCTGCAGTTTTCAGTTAGATACACTAATGGAAGTGTATGTAGAAAACGTACATGCATGTACTCTCTTTTAGACATTACTCTTGATTACTTTTGGCATTAAACATCACAACTGGATCTTGAACAGAAAGTATGCCTTTTTCTCTTTCTTCTTTTTTTTTAGCTAGCAAAAAAATCATTTTAATTCCCTTAGAAATAAATATAAAAATTGTATAGTATTGGATAAAAAACCCAAAACTGTTAGGATCCTCTACTAACAAGAATAATATTTGTACGTATTTAGATGTACCTTAGAAAGATGGTTGGTACTTCTACTGCGCTGTATAACTTGTAATAACCAAAATGCACATAGAGATGAACTGCAGTGAGTAATTAGTTCTGGTACTAGTCAAATATAATACAAATGTTATTCTGTTTTCTACCTCCTTAAGTTGACCTTACCAGTTATTACACAAATGTATTTCTCACTTAACAAGCAGCAGAAAGATCTTGAATGTGCTGCACTGTAAAAAGAAAATCATTAAGAACACATACAATAATAGAAAGCAGAGCTATGTTGTAGAAAAGAATTAGGTTGATGGACTTTCATTGTTTAAGGGCAGAGGCTATGATGGAAAGAGAGGTAGGAAAGAAACCTTCACAAAATTGTATCCAACTAAAAGGAGAGAGCTTTTACTGAGTAAAGAAATATGTTTTACAGGCACTAAATCTCATTTGTCTTGAGGAATGTAAAGCATTTCAGAGATACAGATTCTGATTGAATAGACACCATTAGAAAATAAACCATGTGTAATGAATAGATTCAATGGAATCAGGGAGATTGCTAGGTACCACATATTGAAAATGAGTTTTCAGACAAATGAAACCAGACAAATTCCAGCTATCAGTTTAATTCTTGGTGTGTCGGCATGGCAGATACCATTAGCTCCATATAGGATGTTGGTACTCAAAACATTTAATTTCTTTTAGCTTCAGAATATTAATTTGTACCTATGACCTCTAGAGAGGAAATGCAATAAAGTTCTGTATGCAATTCAACACTGGCATCACAGAAATATGTTCTGTGGACTTTTATCTCTGTGGTTTTTCACCCTCACATCAACATAGATCTTAAAATATCAGTGTCACATGTAATTCTCAGAAGACTTAAATGAACTTAAATGGAAAATATTCTGACCTGAAAATTATGGTAGTCCAATAGTCTTTTGCAATAGACTGATCAATCAGATTAGTAGGAGAAAAAGCCCCAAAACAGTAGGGATACAGGTAAAAGTGAAGGAAATAATATATCACCTTTCTCAAAGTCTCCATAAATACCAACTTGAACACTTTTTCTGACATTTTCCTGTGTTACATTTGTAACTTAATGTGTAGCCTCAGTGTCCAAGTACCGTCACAGCTGAGCATCCTGATGTAACTCCAGTCAAAGTGTGTTTGTTTCTGAAATACTAAATGCATATCATGATGTATCTAAGCATTAAAAGGAAATTCCAAACAGATACAGAACAATGTAAAATGATAATGGGCTTAAAGCATATTTAATGACTGATGCTCAGGAGGAGATGAAGATTTGGGTGTATTTTATTAGTTACTTAAAATAAATAGAGTATTTAAAATGTCTTGAAATTGCAGCCATTTTAGATTCCTTTTCAATAGTTTAAAATGTTATGTACCTTAAAAGAGAAAATAATCTTTCCACGAAGTTTAACCTAGATATTAGAGTATATTAACAGAAGATGAATGAGAAATTATAGAAAGAAACAGTCCTTCCTGCTGAAGTGCAGCCAATGATTTTTTTAAATGGTATTCTCTGCTTTTTGTGACTGTAGAGGTGTCATTTATTGTTCAATTGCTAAATTACCATGATTATTTGTCTATTATTTGTCCAAAGGCGTTTATCAAGACTCCAGTTATTATTTACATGTCACTGAATGAAAATTTAACCATTACACAAAAATCATCCAAAATTAAATTAGACTTTGCTTTCTTTTATCTTCAAACATTTGCTGTCTGACTAGAAGGTCTACTTATACTGTGCTCTTCTTTGCCAGTGAACATTTTTTTTTCAATCTGTTAATGGAATATTTCTTATTACCTAAGAAATATTGCCAGGTTGACATCCTTTTGCTTGATATGAACAACTCGGAAAGACTGGTAAATAGGTTTGTTACTTCAGGGGTAGATTATCACACATTTCATATCTTGGCATTTCTGGTCTATAGCTCATCTAAAAGGCAGCAGCTTAAATGTTTGTCATAGCCATCTGTTAGCTGTAACACTTGAGTTGCAACATATAAAATTTTGTTTCTGATAAATTTTGTTTTATTATATGGATTATTTATAATTGCCTATTGCCACTCCAACACTACTGCATTTTTTTTTATTTCAGTGACATCCAAATTAGGATGGCATTAAATATTTTCTGCCTCTGCTCTCATGGAAATCACAGGATTGCTTTGTAGAAGATGTCATAACTTTCTGCCTGATCATGATTTTAAATTCCATCAAAGAGGTCTAGGCTTTACCACAGCTTGTAAGTAATGCCAGAATTGTAGAGTTTATTAGTACCATTTTGTTACGAGAACTTCTATATCTTTTGGGGGAAACATAAATATATCTAGGGATATTTTTGTTTGGGAATTGTGACATCCCTCCTTTGGAGCTATCAACTGTGAAAGAAGCAGAACATATTCAGAAGTGCCTTTGAGATGCTGCTTAGAGTGGTAATATAATATGAATTCTTCAGACTGGTTATTGTCTTATGTAGGTTTCAAAACACAGGAAGGGAGTTTGAATTTGTACCAAGATCAGTTGAATTTACGGAGCTAATCCATCTCGTAGTTTCTAACTGACAGTTTAACAAACACAGAAAAAAATATTTACAAATTCATGAACTGTTAATAGTCTTCACTGAACTGTAGCAATACCATATATGCTCTATGGTATATTAAATTTGCATTATTTAGTATTTTCATTCTCTTTATTCCTTTACAAGAAATGCAATAAAATGCTAATTAAAACTCACATTTGCCACTGAGGAAACTCAAGATTTGTCTACAGTTTCAATGATTAATTAACTTCTGTATATCCTTAGGTAAGTTGTGCCTCCAGACATACTAACCATCAGTATAGATACGCACTTTCAGTCGTGGGTTGCATTGGTGGGAATGTGTAGAAGCTGCTTCAAAAAAGAAACAACTAACTTTTTTATCATTGAAGCAAGATTCCTAGAAATAATACCTTGGTGATATTTTTATAAACCAACTAGAGGAACATTTGAGGATTTGCGGTTGAATGACCCTTTAAATCCGGTTATAAAACACACACAGTGCTTGAATCAGTCTGTGTATGCATTCTGAGTTTGGACTTGTTACCCTGGGGACAGGAATGTAGACTGGGACAGGGTTATGATGTTTAACTGAGGTTTTTACTGATACTTTACTTCTTTAATTTCTCCTGAGACTCTCTTTGGTACATGTCCAGGTTTATCATCCTCTACTGTTCATTAGTTTCTATATTAAGAAAAGAAAATATTGTGCACTAACTAAACAGAAATATAATATAGCTGCAGTGAGAGACAAGCTAAGCAGTATATAAAGAATGGCTCTCAGAGGGGATATTAAGGGCAGACTAGAGTTTGGTTTATATTTCTTCAGAATCTATTTGGCTCTGTACTGCTTCATTTTAAGATTTATGTTTTCTCTGGGGAAGTCATAACACTTGCAGTGTGTACATATGTGCTCTATAAAATAATTTTTAAACTAGATATTGATCAATCAGTCAATTCATGTTAAAAAAAGGAAGAAAAAAATATACAAAAATGCTGTTATTTTACAATATTCATGACTTGGAAAATTTAGTTCAAAAAGTTTTGAAGTTCTTTCACATTACACAAATAAAAGAACTGCGAAAACACTTTGGTAGGGTTTTTTTACAATTCAGAACCTAAGCATGTGTGTTTTACTATAAAATTCATTTGGCATTTTGTTTTTAATTATCTATAGAAATGAGAGATTCTTGTGATTGTTCATTCATTTCCTAGTTCTGGGGGGATTGGAAGGAAATTGATCAGCAAGAAAACAAAATATTGAAGAAGAGCAGTAAAGCAAACCAAAACTGTGGTGTGAACACTTCTACGTATACTTCCACTCTAAATTACAGACCCTACCAACTAATACCTTTTGTTCAGGTATTAATTAAAGTTAAAGCTGACAAAAAGAAAATGTTGAGGTCTTATATGTTGATTTGAAGAGAAGTTATTCCTGTCCAGCTAAAGTTTTGGTTTAGTCAAATTAGCAATTCCTGGAAATAGCTCAAGAAGTCACGCATGGATTGTATGAATTACTGATCTACTGATTAGTAGATCCCATAGGAAGAAATAAATCTGTGGATTACTTAGACCACATTGTAAGTATTCTTTCTTCTGATATGTCCAACGTGGTGTTTGCATTGTGGATTTTTACTGTACACTAATCTTCATACAGTGTCTCTCATCTCAGAATATTTTGGTTTCCATCATTTTATGTATGTAGTGTGAAATGCTGAAATTTAATAATACATAATAAAGTTTTATCTTTTTTTACGTCTTCTTGAGAAACAGAGGATAAAAATTTAAAATATATCATTTATTTTTCTTTTTTTACAAAAAAAATCACAAATAATTTACTAAGAAGTTTAGATTTCACACATTAGTAACACAAAATTTAAGAAAATTCTCTTTAATCATCATAATCAAAAAAAAAACCCCTTTGAAATATATTTTAAAGTATTTTTATAAGTGTTAGTAATCCATTTCTCAGCTCCTTGAATATAAGGGAAAGCCTGTTTTCAGAGTCTCATTGACCGCTGATTGTCCTTCAAGAGAAATCTGCACAGGAAGCACAGCAGAAATGTAGGTTTAGGTTTAGATTGCTCCCAAAATCTGCAAATGTTCAGTTCTTCACTAAGAGACCCAAGATAATATTTTTTCTAAATTTTGGAAATGGGGCAGCGAAATCTTAACTACAAGTGTGGAGTGGTTCCTAAAGAGCAATTCTGATTAAAAAATGGCACTGAGATCACGAACGTAAAATCCTACTGCCAATAATAGCACCATAAATTAGATGAGAGAGTCAGCAGGTGATGGATGCAAACAGAATAAATTTGTCACACAGGAAAATGTGCCATCATCACACTTATTATGTTACGCTCTTGTTAAACTAAAATTAGCATGAACATTAAAAAAGGAAAAAAAATTACTTGCCTATTCTTAAGGTGTGGCAATCCTTCATGTAGAAAGTACTTCTGAAATGCAATCATTTATATGTGAATTTAGAGATATATCTTTAGATATATCTAATATATATATTTGTAATATATATTTTTCTAATATATTCTTCTTTCTAATACACCTTGAGAAAGAACTGCTGAAGTCTGCATTTAGGAAAGAAGATATGATAAAATAGCTAATCCAGAAGATGTAAGTAAACAGGGTTTTTTACTGTTATGGTAATTAATTATAAAAGAGGAAATTTTTTTATATGACAAGCTTGAGAATTTTTTCAGAGGGAGAACCAACCTTAAGTATAAAATATAGTCTAATTCAAGAACCAATGTGCACAGAATATTTTCTCAGGACTCACTCCTAAAGAACCAAAGCTATTTCTTTAGAAATAAAAAACTCTATGTTTTATTTCCTTTGTGCCATGGACAAAATGCTTTATTGTTTATATGTAAGTATTTAGATATTGATTTACTGGTAATGGCATTGATGTAACAACCATTTCCCATTACCAAGTTATGTGCATGGGGACTAGCCTATGCTTAAGCATGACGTGATGATCAGAAGGTTATGTTCAGAGCGAAGGTTTGTCCCTACAGGCAAAACACAACCCCAGCTATTATTGCTTAGTCGTAGCAATAGGAAAAGAAATTGCAAATTTTTTTTATTTGTTTCTTTGCTGTTTGTTTTAGATTTCATAGTGCTTTAGAATGGAATTTATTTTACAGTGAAAAAAAGAATTTGTCTCATGTCAAGATCAAAGTCTTTTATGGAGAATTAGGCTCCATTTGAATCAAAGCATAATGTACTTTGACATGAATAAAGTCTGTACTTGTAATCCTGCACTCAATTAATTTGAGTAAAGCCACCACAGACAAAAGATTTTACTCAGCTTTCAACTAATAACAGCACAACTATTGCGAAATTGATTTACCAACATCTCTAACCCGTTTCTAGACAGCAGATACTGTCTAGATATGAAAAGAAATACCATACAACCCTCTACATTCAGAGTTACCTTTGTCTTTCAAAACTGCTTTGATTCTACCCTAATTAACGAATAAAACCAACCAATCATGCAAACAAAAGCCCAGATAACACTGGCAAAAACAGCAAGCAGAGAAAATCTGATAAAAAATTTTTTAGTAAATGTTATTTATTAAGAAATACTAGCAAGATATGGACTTGCATGAACCGTTAAACACTAGGAATTACATCTTTAATTAAAAAATTGTTTCCTTTTAATCTGAACACAATAGTAAAGTTAGTTAAAGGGACAAGGTCAGCTGCAAAATCAGATTTTTTTTTAGGGTTTTTTTGTGGTTTGTTATTAGTGGTAATAATCACTTAGTTGAACTGAAAATTAAGTCTAAGTAAACCATGGCAGGTCTTTCAACTTTAATGTAGAGACAGAGGTATTTGTGGAAGATGAAAGTAAATCTACCTCAGATACATGCAGTGAATGTACAGTTTTTGCTCTTAGGGTTCACCTTACTTAAAGGTGACCATAAAGAAGTTAGATAACCAGAGTAGGCTAATCATTAAGATCTCCTCAACAGAGGAAAGAGATAAATACTTAGCACTTAGTTCTATATGAAAACAGGTAGGTTTGAATGACTCAACTTCCAGAACTGCCTCTGTGTTTTTACCATCTAGAGAGAGATTCCAGATGTGTAGCTAAGACTAGACACTCAGCATTAAGTTATGTGAGAGAAAGGTCTCACCAGACACTCCTTTAGACACCTTTGTCAGAATTTGACCTCAATTGATGGTTCTGCATATAGATATGTATAAGCAATATACGTATTTTTAAATAGTAAAATCTGTATGTTTGTGAGAAGTATGTTGAATTCAGATCATCAATAAAATGCTAAAAGGTGTTTATCTTTTTATTATTTTCAGCTCTTTCTCAGCTGCGTATCTCCCCAGCCTGTGCCAACAAAGTTGACGAATTAGGTCAATGACAGACTCAGTGACAGTTCTCATTGCCCATCTTCTTCCTGGCAGAAGAGGTATTTAATCCATTAACTTGCTGACAGCTTTCAGGGAAAAATGTAGAACTTTATTTGTAACAATAACATTTTACTCCCCTTCAAAAGTCTGTCAAAGTTCCTATTTCAAACTTTCTTTCCAAATTCAAAGGTGAGCTTTAGACATCTTTTGAAACAGTTCCTAAAAAGGATAAATGTAATCTTTTTTCCTACACTATTATGTCAAGAAAAAGAAGAAAGGAGTTTTCCTGAGGAATGTTGATTTTGTTTTCTGTCTTCATTATCTTTAATGCTGAAGAATTGCTGAGTGACTGAATAGGAATGAGGATCAGATTTGGGCAAAAGACCATCCTCAGGAGATGTTTCTTCTGAGAAGTTCCAAATTCAGTTGCATTAAGGATGAGGGGTTTATTAGCATGCAGTTGTATTACAAGAATATATTCAGACATGAATCAGAGCTGTGTTCAGCAAAATATAAATAATGCAAAAAACCATCCACATCTTTTACTTTAAAATTACCCATTTTCTATCCTGTGGAACTCATGTAAGACTCAGAACAAAGAGAAGAAATAGAGACAGAGGTGATGGATAGAGAACTCTAATTAGAATAAAATTTTCACTAAACAAGAACACAACTACTTTGCAACTTATTTAGCTGGAATCAGCTCGTAGCTGGTGTCAAAGTAGCTCACTAGAAAAAATTTATTGAAGGACAAAACTAGTGGATTTACTGATGTAATTAGAAGCAAAATGTCAACAACATAGGACAAGTTCAGTCCCTCTCATGGATACCATGTTATGATTTCATTATTGGACTTAAGTGCTCAATCTCTTTTTAAGGGAAATTGCTTTAACTGACTTTGTATTAGCTAAAATGATATGGAAAACTATCTCTTTGGTGCCTTTCCTTATAATTTTTTTGTTTATATTTTAAAAACTTCCTAGATGTTACTGCTGAGAGCTGTCAGAATGCAAGAGAAAAGCAATGAAAAGGCTTGCAAAGTTACTGCTAAAGATGCTCGCTAAGCTAATATTATACAGTCCCCAGTGGTCCTGTCCTCTATCAGAAGTTGTATCAAGAGTCACTTTGTGAGAAAATATCATGAAAGACTTTTTTTTCACTGAGATTCTCACTGTTTTAGCTGATTGGAGAAGTAGCAGTAGGTAGGAGTTTATAGCAGGAGTTAAAGAGCACTAGCTGCTTTAAAAGATGCTGCTTTGATCCATGAAAAATTGATCCATTACGAGAATGATTCCTGAGAAGTACCCTTACTTTTTCCTGCATGCTTATGTGTCCAGAAGAGTAATATGCTCGTATGCCTATAATGATTGCCTACACTAACTCAAATTGTGGGTCTTAAAACTGAAGAACAATTCTGTTGTATATGAACTAGACTTCAAAATGTTATAATTTCTCCATAGATGGAATTAGTCAGATTTTAATAGACAGTGGAAACAACATAGAAAAGTTTAAAGACCTATCTAATAAGAAAATGAGCAATGTTAGACCTCAGGAATATTCTTGTCAAAGTAAGAGTTAACATTACCATTCAGGAATTTCTCTGGGAAGCCCTACTCTCTCTTTAGCATGGTTACACTGCTTGAAGGTCCCTGTCAGAGACTGAAAATAGTTTATGCCTCAAACACTGATATAAAGTTTTAAAGAAGCTACAGCCACAGAAACCTCCTTGAACTTTGGACTGTAAGTCAAACTGCTGATTAGATAAAAAGAGCTATTGTTCATTCACCTCAGGCTGAGGGAAAGATAGGCATCCACAACAGGCCAAAGCCTCCAGCTGCCATCCCAGCTGAGTTTGGGGTGGGGGGGAGAGCACAGCTCACAGAAGCCAGGTTTACACAGACTCCCCCCAA